>CM033647.1:89489302-89878001 GCA_019512145.1 Engystomops pustulosus | reverse complement strand
TTTTTTTTTTTTACGGGGTTCACTGTGCGGGTCCAATATCTATTTTGTTTTATTATACAGATTGTCACGAACGAAATGATACCAAATATGTGGGGGTTTTGTGTATTTTATTCAATTTTACTGAATAAAAACTAATTTGAAAATCTTGTTCCATTTTAGCATCACTGTCTTTTTGTATGCATAACTTTTTTATTTTTCGGCTGACGAGTCTGGTTAGGGGCTTATTTTTTGTGAGAAGAGTTCTTCTTTTTAGTGGTCTTATTTCAGAGAGCGTAACTTTTTTTTATCACTTTTTGGATTTTTTTTTTTTTTTAAAAGGTATTAATTAAAAAAAATTTCTTTTTTTCCCCTGGCGTTTACCGTGCAGGTCCAGTAACTATTCGGTTTTATTATACAGATTGTTACGGACGTGGAAATTTTAGTGGTCTTATTTCAGAGAGCGTAACTTTTTTTTAATCACTTTTTGGAGTATTTTTTTTTTTTTTTAAAAGGTATTAATTAAAAAATTTTCTTTTTTTCCCCCGGCGTTTACCGTGCAGGTACAGTAACTATTCGGTTTTATTATACAGATTGTTACGGACGTGGAAATACTAAATGTGTGCTTTTTTGTGTGTTTCAGTTTTTTATACTTTATTAAGTGTTTTTATGGGAAAGTGACATTTTAGGGGCTTATTTTTATTTATTTTTTATTTATTCTAGTGTTTAGTGTTTTTAACTTTTTTTTTTTACTTCTACAAACTTGAACTTAAACCAGCGATGCTCTGTTCTACAAACTTGAACTTAAACCAGCGATGCTCTGATTGCTGGTTCAAGTCCAATACACTGCTCTACTATACTTATTCATTGTAGAGCAGTGTAAACTGCCTGAGCATACAGACGCATGTGCAGACACTTTACGGTCTGACTGCTCAGGACATTGGACAGCCCCGGGGCACTCGGCAGACCTCGAGGCTGCCCAGAAGAGGATCGGATCCCCCTGTAAGCGGCACAAGGAATCCGATCCATTGGGGGAAGGGCCTTACATGCCACAGTCATGCTTGACCACGGCATGTAAGCGCAGTGTAAACTGTAATATACAGGTGACAGCCGCTGCTTCTGGTGCCGCCTCTGTTCGTGAGCCAGTGGCATAAGGCGCAAAAAAGAGCCGCCAAATGTCTCTAAAATTCACCACAGAGAGACAAAACTATGATACATATCCCCCATAATGTTGCATTTATAATATTGCGTAGAATGACATTTCCTAAGGAACATTTTGTACCGGAATTTCTTAATAGGTCCTAGAGAAGGAGACTCGCTTACAGGAACTGCAGGACACAATTACTACACTACACCAGGAGATCTCACTCAAGGATTCTAAGGCAGCCATCCACCTACAGGAGAAACACCATTTGGAGACACAAGTCAAAGCTCTGAGCCAGGCAGTGAGTAGCTTTGCTCTGTGATTTTGTACTCCGGCATAAATGCATCTATGTCTTCTCCTAGACCAGAGGCGTAACTAGGAGAGGCAGGGCCCCATAGCAGACTTCAGAATGGGGCCCCCAAGATATAAACCTTTACGTAATATGGTGCTGCATAACCTTAATGGGAACCTATCAGCAGGGTTTCAGTTATCTGTTTAATGGCTGTGGCAGGTCCCGTTATACACTAAACAAATACTGTATGTATTTTTTAAAGATTATTTTTGAGAAATGTCATTTAGAAATGGTACTTATCTCTATTCAGCTTCTGGGGCCCAAGTCATTCAAGCAGCAGGAGTCGTGGAGTCACCATGAAACACCTGCCCACATGACTCAGGCTCCAGAAGTTGTATAGAGATAGATACCTTTTCAAACAAGCAGATATATTCAAATACTTGTTTTTGTTGTGTATAACGGGACCCCACAGCAGCTGCCATTAACATGATATGTGAAATCCTATTGACAGGTTCCTTTTAAAATACATTTGAAGTTACGTTTTACAGTCACAAAATATTGCAGCCTTTCAGTAGGATAGATTAATTATGAGAGATGGACAACTGGCACCAGCGCTGATCAGAGGAGAGCAGCTTCCAGCAGCTTTACTACACACAGTGCAGAGACAGAAGTAAACAGCGCTGCCCATTGTGTAGTGGTGCTTAACCGCAACTGCAGTGTCACATCCTCATTGCTTACCTGTACTACAGAGAGGCTGATAATATTCTGCAACTGGAAAACTCCATTTAACTTGACTTTAAATGTATTTTAAGGTTTTGGCAGAGCATATTGGATTTATGTATAGTATATTTTTTTATTTATACGCATATTTATACAGATACCTTCATATACATGTTTATGTTCATATACACATATGCATAACCCTTATACACATACAGTTATGCACTGATACAAATACATATAATAATATACATTATAATATGAGTTGTATACATTTTTAAACTCATATATACATGTATACACACATTTATACGTGCAAAATACACTAATATATACACATGTATAAAATCATATACACATACAATTATAGGCTCATATATAAATATGTATACTCATAGACACCTTATACACACAATATACTGTACACTCATATATAGATTATTCACTCTTCTATACACATTATACACTCATATAAACATCATACACACAATGAATAAACTCATATATACACATGATATACTCAAATATACGTTATACACTCATTACATACATTTTACACTGATACACACACATTATACACAATATATACATTATACACTCCTATACACACATATATACATTATACACACATTATATACTCATATATACACATTATACACACATTATATACTCATATACACATTATACACTCATTAAACACACATCATACACTTATACACTTGATACATACACATTATACAATCATACACATTAGATACTTATAAATACATTACACACTCATCCACACATTATATACATTATACACACATTATATACTCATATATACATTATACACTCATTAAACACACATCATACACTTATTATACACATTATACATACACATTATACACTCCTATATACACATTATATACTCATATATACATTATACACACATCATACACTTATACACTTTATACATACACATTATACAATCATACACATTAGATACTTATAAATACATTACACACTCATCCACACATTATACACTGCTATATACACCACATACACTGATTTATATACATCATTCACTCATACATACACATATATACATTTACATCCCCTGCACACTTACACTTGTATTCCCTGGGAGCAGCGTCCAGTGATCTTGTCACAGACCCTGGAGCTGGTTACATCCCAGGAGACATTGTCCAGTCAGAGGGGCAGAAGTATAAGGCAGGTAGTGGTAGTCACTAGATCCTGCTCTACATGTGCCATACTGCTCCCAGCTCAGCAGCAGCCCCTGGTCCCAGGAGAGCTGCTCCCAGGCCGGGGGTCTGCAGGCCACATAGATAATGCAGCCGGGTATCAGGACAGGATGTTACCTGAAGTGTCTCCTGCCGCTGCCCTCCTCTGCCCCTCCCCCTCCCAGCATTTCTACACGGAGCAGCAGCTCAGCATAAAGTTCTGCAGACTGCAGCATGAAACATGTTCTGTGCAGGCACATCGTCCCTTCTATAGATCGTGTGGCAGGTCGGATCCGGGCCCTCTGAGAGGCCGGGCCCCGTAGCGGCTGCTACGTCTGCTACCGTGGTAGTTACGCCACTGTCCTAGACTAAGATCATGTCTTTTTTCCTTGCTTCTATTATGACATTCCACGAAGGAAGCTAAATACCTATGGTAACATCCAAACCCATCATTTCCAATAGAGTTTCCTGCATGGAAGTATTCTGTTATGTTTCTGGAAAAAATAGCACAGTAGGAGTGATTGTTCCATTCCAATAAGACCATAATTAAAGGTTCTCAAAAGGAACCAATGGAAAAGTAGGGACTTAAGTTTTGGTTATTTATTAGCCACCATTATGCTCTTTGCTAATGATCAAGATGTGAACTGAACCGTATTGTGTTTTATATGTTCTTTATGTATTATGCATATTGTTGATCTGTAACTTGATGCAGATGTTGTATAAATGACAATAATGTGCTCTCATGCCCCCAGGTATCTAGTGGAAATCCAGAAAACTCCTCCATATCTAAAAGCAATGAGTTACTTAAGGCTGAGGTATGTGTATGAGCAGTGTTACATTGTGGTTCTAACACTACAAGCAAAAACACATCTAAACTTCTTATAAAGAAATCTTAGAAAGAAGTGACTCCTATAGAAATTACATCTATACTGCTTATAGAATTCAGTGCAATTACAGCATTAGAATGATGTTCATATTTAAAGATTCCTATTTTTCACATAGTTTCCCCTCTCCTAAGTTAGTTAGATTATGCACCATTTGCATTGAGAGCTATATATATCTGGTTTGGTTATTGACTAGGACCAATGTTAGGAATTGATGAAGGCAAAGGGGAGTTTGATTAATTTTATGAGGATAGGCACAACTAATGTTAGTCCTTCCTTTTTGATCAGCTGGATCGAAGAGATGCAGAACTTAGGGCAGCTCAGAGTGAACTGCTCAACCTACAAAACAGCCAAGATGTCTTGTCCTGTGAGGTAATGATTTCACTGTTACTCTATGTAAGAGGCTTTATTATGTGTGTGATGTCTGGGGGTCCATATGGTTGCAAAAGACATATGGTCTTTAAAAGACATCTCCCACCAGGATCAAGCACACTGACATGCTGGTGTGTGCCCACTGTGGCAAAATCCACTTTTCTTTAAGCTGTTTATGCCCTTGTTTTTAAAAATATTTCTGTAAAAATTAGGCCATTACAAGCAGAAACTGCCAGATAAGGCACACACCAAAATATCAGCGTGCTTGGTTTACAATCCTTGATCCTGATGGTAAAGGTTAAATAGCACTCCCTCTAAAGTTTTTTTATTCTCTGTCTACCCTTTTTTTCCCTGAAAATGAGACCTAGTGCAATTTTTTTCCACGCTTCTAAGGCCTCCCCTGAAAATAAGACCTAGCAGCAGTCATTGATACAATAGAATTAAAAAATCTTATAGGCTTTATTTATCCAAGCATATTAACACAACGTTTCAATTCACCAAGAATTTTTATCAAGCTTCAATTCTTGGTAACTCGAAACGTTGTGTTAATATGCTTGGATAAATAAAGACTACAAGATTTGTTAATTCTACGAGTTCTGTGGCTTCCTCCAGTAATTTATTCCACAAAGGGTTCGTGCACCTGGACCATCAGCTGCGAGCACCAACCGTGTGTTCCACTAAAAACAGTAGCGCTTGGATTGCTGTCTACTTCCCTTTTTATGACTACAGTATATTAAGAAATGTTGATTTTTATTTTTTTTATTTTTTTTTTCAACAATAAATTAGAATTTTTTGCACATCGCAAAATAAGACCTACTTCCTCTTTAAGAGCAAAAATCTATCTAACACACTGTCTTGTTTTCGGGGAAACAGGATGGTTAAAGGGGACCTGTCACCTATAAAAAAAAATGCCACTAGGAGCAGCTCCTAGCGCTAGCCTATTTTTAGCAGTGATAAACTGCTAGCTTTATCGGAACCCTTCGATAAAGCTAGGAGACACTGCCGCAAAGTACTGCCCCTATTCATGAGGGGCTGGTCCGAGGCGCTGCTTCTTCCTCGGACTACCCCTCTCACTCCGAAGGCCGAGCTTGATGTTGTATTCACCGCCTCCAAGTCCCGCCCCTTCATGAATATGCCGAACCACTTTGAGCGCGGTCCGGCGTTCCTAAAGCTGGTAGTTTATCAGTGCTAAAAATAGGCTAGCGCTAGTATCTTTTTTATTGGTGACAGGTCCTCTTTAAAAGGATTCATTATATTAATTGTAATACTAGATGATCTTAACCTACGTCTGTATATGTGAGTTATTGGCTTCCTTCTTAAGTTGTCTTATGTGTGGACAAGTTGTCAGTCTCTCTATTCTCAGAGCCTTTATGTGGTCATGAGAGGCAACCTGTAGGGAGTACTTCCCCTACGCTGTCATTACTGTTTCTTTATTTGTAGCTGGATGCCCAAGAACAACAGGTATACAGACTTCAGCGGGAGCTGCGGGAAAGGCAGGAAGAATTGGATCAAAGGCATGGTAGAATACAGCAGCTTCATAAAGACCTGAAAACAAGTGTTTCCCAGAGAGATGAAGCCCAAAGACAGGTAGCTTCTCCTTTTTAGATGACTACTGAACTTGGCAAGGAAGGTATTTGGTTATTGTTGTGTGCAAGGGCAGCCTGGGAAATTTAAAGTGGCCCCGGAAAAAAACTAAAAATGTCCCCATGTAATGGGTGGGGTCAAATGAGATAGGCAGAGTTTGCAAAAGTGGGACCAAATTGTGAGGCATGGCCACATATTTGGCAGATAGTTTATGACAAAATGGGCACAAGTGTTTAAACATAGACATGTGCAAGTAAATATGTAACAGCAAAAGCAAACATATGTAAGTTTTCCGGGTTTTGTTTTTATTACGTTCACAGAGCAGGTCCAATAATGTTACTGATTTATTGTACAGTTGTTACGGAGGTGGCCATACCACAGCAAGCACCGCTATTGAATTCTTCAAGAGGCTGCTGCATGTATGCCGCCTTATCTTGTGGTTCGTGTGATTTCAGGACATAGTAAATGTATTTCATTTATATCATTCTGGGTCCTGCTGCACAATACTGTGTGCTTATTCCACACATTTACAAATAAGCCGATGCAGGGGGCAGTCAGGCCATCGGGAATATTCATCGGTAGGTTGCATTTCTAGTCAGTCCTTGGTTGTGGGCAGCCTTGTGAGAGTCGGTTATTAGACTATTGTAGGTGTTGCTACCTGTCTTCTTTTTATCATCACTTTATAATTCTGAAGCCATTTAGTCTCTGGTCCCATGTAACGATTGCCTCTCAGCACCAGCAAGAAGTGACGGCTTCATTGACTCCGATAATGATTCTGGGTTAACATCCGTTTCCAATTTGTGTGTTGGATCTCTTACGGCCGACTTTACTGAAATCCATAGATAATCCACAAAGCATATAAGTTAATTTTAGTCTGTCTACTTTGCAGCTCTCTGACTGTAATTTGCGGCTGTCGCACCTCGAGGGGGAAAACTTTGCTCTGAGAGTCCGTCAGCGAGAATTAGAAGCAGAAGTAAGAAAACATAGACGGTTTATGCCTTATGTTTCTGTTTAGCTAGTGCTGATCTTACATAATTTCTCTACAGATGGATAAAGTTAGGGAAGAGTCTCTGTACAAGCAGCGAGAGGAGCAGACACCGCCTTCATGGGAACTTCACCAGAGACATGACCTGGAGGAGAGACTACAGAGAGCAGAGAATGTGGAGCGTGAACATCTGACATTAATTCACAGGATGAGAGCAGAGATGCAGGACACTAAGTTCCTGGTCAGTGAAATCAAATCTGGATTTTATTTTCAGCTACTCAAATCTCCGCAGGGTCCAGTAACCTGTAGCATTGCAGCTAGATATGGTTAATACGGTTCTTCTGAGAGGTGATTATGTGAGCGCCGTGCTCCTTTATGTAGAGCAGATCTTTCTGTGTGAATATCTAATCCTACTATAACAAGACGGGCGACTGATAAGTAATGAGGCCTAATATTCATACATATTCTTCTCAAAAGAATCTTCTCCATGAAACCATCTATCCCCAATGATAGAGATTCTTCTGCCTGTTGCTATTATTTTCTAACTCCTAACATTCGGATATGAAAGTTTAGTTATGCAAAAGTATATGTTCTGTGAATAATAAATATATAGCTATGTGGCTTAGCATATTTGCCACTCTGGGTTATTGGAAAGATCAGTTACTCACAATGAAATAATTATAATGAGAACCCTATGGATTGTTTTACCATAAACTTTGTTTAGCAATGGCTAAGATGAAATGGTAATGAGTAGGAAACATACATACATGTTAATATATTTGCATCCAGGAATAAATGTGAACAATTAAATAAATGTATTATAACCATTCTAGACAGGCAGTATTGGCAGTATTGACTGTATTTCTCCTCACAGCTGACTTCCATGCATGAGGAGCTGCAGAGTGCACAGGGGGAGGCAGCATCTCTGCGAGGGAGGTACAGCAGCTCTCAGAGAGAAGCGCTGGAACTTCAAGACCGAGTTCTGGAACAGGAGCGGAAGAACGCAGAGCTCCAGAGGGATCACAGGAAACTCCTGGAAAGTCTTCACCGAGCTCGTGAGCAGGTCAGACATAGCTGGCGGTAAAGAATAGCAGCATTTCCGATCAGAATCTCTTTTTAGACTCCGAGAACTAGATTTCTCTGATGGCTATCATCTATTTACAGCTTGTTAGTCAGGAACAATCCTTGCAGGAGCTGCAGGAAGAAAAACTTAGGCTTCATGAACATAGTCAGCGTTTAGAAAAGGAGACTGGAGCCCTGCATGCAGAACTGGAGACCCAGAGCCTGGCAATCACTGAGCAGCGCAATTTGGTTGAGAACAAGGTACAAAGACACTCTGTTAAATAGAACATGTCACCAGTCAGACAAAGTGGGCTCCCAAAATAAAACTATTTTATGAACAGTCACACTCATTAACCCCTTCGGGACTCGGCCTATTTTGCCCTCTAGGACGCGGCCCCATTTTTCAAATCTGCCCTGTGTCCCTATAAGTGGTTATAGCTTTGGAACGCTATAAGATATCCAGGGGATTTTGAGATTGTTTTCTCGTGACACATTGTACTTCAAATTAGTTTAAAAATTTGGATGATATCTTTTGTGTTTGATTATAAAAAAGAAAGAAATTGGCAAAATTTTGGAAAAAATTCTTTATTTTCAAAGTTCTAAATTCTCTACTTTTGATACAGATAGTCATAGCACCCAAATAAATTCATAACTTACATTTCCCAAATGTCTGCTTTATGTTGATGGCATGTTTCTTAAGATTCCAATAGATTTTACTAGAAATGAGGCCAGAATTTAGGTACCAATTGTTCAATTTTTTGAAAATCACCAAGAACCATAGTTAGATGGACCTGCTCAACTTTTACTATGACTGTGAAGAGGCCTAAATAATAGCTAACGCGAAAGTACCACATTATGTACAACTACACCCTTCACTATTAAAAAGAATTTTTTTATAGTATATTTTTCTATAAATTTTTTTTTTTTATAAGATTTTTACGAATAAAAAGATAATTTTGCGAAAATGTTGTTAATCTGGCATCACCGACTTTTCATAGTCATAACTTTTAGATTATTTTTGCGGACAATCTGTTAAGGGCTTATTTTTGCGATTGATCTTTCTGGTGGTCTTCTTTTATGTGCGTAACATTTTTTCAGCACTTTTTAGAGCATTTTTGTTAAAGGGTATGCCATTAAATGAAAACCAAAAAGGGCCCAATAGGCAGTCTCATCCGCCCTCCAAAATCCCGAACCAACAAACACCAAAAACAACAAGAGCTTGAACAATAGTAATTTGTACTTTATTCAAAATAACCAAATTGTACGTGTCAGCACCTTTCAATGGATTCCTGAAAGTTGAAATATAAGGGGAACAGAAATGTTCCCAGATGGAAATGGGACAAACACAGAGTACAGGCGGTCCCCTTATACACACCCGACTTACAAGACACCCCTCTTACGACAGCACCACTCTGCCCTGGTGGTGCACTTTTTGAATGCTTTACTAAGTCCCACGGCACTGCTCAGCCTGTAGGTGTCTGTAAGTGATGTTTGTTAATTATCCATACCAGGTTCCATTCCGCAATATTGTAGAAACTCCAGTTGATCACTGGTCCAAAGTTCTTTGTCTGATCTACAATTATAAATATACAGTCTTCCGACTTCCTACAATTCAACGTAAGGTAACAACCTCCGACCCGATCTTGTACGTAACCCGGGACTGCCTTACCTATGACCCCCTCACCCTACCAGGCCTCAAAACAATGTGCCACAAGAACATTCAATTATGTACTATGTCCAAACTATTACATATTGAATATGTCTTTTTGGCACATGTTTTGAGGCATGTGTATTTTGGACTTCAGACATCCCGTTTGAAAGTTGCTTACATGTACAATCTGTGTTATTTTGAGAAATTACAAATTACGATTTTTCCAAGCTTTTTTGTTTTTGGGTGTTTATAATTAAAACTATCTTTTTTCGTAGCGGTGTCCTTGTAGGGTTTTTTTTTTTAACTAAGGGGTGTCACTGTGCTGGTCCCATATCTATTTTGTTTCATTATACAGATTTCCACGAACGAATGATACCAAATATGGGGGGTTTTGTGTATTTATTATCCAAATTTTACCTGAACTAAAAACTAATTGGAAAATCTGTTCCATTTATGCAACACTTGTCTTTTTGTATGCCATACCTTTTTATTTTTTCGGTCGGCTGAGCGAGTCGGTTAGGGGCTGTATTTTTTGTCAGAAAGTTCTTCTTTTTAGTGGTCTTATTTCCAGAGAGCGTAACATTTTTTTTATAATCACTTGTTGGAGTTTTTTTTTTTTTTTAAGGTATTAAGTTAAAAAATTGTCTTTTTTTCCCCGCGTTTACCGTGGTCAGTACAGTCCAGTATCTAGTCGGTTTTATTATACAGATGTTACGGACGTGCAAATACTAAATGTGTGCTTTTTTTGTGTGTTTCTTTTTTAACTCTTTATTAAGTGTTTTTTATGGGAAGAGTGACATTTTAGGGGCTTATATTTATTTTTATTTATTCTAGTGTTTAGTGTTTTAATTTTTTGTCTTTCTTACAACGTTGAACTTAAACCAGCGAGCTCTGATTTGCTGGTTCATGTCCAATACACTGCTCTACATACTTATCATTGTAGAGCATGTAAACTGCCTGAGCATACAGACGCATGTGCAGACACTTTAAACGGTCTGACTGCTCAGGACATTGGACAGCCCCGGGCACTCGGCAGACCTCGAGGCCTGCCCAGAAGAGGAATCGGATCCCCCTGTAGCGGCACAAGAATCCGATCCATTGGAAGGGCCTTACATGCCACAGTCATCTTGACCACGGCATGTAAGCGCAGTGTAAACTGTAATACAGGTGACAGCCGCTGCTCTTCTGTGCCGCCTCTGTTCGTGAGCCAGTGGCAGAAGCGTGACTTATAGTAACGTCCCCGTGTGGAAATTCTTTCCGCAGGGACGTACTATACGTCCTGGTGCGCGTAGGGGTTAGAGGCTCCTTTTAGCCCTGCATAATAATAACACTGTTGGTAGTTTACAAACAGTAGTAGGTAAGCGCCATCTGTAATATGGTGGCTGTAGAGAATTTATAGGAGATAGACAGATGAATGGCAGATTGAGGATAGACTATAATGATTAATGTTATGATGGTGACGAGAGGGGGATACGAAGGGAAGATAAAAATAGATAGATGATAACATCTCACCCAGGCATTCAATCAAGGGTATTAAAAGACCAATTCTCTGCCCACAAATTCCACACGCAGGGGGCCCTGGGCTAATGCCCCATTTGCCCCTGTAACGCAGACCCTCCTCCCTCACCCACCAGTACCTTTTTTAGATACTCTTTATATGTCCACCGATGACTTTATCCATGGGATTAGACGGCCACCATCTTCTAAAAAAAGAATTTATTGATATCCTCTATTCCAAATGGATTCGGTTGCTTGCAGTATACTTAAGCTACCTCACCCTCTAACCTGGCTGACGAAGTTCCTGTAGGGTTGAGTACAGGGTTGTTTCTCATCACAAACCCAGAGTCACTCTCAACCTCCTCCTTTGATTGAGGTCATGCAAAGCCACCATCTCTCATCCCCCTCTCAACCCTCCCTCAGGAATTCTCTTCAGTTAGCAGCTGTCATCCTCTGTGAGTAATGCAGGTTAGCTGACTGTATACTGCAGCTCCCATCTCTCATGCCTGGAACAGAGGAAATTGATCAAAGTCCTTTTTTAGAAGTTTGCGTGGGTTTCCTCGGCCCTCTGGGTTCCTCCCACCTCCAAAACATACTGGTAGGTTTTAGATTGTGAGCCCCATTGGGGGCAGGGACCAATGAGGCAAGCTCTGTGCAGCGCTGCATAATCTGTGTGCGCTATGTAAATGAAAGAAATTATTATTAAAAGGGTGGCTCTAAACCCATGGATAAAGGCATTGGTGAAACTTATCAAGACACTAAAAAGTAATTGTGTGGTTTTGGGGTGGGTCACTTTAAGCTCACACGTAAAAAGTACTGCAGTATCTGACGTTTCACTCTATCTCTCTCAGTTAAACCAGAAAGAGCAGCAAGTGGAACGACTATGTAAAGAGGTTCACGGCCTGAGACAAGCAGCTTGCAGCATCAAATGAAGGTAAGACGAAAAATAACCCTTCTCTCTGAATACAGAGGTTCTATTTCATCTATGTCCATCTACATATGATAGAGGATTTTCTAAGCTCTTCTGGTTAGTGAAGGGCCACATGAGCTGCAAATCGCAAGCCACAACCACACTTTCATTTCAATATGTTTACATAGGCCTGTGCCTGAGCAATCCGTTCCACAGAGCCTTCCATCCTAATGATACGAATTAGTGATAGGCCAGGCCAATAAAACAATACATTTTAAAAATGCTGCCGCACATTTTTATATTTCCTAAGTTGGCACAAACAAGGGTCTAGTGTTGTAATATTGACACAGTATTTTACTATAATCCTCTCAAATGTTTGTGCTTTTGAAAAGCCTCAAGTAGATGCACAATTTAAGCTTTGGTGTCTTTTTATTGAATGATATTTTGCTAATAATATTGATCTAACAAATGTAGTGATTTCTTCTGAGCGGATTGTTTTCAGAGTTGGATCGAGAAGCATTTTGAGGGCTTCGTGGTAACTCTTTATTAAACACACGTCCAATTGTAGGCTCAAATTGTAAGGGGTGGTGCCAGCATTTTAATAATATTACTAAGTACCGAGGAAGATTTTTGTCCCTTGAAACTTAATTATGACATTTAAAATAACATGCTATAAATCTTTTTTGACACATTGCTCACTAATATGGTTTCTCTCTAGGATTATCAGTATCTCTATCTCTTTCTTGTCGATTGTTGGAAAAAGAATGAAGGGTTTCTTCTATTAATTAGTCACTTTCCACTTCTACTCTGGCTAAACTACAAACCATTTTATTATTACGCGTTATTTTTGTTTGTAAAAAAAATAGATTGGCTACACGAATGCCACAACCCAGCAAAAGACCAGTACCCGGCCCACCACATTAAAAAGTACCAGCTACCATTACTAAGAAACCAGACCAGCTATTGACCTACAGCGCTGACCGACTCAAATGCAATGCGTCCAACATCTGGAGACAACTAGGATAGTCTTCAGGAGGAGCTCTTCCACGTGTCAGACCGAGAAGGCATTGCAGAGAGACCATTCTAAAACTAAAAGGGAGGTGCGGAACCTAAATATCCAAATGTGGAGATGTGGAAGAGCAGGTTAAGATGGTCGAGCACTGGGCACTAGCAGCATGCTGTGCTGCAGCAACACAGGATTTTCAACATGACAACTCTAACAAGTAACAGTGGAGTTAGATTGTAACCACCATATGCTTTTACCCCCCCTTTCACATAAATTGCATAATTTTTTTAGATGCAATACAGACTAGAACTACACAAGGGCTGAGCTCAGTCTTGCAACTCATGCGAGTCTGAAAGAAGAACGGCTCAAGAGAAGATTACACTGACCAAGAGGAAAGAGACACATCTTCAGAGCAAAGTCCAGCAACTTCAAAAGAGGTAAATTGGTGTGTGGCTTCTGTACAACACATTTTCTATAGCCCAAATCTTCCTTAATATGGGTGCTATAGTCTATACCAGTGGTGGCGAACCTATGGCACGGGTGCCAGAGGTGGCACTCAGCCCCCCCTTGGGCCCATCGCCCTATTCAAACAAACAGACCCACATCCACCAAATCTTCCTCAGTCCCAAGCACTTTAGGGATGCTGCTCTCACGCGTTTATTTTAAAGCAACACTTTCACTGGCTTGTTTGAAACTTGCAGGAAAATTGAGAAGGTGCTGACTGAACTGCATTGTCTTAGGTCATCTGCTGACCCCCATTCTCCTGGAGAGAACTACATGATGTCTGAATTTGCCCACTCTTTTCAAACTGTTTTGGTGCTCCTAGAGAGAGCCAATCACAACTGAATGATGTTGAAAGCAGGTACAAAAGTTGTCTCTGCTTGAAATGCATGTTGGCACTTCATGTAATAGTGGATTTGGTTGTAGTTTGGGCACGGTCTCTGAAAGGTCGTCCCATCACTGGTCTATACTTTATACTTTACATAAGTTTTACTCTTTCTGCCTCTTGTAAATCGCCATTCCCTGACCTTTCTTCTCGCAGTCTTGTTACATGTCCCTGCCTTCATCTGCATTTATTGTCCATATCTATGTCACCATCTCGCACATCTCAAATTCTCCTACAATCTTTTCTTCTAAACTCTGTTTTTGCTTGCTATCTTGTCCTAATTTTAGTCTCATAGTTTCCGTCCACAACTTTACTCAGAAAGACAGCACTCAGTCCAGACTATTGCGAGCCGGTCTTTGCAGCTTGACATCACCATGGAAAGACTAATAATTGAATCTTTTAAGACATTTGAAAGTTCACAAGATGCCTTGCAGGGCCACAACCAGGTGAAAGACGAGTGCAGCAGGGAGGCAGATGCTCGTGTACTGTATATTAGTAAACTTGGTGTGTTCACGTCTGGTTCACTCTGTAGAAAATTCATTGAGGGAAATGTATTAAGACTGCTGCATTGTCCGCATAATTACAAATTACCTCACACACACACCCGGAATTAACTAACAAAAGGTCCTCCCTGGCATAGATTTTAGCTATATCTGCGTCCATATACCTAGCGTAGAGGCTTTAGCAAATTAGTGCTGTGAGGGGAGAGTCGCTATTTCCTGCCTCTATGCATGGAATTTCACATTTTGTTATACTAATCTTCTATGCCAGAAGACTGCGTCCTTCAGCCAGCATGGATCTTATACATGACAGCCCTGAACAAGCTCCCATGTATAACCTCATCGTTCCTTCTGTTTTTTCCTCTCTGATGTCTGCCATGGTTTGAGTCTGTAATAAAGGCTTTTTAGGTGGCACATTCAGCAGACACTCGAACAGAACTGCAGATAAAAAAAAATGTTTTACCTAACCCTTTACTAGGTTCAACAAAAGAAAAATAATTGCAGACCTCCAAGAAGATTTGTCAACGGCAAAGAAATGCTTGAATCGCGCAAAAATGAGGTATGCATTATCATAGTGAAAGCGGAGCAGTGGAGGTTAAATGTGCCAGTGGTTTGTTTTTTAATGAGGGCCCTCTGCATGCCTTTCACTGTATGGCACTGTTTGAGAGTTGCCTGTTCCAGAACGAACCGAATGTGATGGAGGCACGTCTATCTTTATTATTTTTGACTACTTCTTCATGTTCCGCGATTGGGTAACCAGTGATTGGACTCCAGCGATCAGACCCTCTAATCCCCTATCCGTTTGTATGGGTGCATTGTAGGAAAAGACCTTTAAATATTGTAACCTGATTTGTCTTCTAACATGTTGCAACAGAAGTCACTGTTGAGCAGAAGATACAAATTGGTCCAGTGCAGCAGAAGCAAAAACAACAAAAAAAGAGGTCTATCAACTCCAGGGCAATTGGAGAGATAGAGCGAGAGTTGGGCATCAGTCGAGAAGCACAAGCGCCAGAAAGAGGTGATGGGATAGAACTCTCTTTGGTTATTATGTACCTAGGATGACTCCCATCTACCTGATATACTTTACCTGTGTCCTAATTTTATTGTTTCTTCCTACAGTTCTCCAGCGGGATCAAGTGGTCGTCTGAATCTACGCACAGACTTAACAGCTAGAGAACAAAACACTGACAGCCGCTGCTTCTGGTGCCGCCTCTGTTCGTGAGCCAGTGGCAGAAGCGGGGCGTTATAGAACGTCCCCGTGTGGGAAATCTCTTTCCGCAGGGACGTACTATAACGTCCTGGTGCGCGTAGGGGTTAAGAGGCTCCTTTAGCCCTGCATAATAATAACACTTTGTAGTTTACAAACAGTAGTATGGTAAGGCCATCTGTAATATGGGACTGTAGGAGAATTTAATAGGAGATAGACAGATGATAGGTAGATTGAGGATAGACTATAAAGATGATATAGATTTATAGATGGATGAGAGAGGGGGATACGAAAGGAAGAGACAAAAAATAGATAGATGATAAGCATCTTCACCCAGGCATTCAATCAAGGGGTATTAAAAGAACAATTCTCTGCCCACAAAAGTCCACACGCAGGGGGCCCTGGGCGAATGCCCAGTTTGCAACCCGTAACGCAGACCCTGCCTCCCTCACACACTCAGTACCTTTTTAGATATCTTTATATGTTCCACCGATGACTTTATCCATGGGATTAGAGCCACCATTCTTCTAAAAAAAAAGAATTTTATTGATATCCTCTATTCCAGTAATGGATGCGGTTGCTGCAGTATACTGTTAAGCTACCTCACCCTCCTAACCTGGCTGACGAGAATTCCTGGTGGAGGGTTGAGTAGCAGGGTTGATTTCTCATCACATAGCCAGAGTCACTCTCAACCTCCTCCTTTGAGTCGAGTCATGCAAAGCCACCATCTCTCTCAACCCCTCTTCAACCCTCCCTCAGGAATTCTCTTCAGGTTAGCAGTGTCATCCTCTGTGAGTAAGGCAGGTTAGCTTGACTGTATACTGCAGCTCCCCATCTCCATGCCTGGAACAGAGGAAATTGATCAAAGTCTTTTTTAGAAGTTTGCGTGGGTTTCCTCTGGGTCCTCTGGGTTCCTCCCACACTCCAAAACATAGGTTGGTAGGTTGATTAGATTGTGAGCCCCATTGGGGGCAGGGACCAATGAGGCAAGCTCTGTGCAGCGCTGCATAATCTGTGTGCGCTATGTAAAGAAAGAAATTATTATTATTAAAGATTGGTGGCTCTAAACCCATGGATAAAGGCATTGGTGAAACATGTATAAAGACCAATAAAAAGTAATGTGTGTGGTTTGTGGGGTCACTTTAAGCTCACACGTAAAAAGTACTGCAGTATCTGACGTTTCATCTATTCTCTCTCAGTTAAACCAGAAAGAGCAGCAAGTGGAACGACTATGTAAAGAGGTTCACGGCCTGAGACAGCAGCTGCAGCATACAGAAGATAAGGTAAGACTAAAAAATAGAGCCTTTCTCTCTGAATACAGAGGTTCTATTTCATCTTATGTCCATCTACATAGTGATAGAGGATTTTCTAAGCTCTTCTGGTTAGTGAAGGGCCCTGAGCTGCAAATGCAAGCACAACCACACTTTCATTTCAATATGTTTACATAGGCCTGTGCCTGAGCAATCCGTTCCACAGAGCCTTCATCCTAATGATAGGATAGTGATAGGCCAGCCAATAAAACAAATACATTTATAAATGCTGCCGCACATTTTTTATATTTCCTAAGTTGGCAACAAAAAGGAGTCTAGTGGATATATTGACAGCAGTATTTTACTTATAATCTCTCAAATGTTTTGCTTTTGAAAAAGCTTAAAAGTAGATGCACAATTTTAAGCTTTGGTGTCTTTTTATTGAATGATTATTTGCTAAATATTGTCTATTACAAATGTAATAGTGTTCTTTATCTTGCACTTTTTTCAGAGTGATCTGAGAAGCATATTTTGAGGGCTTCTTTTGTAACTCTTTATTAAACACACTCCAATTGTATGCTCAAATTTAAAGGGGTTGTCCAGCTATTTTAATTAAATATTACTAAGTACCGGTGAAGATTTTTGTCCCTTGAAACTTAATTATGACAGTTAATAATAACATGCTATGAATCTTTTTGACACATTGCTACTAATATGGTTTCTGCTCTAGGATTTATCAGTAATCTCTATCTCTTTCGTGTTCAGATTTGGAAAAAGAATGAGAAGGGTTCTTCTATTAATTATTTCACGTTCCATTCTACTGGCTAAACTACACCATTTTATTATTACTGCTTTATTTTTGTTTGTAAAAAAAATAAGTTCTGGCTACAGATGCACAACCCAGCAAAAATGTACCAGTACCCGTCCATACATTCCCATTAAAGAATACCAGCTACCATACTAGAGAAACCTAAGCAATATTGACCTTGACAGCTCTGACTCTTACTCAAATTGCAATGCAGGTCCAACATCTGGAGACAACTAGGATAAGTCTTCAGGAGGAGCTCTCACAGTGTCAGACAGAGAAGGCATTGCAGAATGAGACCATTCTAAAACTAGAAAGGGAGGTGCGAGACCTAAATATCCAAAAGGAGGATGTGGAAGAGCAGGTAAGATGGTCGAGCACTGGGCACTAGCAGCTATTGCTGTAGTGCAGCACACAAGGATTTTCAACATGACAACTCAACAAGTAACATTGGATTAGATTGTAACCACCATATGCCGTTACCTCCTTTCACATAAATTGCATGCACCTTTTTTAGATGCAAGTACAGACTAGAACTACAAAGAGGCTAGAAGCTCAGCTTGCAACATGCGAGTCTGAATATGAGACGGCTCAAGAGAAGATTACACTGATCCAAGAGGAAAGAGACACTCTTCAGAGCAAAGTCCAGCAACTTCAAAAAGAGGTAAATTGGTGTGTGGCTTCTGTGACAAACACATTTTTCTATAGCCCAAATCTTCCTTAATATGGGCTATAGTCTATACCAGTGGTGGCGAACCTATGGCACGGGTGCCAGAGGTGGCACTCAGGGCCCATCCTGTGGGCCATCGCCCCTATTTCGCCAAACAGGACCACATCCACCAAATCTTCCTGCAGTCCCAAGCAACTTTAGGGATGCTGCTCTCAGCGTTATTTTAAAGCAACACTTCACTGGCTGTTTGAAATTGCAGGAAAATTGAGAAGGTGCTGACTGAACTGCATTGTCTTTAGACGTCATCCTGCTGGACCCACCATTCTTCCTGGAGAGAAGCTACAATGATAGTCTGAATTTGCCCACCTTCTTTCAACTGTATTGGTGGCCTTAGGAGAGCCAATACAACTGAATGATGTTGAAGAGCAGGTAGCAATAAGTTACTGCTTGAAATGCCATGTTGGCACTTCATGGTAAATAAGTGGATTTTGGTTGTAGTTTGGGCACTCGGTCTCTATCACTGGTCGCCATCACTGGTCTATACTTTATACTTTACATAAGTTTCTTTCTGCCTCTTGTAAATCGCCATTCCTGACCTTTCTTCTGCAGTCTGTTACATGTCCCTGCTTCATCTGCATTTTATTGTCCATATTCTATGTTCACCACTCGCACATCTCAAATTCTCCTACAAATTCTTTCTTCTACTTGTTTTGCTTTGATCTTTCCTTAATTTTAGTCCATAATCTTTCCTCTTCCACAGTTGACTCAGAAAGAACAGCAGCTCAGTCAGACTATTCAGAAGGCAGAGTCTTTGCAGCTTGACATCACCAGGAAAGACTCAGAAATTGAATCTTTTAAAGAGCAGTTGCAAAGTTCACAAGATGCCTTGCAGGTTGCCAACCAGGTGAAAGACGAGTGCAGCAGGGAGGCAGATGCTCAGGTACTGTAGTATGAGTAAACTTGGTGTGTTCACAGTCTGGCTTCACCTCTGTGAAGAAAATTCATTGAGGGAAATGTATTAAGACTGCTGCATTGTCCGCAAGTATTACAAATTCATCACAACACACCGGAATAACTAAAAGGTTCCTCCTGGCATAGATTTTAGCTATAATCTGCGTCAATATCCTAGCGTAGAGGCTTTAGCAAATTTAGTGCTGTGAGGGGGGAGATCGCTATTTCCTGCCTCTATGCATGGAATTTCTAACATTTTATGTCTTCTATGCCAGAAGACTGCTTCTGAGCCAGGAATGGATCTATTACATGACAGACCTGACAAGCTCCCATGTATAACCTAACGTTCCTATCTGTTTTCCTCTCTGATGTCTGCCATTTTTGAGTCTGTAATAAAGGCTTTTAGTGGCACATTCAGCAGACATCTGAACAGAGAACTGCAGATAAAAAAAAATATGTTTTACCTAACCCTGTGTACTAGGTTCAACAAAAGGAAAAAATAATTGCAGACCTCCAAGAAGATTTGTCAACGGCAAGAGAAGAGCTTGAATCGCGCAAAAATGAGGTATGCATTATCATAGTGAACAGCGGAGCAGTGGAGGTTAAATGTGCCAGTGGTTATAAATGATTTTTAAAATGAAGGCCCTCTGCATGCCTTTCACCTGTATGGCACTGTTTGAGATTGCCTGTTCCAGACTGAACCGAAGTGAATGGAGTGCTTGAGCATGAACACCAGTGCTTTATTTATTTGGATCATACTTCATCTGTTCCGCATTTGCGTGATGCTGACGGTACCAGTGATTGGACTACCAGCGATCAGACCCTAATCCCCTATCCTGTGTGTATGGGTGCATTGTAGGAAAAGACCTTTAAATATTGTAACCTGATTTGTCTTCTAAGCAGCTGTTGCAACAGAAGTCACTGTTGGAACAGAAGGAACAAGAATTGTCCAGTGCAGCAGAGGAGCAGAAAACAACAAAAAAAGAGGTCTATCAACTCCAGGGCAATGTGGAGAGATTAGAGCGAGAGTTGGGCATAGTCAGCGAGAAGCACAAAGCTGCACAGAAAGAGGTGATGGGATAGAAACTCTTCTATTAGTTATTATGAACCTAGGATGACTTCCCATCTACCAGTGATACTTTCTACCTGTGTCTAATTTTATTGTTTCTTTCCTACAGGTCTCCAGCCGGGATCAAGTGGTCCTGAATCTACGCACAGACTTAACAGCTAGAGAACAAGAACTGCAACAAGCAACGAGTGAGGTGTGAATAAGAAGCTGGGCAGAATAGATAAATGTTGGATAAAGGCTTTGCTTTGCATCATGAAAACTAAATAGCTCCATGTAAAAAGACATTGCAAATGTGTTTGTGGCCTTATGGATTGCAATAAAAGTGTGATTTATCTTCTACAGCTTGCAGAACGAGATGAGGAACTGAGCAATGTTCGATCCAAGCTGAAAAATCTACAAAGTGATGTTCAGAGCCTCCAGGACATCTGTACAGAACGTGAAAATGCAGCCATTGAAAATGAATCTGTGATCCAAAGGTTGCAGCGAGAGAGAGAGAACAGTCTTTCGGAGGTGAGAGTAGAGTAGCTGTAGCCGAAAAAGCAGTCTGACCTCTAGCTATGTACTATCATTATAGAGAGCCTTTATATTTTCAGGTGCAGAGACTACAGCATCAGCTCTCCTCTATGAGACAGACCCATCAGGTGGACATTGATCGCTGGAGGAGCGACTCTGTGCGACTGCAGGAAAAACTGGAATCTGTCACCAGGAGGCATGAGGACCAGGAACTGGAGCTTCAGCATTGCAGGGTGAAAATGGAGAGACTGTCGCAGGACCTAACACTTTCACAGCATTTACAACTACAGTTGGAGGAACAGGTAAGATGTCATTGGATACTTAGTACTGAAGTACAGTATTATATGTTGTTTTATTTAGTTTTAACATGATGAATGATACAAGTCATTACAGTAGAGGAACAATTAAACTTGATTAGAAGGGAGGAGGAAGGGGGGTGACTGGTTCCCCACTTCATAGAGGTTACCTGTTGCTTTCGATAGGTCAAATAAAGTCACCTTTTTGAGATTGTGATACCTTTTAATGGCTAACTGAAATATAGAATGTTACAAGCAAGCCGCAGTTACAGCTTAGGTCCCTTCATCATGCTTGAGCTGAGCATCCCCCGAAAGCTTGCTTGTAACATTCTATATTTCAGTTAGACCTATCAAAAGCAGCAAGAATTTCTTCAGCTGGTTAACACGGTACAAAACTTTTTTTCTTATAGAGGTTACCAACACCATTCTTTATTTGTGGTTTTAGATGGGCAAATTGGGTAGAATAGTTTGAACCATAATTTACTGGTTATGGAAAACCAAGTGTAGTCCAGCTACAATAAGGGAAGAATGTACAATCGCATAAATCGTATAACAACAATGCATCTGTGCTTACACTTTTAGGACCTGTCCCTTTTTGTTTTTTTCATTTCTATTTTTCACTTCCCATAACGTCCAATAAATTTACCAGGCAAACCTTAATAATGTACCCATACCAAACCAATATTAGCTAATTACTATCATTCTACCTGCCCTGCTGGCCCATATTTAGTATAGGCTCACTGACACAATTGCTGTGAACTCTCACAGGATTTAAGTCAGTGACTACAGTCAGTGAGCAGCCACAGGCAGGAGTAGCAGTTAAGAACTTTTTTTCCATTGAATCCAGAACTTCAGGTTAATTTCTCCTGGCCATGAGTCATTGATGCAGAATTTGTCGGCAGATGTCTACTACACTTTATTTACAGCAGCTACTTGCTGCATACCCCTCATAAAATTCATTGCAGAATATTTTCGCCTTATTAATGAAATATATACACTACAAATTGACTTTTAAATAACATAGGGAACCCACTAATTTACATGCACCCCTTAACTGATAAAATATATGTGGCTCCCTCATTAATTTAATATATGTTACATATATCTTAATATATCTTTCTTAGTGCTCTGTGCTGTGACCAATTATAAATCATCCTGTACATAACAGTGGGATGGGGTCCCCCTCTTGAGCACCTGCTATTTCCAAAACCCTAACGCGGCTTATGCTCGAGTCTATGGGGGAAAAAAAACCTCACTACTTACCTTTCTGACACTCCGCCCCTCCTCCCCAGGTCCTCTTCTGTCTTATGCTCCTGGTCCCTGAGCGCTGTGTCACACACACTATAATGACAGCCAGCAGCTGACTCCATGGTATAACGCGCAGGGACCCAGAGCATCCGAACGTAGAAGAAGACCTGCGGGGGTTTCGGAAAAGTGAATAGAGGTTTTTTTTTGTTTTTTTTAATAGGAAGGGGGCTGCTGGCTATATACTAGGGGGCTGTAGCTGCTGGCTATATACTAGGGGGCTGTAGCTGCTGGCTATATACTAGGGGGCTGTAGCTGCCGGCTATATACCAGGGTGGCGTGGGCTGCTGGCTATATACCAGGGTGCGTGGGCTGCTGGCTATATACCAGGGTGGCATGGGCTGCTGGCTATATACCAGGGTGGCATGGGCTGCTGGCTATGTAACAGGGGGCGTGGGCTGCAGGCTATGTAACAGGGGGCGTGGGCTGCAGGCTATGTAACAGGGGGCGTGGGCTGCAGGCTATATACCAGGGGGCTTGGGCTGCTGGCTATATACCAGAGGGCTTGGGCTGCTGGCTATATACCAGGGTGGCGTGGGCTGCTGGCTATATACCAGGGTGGCGTGGGCTGCTGGCTATATACCAGGGTGGCGTGGGCTGCTGGCTATATACCGAAGGGTGGCGTGGGCTGCTGGCTATATACCGGGTGGCGTGGGCTGCTGGCTATATACCAGGGGGCGTGGGCTGCTGGCTATATACCAGGGGGCGTGGGCTGCTGGCTATATACCAGGGGGCGTGGGCTGCTGGCTATATACCAGGGGGCGTGGGCTGCTGGCTATATACCAGGGGGCGTGGGCTGCTGGCTATATACCAAAAGGCGTGGGCTGCTGGCTATATACCAAAAGGTTTGGGCTGCTGGCTATGTAACAGGGGGCGTGGGCTGCTGGCTATGTACAGGGGCGTAGGGCTGCTGGCTATATACCAGGGGGCTTGGGCTGCTGGCTGTATACCAGGGTGGCGTGGGCTGCTGGCCGTATACCAGGGTGGCGTGGGCTGCTGGCTGTATACCAGGTGGCGGGGCTGCTGGCTGTATACAGGGGTCAGTGGTTGCTGGCTGTTACCGGGCTGGGTGTCGGGTATACCAAGGGGCGTGGGCTGCTGGCTGTATACCAGGGGGCGTGGGCTGCTGGCTGTATACCAGGGGGCGTGGGCTGCTGGCTATATACCAGGGGCGCGAGCTGCTGGCTATATACCTGGGGGGGGCGTGGGCTGCTGGCTATATACCTGGGGGGGCCTTGGCTGCTGGCTATATACCGGGGGTGGGCTGCTGGCCATACACCTGTGGACGTGGGCTGCTGGCTATATACCAGGGGGGGCGTGGGCTGCTGGCTATATACCAGGGGGGGCGTGGGCTGCTGGCTATATACCAGGGGGGGCGTGGGCTGCTGGCTATATACCAGGGGGCGTGGGCTGCTGGCTATATACCAGGGTGGCGTGGGGTGCTGGCTGTACACCAGGGTGGCGTGGGTCTGGCTATCACCACGGTTGGCGTGGGCTCTACACCAAGGTGGCGTGGGCTGGTGGCTATACACCAGGTGGCGTGGGGCTCCTCTAATACACAGGGTGGCGTGGGCTATACACCAGGGTGGCGTGGGCTGGTGGCTATACACCAGGGTGGCGTGGGGTGCTGGCTATACACCAGGGTGGCGTGGGCTGGTGGCTATATACTAGAGGGCAGTGATATGGAGAACACCTACAGATAAATGCAAGAATCCGTACAGGACAGTAATGCATGCACAATGACCCGACCAGAAGAATGGTGAGTGCAGCTCTGGAATATACATAAATAATGTTTTGTGTGCATTTTTGAATGTGTGCAGCTTTTGAGTATGATACCACAAAACACACAGGGAATCAGCTCTCCTGAAGAATTGTGAAGATTTATTCTCCCAAGGACAAGTTCAATGTTTAAGCTCCTCAATGGAGTAACTCCATTGAGAAGCTAAAACATCGCACTTTGCCCCTTGGGTGAATAAATCTTCACAATTCTTGCACTGCTGCATTGCATACTGTTTCTCTGGAGTATAATAACAGAAGTCATGTAGGATTAGTACTCGATAAGTAACGTCATTTATGTACACAATGACTCCACCAGCAGAATAATGAGTGCAGCTCTGTAATTCAGAATCAATACTTGCTAGAAAACTTTATTTTATGTACACCGGGTGTCCATCCGCGGAGTGGAGTGCAGCTCTGGAGAGAAATACAAAATGTAACCCAGGCTCAGTAATGTCATTAATGTACTTGTTGATTCCACCACTAGTGCAGTTCTGGAGTGTAACACAGGATGTTACACATGATCAGTAAAGGATAAGTAATGTAACTTATGTAAACAATGACTCCACCAGCAAAATAGTGAGTGCAGTTCTGGAGTTCAATCACAGGAATAGAACAAGAATTGCATTTCAGTGGAGATCGAAAAAAAGGCTTTTATTTCTTATATTTGCTTGTACTATTAGTTACCCTTAAGTTCCGGTTCTGTCTGGGTAATAAGTTGTGGTTTTCATTCAGGTATCTCAGCGGGATGCTGAGCTGCGGCAGCGGGATGAAGAGGTCCATAAGCTCCAGACAAGTCTGTGGGAGGCAGAGGAGAGGGCAGTGAGTGCGGAGAGTCTGTATAACTCATCAAATAGCAGTATGGAGCTTTACCGCAGCAAATACCAGGCATGTGTGACCCGTGCAGGGGAAGTGGAGGCCAGCCTGCGACAGATGGAAGATGAGGCTCGCGAACTGAAAGAAGAGGTACTTGTAACTGTATGTACTGATGTGAGATATAGAGGCTGCTCAAACACATGCACAGATGGGAACCCTAGGATCCATTATCCCTACTCCTAGTAGGTAGTTGTACTGTAGGGGTCCAAGTCTCAGAGGGGTTGGGCCAGTTTTTCAAATGTTCCTTTATCCACGGAATAGCCCCTCCATGTACTACGAGAATGAGTGTCTTGTTCCCCCATCTGAAAGTACCTGCACTATGGACACTCATTCCTATCTGTTGAATAGAGGATACATTAAAAGGCAATCTCACATTTGCCATTTTCCTTTCTCTACTGTCTATTGTATTTATTAAGAGACTAAAATAATTTTAACATTGTGAATGGATTAAAAATGTATTGCCCTTTGTGCCAGGTAGTTTTAAGGATGGCTATATAGAGTAGCGCTTCCCCACTAAAATCCATCTGGGTAACATTCAGTCAACTCCCCCTTTCCCCTCATTCACAAGCCTCCACCCCTGCTGCCTACTTCCAACTTCTGTTTTATTCCAGGATTGTAGCTGATATTGGGGGAGTGTCTGCTTTTAGATCTCTACATTCGAACCACTGCTCCTTAGAAACCACCCAGCTCATAGCAACAGCTGTAGAAGTACTGCAGCAGTCACTCAGAGCAGGGTGTACTACAGATATCTCACATAGTAGTGCACCAAGTCCAGCTACAATCCAGAAATGTACATATGTTTATTAGTCCTTTTTCTAATAACGGCACACATGGTTACAATGCTCTTCAGGGCCATTAGCTAACATTGCAGCTCTAACTGGTTTAGAAATGGTGCCATTTAGAGGGCAGACCAGGATATAATCAGTGGTAGATTTGCAAAAAAAAATTCTGCTCCCAAAAATCCATTTTACTTATTGGAACCTGGATGTTTTGGTAGCAAGACAAACTCAGAGGTGTGGGACAGTTGGAAATTTTTTTCCATCAGATCTGCTGCGGGTAATTTTTACTGTAGGTTGATTTGCTGGCAGATTATACCGCAAAATTGCAACAGGTCCGTGATTGAGTAGATGGAGCTGCTTCAGTCACTACCCTAGGATAGATAGAGCTGTACTTTATTTATATGCAGGCATACACCATTGGTATAGACAGTGGGTCCTAATATCATATATCCTCATACACTATTAGTCATTTGTCCAATTCTCTCCACAATTCTTTGATTGTGTATACAGATATCTGAGAGAGATTCACGTCTTTCTGCTCTGCGTGGGGAACTCCTGGTCCTGCAGCAAGAGCTGGAGGGTAAATGCTCGGAGTTGGAGAGCTGTGAGGAGGCCATTGACCAACTGACCCATGAACTTCAAGCAACACAGACAGATCTGAGTGTAAGCCGTGAGCAAGCACAGCAGAGTGAGGAAATTCTACAATCTGTGCGTGAGCATGCAGCAAGGCTCCAGAACCAGGTAAGTACCCATATGGCTCCCTGTCATACATTGAGAGCTTAAAGGTTATCCATCTTCTAGTCAAAAATTGCTTAAAGCGTATCTTTTTTTTTAGCGGGACAAAAATAGTTTTTGCACAGATGAAAAAGTCTTTGACAACAATACCTATATCATGCTGCTGGCTACTTCCAAGGCCGAGTTCCATCCTGGTATATCTATCAGCCCTGCTTCAAAATAATCTCCAGCTTCTCCTGAAGTAGGCGTGCACTTCTTGGTTGTGACATTAGCTAAAGGCACTGAGACCAGAGCAGCTTCCCTCACTTACCATAATGCTGAGCTATCTGCTGTACCACTAGTAGCCCAACCAATCAGGATACAGTATCTCAGCCTAAATAATCTCCTTGATGTTACTGTTGTGCAACACAGATGTGACAAGAACCTCGTTGATCAATCCAATGTTAGTTTTATATCCTCCCATCCATACTTACATGCATTACAGTTCCAGTAACCTATACATGGATTATTACACCCACGGGTCATAGGCACTGTTACACAGAACTATAATCTTATACAGTCTTATGACTATTGTATACACTACCTGCTATGAACAGCTGCTGGGGGAAAAGGTGGACTTGTGTGTGGGAACACTAGAGAAGAGTATAGACCAGAGCAGACATGATGGAGCTGCTTCCTGTAATAACTCAGCGGGGAGGGGAGCATGTGGAGTACATAGCCGCCCCTTGCCATCCCAGTCCGTATCCGAATCCACTCTATAAATTATTCTTAGCAACCAGAATGCAGAGCAGACGGGAGAGACTAGATGAAAGCACGGCATTAGCAGCTAAACCGCTGCAGTAAGGTCATGAATGTACCAGCAGCCCCCAGGTTATGTACAAGATATTTTCTACACGTGTAAGGTGAATGTGTATGTAAGTTGGAACATGTTTATTTTGTAAGTGTAACTCAAGCCACATTGTTTTTTTCGTTCCCTGTGATAATTGAATTTTCAAAATTTTTGGTTAACATGGGAACAAGAATTATAGATGTACCATATACACTCGAGTATAAGCCTAGTTTTTCAGGCTTATATAAGCCTAGTTTTTTTAATAGTTTTAACTGGGTTTTTGTGGTAAAATTAGGGGCGTCTGCTTATACTCGAGTATATACGGTATATGTACCCCATGATCTGTACAATGCTGCAGAAAATGATGATGCTATATGAATAAAGCAGTATTATTATTATTATTATTATTATTATTATGTAGAATGCATGCACAGTATTCATAATGTGCATGTAAAGACCACTAGCATCCGCAGGATAATCTATTCCAGAATTTACCCACCAGGGCTGCCAACTTGTTACTCTGCATACTTCGAAATGTACCTATTGGGGCACATTTACCAACACCAGTGCAAACTGCACTAAATGCAGTATGCACCAGATTCAGATTTCAGCCGTATGTTCTTCATGAATCTGGAGCCCAATGCACACCTCTGACAGAGTTCACCACTTATTTTTTTGGTGTACATTTAACATGGGGCGTTCAACACAATTCTGTCAGATTTTGCATGACAAATGTGGTGCATGATGCCACTAAGCACCGGAACGCCCCCTAATTTGTGTAGCATGATGCCTAGTGCAGCACATATGTGGCACTGACCCTTCTTAAATACCTGTACAAGCAGTTTGCACCTAAAAGAATGTGAAACGTCTGAGAGAAAACTTGTGCAAGGGCCTTAGTAAATGTGCCCCATTGTGTTCAAGTGAAGCAGTTATTCTGTATCCGCCACCTAGTGGTGGAAACCAGAATGTTTATGGCATGCAAAAGGAGTAAGGCATTGAGAGTTTTATCTATCCTTGGGGCAAGCCATCAATACCAAATTTGTGGGGTCTGACTCCCACTAGACCCCAACTATTTAGCTCATTGAAGGGATCATAAGGCTTGTTCAATTCTCTTAAAGGAAAGAGCTGAAATACCAAATGTAGTTGCCTTGAAATAGACAGCACAGTGTAAACTTATTTACATAGCGCCATCATATTCTGCAGCGCTTTACAAATCAGAGGGGACATATACAAATAAAATACAGACAGTCCCCTGGTTACATACAAGATAGGTTCTGTAGGTTTGTTCTTAAGTTGAGTTTGTATGTAAGTCGGAACTGTATACTTTATAATTGTAATCCCAGTCAAAACTTTTTTGGTCTCTGTGACAATTGGATTTTAAAAATGTTGGATTGTCATAAGATCCAGGATTGACAATAAATCTTCATTACAGGCACCTCTGATAGCTGTTATAGATGTTTATTGTAACCTAGGACTAAAGTACAGCAAATTACCAAAATCCAGAGGTCCGTTTGTAACTAGGGGTCGTATGTAAGTCAGATGTTCTTAAGTAGGAGACCGCCTGTATAAGCTTACAGAGTACAGACAGTCATATGGAACAATGTGCGTAAGACCCTTTTAGTCTATGAGGATGAAGAGGTGTAAGAGCTTGTATAATGGTCCAGCCACTCTTTATAAGGGAACAGTATGAAATGATTTAAAAATGAAAATGTAAAATTCTGCCTCTTGAACCAGCTGCCATCTTATATGCAGAGTTAATGACACAGAAGCTCGGTATCTGGTGTTTACCGGTTAAAAAAGGGGGGAAGGACACGGCGTGGGTTAGTAAAGAGAGGCCAGAATCAAGTGAAGAAATATTTCATGTATGCAGCTAGCAAACGCTAGAACCTTTGCAGAAAATGTCCGAAACATCAAGTAATAGGCAGTCTTCCTCCCTGAACATGAAAAGCAAAGGATTTTACAATAAGCAATCTAGTTTCCTCATCCATCTTATTGGGAGACACGAATGAACACCATGAGGTCCAGGACAGCACCCATAGTTTTTAAAGTAGGGACTGTGACTGCGTTGTATGATTATGTACTGACAGGAGACCTGACACAAGACCAAAATGTTTTTCCACATCAAAGAGATGTGTGGTGCCTGGTCGCAGGTGGACATTGCCGGATACCAGGCAGAAATACAGATTACTTCTCGTACCCTTGCATCTAGGACTTTCAAAAGCTAAATCTTTATTACAAAGGACAAAATACTTCACACAAAAATGTACACCAATACAAAATCTGGACCAAAACTAGTGTGAACATGGTGCTGTCCACCTATCAAACACCTCCTGTCTGAAAATGATGGTACATTCTTCCAAATAAATAATTGGAAATTACGATAAGTACGGCATACAAATGCCATGTGGCACAGCGTCAGAGAATATTACCAGTGCTAATGGCAGCTGTAACAAGAGGCTGCGATGCAAGTTATAGAGCAGGTGCTACTGCTGTGGCCACCTATTGCCGATGGACCTTGGTGGGAGATCACTTTCCCCTGTAAAGCACACGGTCACGTGCAATAGTGTAGCTAGTGTAATATAAAGCTTCCAGTAATAGCAGCTATATACAGCAAAACAGACCTTATGTGAATCCCCACAGAAACATTTCCATCCGTGAATCTACCCGCCTGCACATCCAATGTGGGAATGTAATACAGCAGCACAGTGCATTACTTCTGTGATGACTAAATATGGGGTTAAACATGGAGAGTTTTTTCTATGACAGATGGTAGAACTGGAGGAAGATCTGGTAAAGCTACGGACAGATTTCTCCACGTATAAAGCTTCCCACAGATACAGTGACAGTAGTTACACAGAGATGGAGAGACTGGTTCGTCGGCTCACCCAGGTCAGCAAATATATCTATACAATCTGTATCCTTTTTTTATTTTATTCTTTGTCTACTTAACTTCCATTACATATTTCAGGAACTTGCCCATTCAGAGGAGGAGTCGAAGAAACAGATGAAGGAGACAGAACAAAGTCAAGTTCTTCTTCAAGAGGTCAAACTGGAGCTAACAAAGGAACAAGAGCAGAGAAACGGCACGTTGAAAGGTAAGTCCATGCTGAAGCCATCATGCAGATCGGACATCTCGCGCAGTCATGGAACTTCATGAATTGCTCTTTACACAGATGTTGAGAAACTGGAAAAGGAGGTTGGGTGTTTGCGCCAGAACATGGAAATCCAAGTTCAGGAGCACAAGCGGCTGGTTTCAGATCAAAAGCAGCAGATCCAGAAGCTGCAGGAGGAGCTGAGGGAGAGCAGTAAACTTGCCACACACAAGGAGCAAGTAAGAAACGATAAGAATAGATTTATCCGTCTTTGCAGGACTGAATTATGTCACCATTTGCACCACATTTATCAAGGGTGTCACACAGCCTTTTCAGACACTTATACTACTATTACAAAAAAAAGGGATGTAGTCTATGAAAATGGAGCAAGTCTTTGCACCAAATAGTCCAGGCACCAAAAATAATACTAATGTGTCAAAATTTTGGCACAACTTTCTGCCGTAAACTAAGCCACACCCACTCAGTCTTATTCCTAGCACTGTATCATCCATTGTGGTGCCCAATCTCTGTCCATAAAAATCTCTGAGGACAGTGATGGCGAACCTATGGCACGGGTGCCAGAGGTGGCACTCAGAGTCCTTTCTGTAGGCACCCACGCTGTCACCCCAGGACAAAGTTCACCAGACAGGACTTGAATCTTCCTGCAGTTCTAGCCTCAACACTTTTTTAAGGTGACACATCTTTCACTGATTGGAACTGCAAGAAGAGTGAGCAGGTGTGAACAGGGCCAGATTATTTATTGAGGTCCCCTTGCTGGCCCCTTTATATTTCCTGTACAAAGAGACCCTGGAGAGTAACTACAATGATGTCTGAATTTGCTCTCCTGCTTTCAACGTTATTGAACTTTATTTCCTATACTCAGAAGATCGATACAATTGAATGTTTTGGAATAACAGGGAGCAATAATTTACTGTTTTAAATTGTCATATTGGTACTTGATGGTAAATAATTAGGTTTTGGTTGTTACTGGTCTCTAAAAGGTTTGCCATCACTGATCTAGGAGGTAAATGGTCCTCAGTTTTAGAAATTCTATGCAAAATACATCAATAAAAAAAAAAATGTGAATAGTGTTTAAGCCAAACCGCTCCACATTCCACAGATCCATCAGACATCTTAGTGTTGTTTAATACTGAAAAACAAAATGTTTTTTGTTTTTTAATAAAAGTTGTATAACTTGTCATTTAACCATTGATGTGTTTAGCCTTTTAATGGCTGATGAAATCTATTTTATCATTGGGAATATGTGAGATATTCATGTGTTTACGAGACCACTATACAAATAAACCTGTAAATATTAATGAGAACTGAATGCCAGTGATAGATGATTTCTGTTCCCATCCTTGACAATATTTATAATATCTGTCACGGACAACGGGCAAGAAAATTGCAGCGAGCCTAATGTCAACTTCCATTATTTTATCAGACGCAGCCTAAGCCTGTGACATAAACAATAAGAGGATGTCTTTCTGTGCGCACATACGTACATTTAATTTTCACATGTCGTTCAGGCCATCCAGAAGCGTGATGCTCTTTTGCGTCAGTCAGAAGCGGATCTCTTGCAGGCTCGCAGCTCTCTAAAGTCACACAATCAGGAGATAGAGCGCCATCTGGAGACCGCACGTAATATGGAGAGAAGACTGCAGAATGCACAGAAGGAGTCTGATCAGAGAGAGCGAGAAAACAGCGGCTTGAGGGCAGAAATGCAAGAGCTGAAAAGGGAGCTGAAAGAGACCTACAAACTCCATCAAGAAGCAGGTAAGTAGCACCAAGGCATAAGTGTTGGTGCCTCTGTGTTCTCTGTTTCCTCTTCATTTTGTGGTATTCAATCCAAAAGTTAAGCAGCTTTTGGTCTCTTTCAGTGCAGGCCCTGGCAGGTCAAGAGGAGAAGACTCTATTGGTGGAGAGCGCCCTGCAAAGCGCACAAGAACAGCTGAGCGAGCGAGTAGCTGAAGTTGTTAGACATGAGCAACAAGCGCGCAAGATGGAAAGTGAGATGCGCACACTAAGAGAGCGAGGAAATGCCAGTGATGAGGAAGTGGATCAATGCAGGTACAGGCATTGCTTAGCCAAATATTGTACAGTATATCCCTTCTACATCTAATTTTTATTATTCACATGAACAGGACACTGGTGGAAAGACTGAAACTGGAACTTAATGAAGCCAAGAAGAGACATCAAGCATCTTCTCAAGAAACTATGAAATTGCAGCATTCACTGAGTAAGCTGCAGCTGGAACAGGCCGGGGAACAGGATCAGCACAGGGCGCTGCAGCAGCAGGTAACTTGCATCAAACCTGTTCCAGAATACCCTCATACAGAACAGATTATGACACTAGTGGCTTCCAGTTACAGGATCACATTGCACTTCAGCAATCACTGAGGTCAGAGCTGGAAGAGCAGCAGATACGATATGAAGAACTACAGCGGCAGCAACACAGGGTAAAGGAGAGGGAAAGTACACTGCAGAGAGAGGTGGAGGAACTCGGCCTGAGAGTGAAGCACTCTGACCGGCTGGTGAGTATAGAACAAAGGGTGCCCTAGGGGACAAATGGAAGGGGGTCCTCATACCCTTGTGTTTCTGCAGCTTGCAGAGAGAGACCGAGCACTGCAGAGCTTGCAGGCCAGTTATACTCAGATGGAGAGAAGACTGCAGACCGCTCAGGAGGTGGCCAGAGAGAACAGTGCCCAACTAGAGCTTACCAAGAGCGCTCTGCAGCAAACGCAGAGGAAGATCCAGACACAGAGCAAAGAGGTGGGGGCAAAAACAACCAAAATGCCTTATATTAGGCTACAACGTGTCCGCTGGAGAGGAGGAGGTAGGAGTGCTGCTCACCCCTCCCCTCTTGATAGGAAATGGCACCGCCGCAAATACAGGGGAAAATAGGGCATGCTCTATCTTTTCCCTGTGTACGGTACACCGGCGGGTCACCATAGGCATCTATGGGGATGTATAAGTTTGCAACCGGATATACGTTCCCACACGGCCTGTGTGTATACTGCAAACCTTATATAACAGCAATAGTCCATCTCCCCGTTTTGCTTGATATTCAGCTGTGGTGAGTATTAATTTCCAGGCTCATATTACTGTATGTGTAATCATGAGTAGGTCCCATACATCCAACATGCTCCATTCACTTTTTTGATTTCCTCTCTTGACATCTATTCCAGTAAATACTTGTGTGGCTCGTATAGTTTAAACATTCATGATTACCTTTTCAGGTACCTCCATGTTGTGTTAGTCCTTATTGTAATAACTTTGAAGATCAATTAGTAACACCCACTTGACTATGAGTCAACCACTAACAGCCATGATTGGACAGTAACAACCAGATGGTTAATAACTCAAAAATGAAAGGAAAGTGAACTAAACCATACAACACAGGTATAAGAAAAGATCATCCAACATTATTATTCCAGTCCTTAGGGTGAAAAACAGGACAACAAAATGTACTTAGCTGATCCTAATTTTACTCACAATGTTTCACCTACCCCTAGTCTAAACGTTTGGAGGAATCTTTGCTACGACTGCGTTCAGAGGAAGAGACTGCACAAAAAGTGGCAAGGGGACAGAGTCAGGAGCTGAGTGCTGCCCAGGAGTGTGTACAGGAGCTCAAGAACCAGGTCACTGTCACCCAGGCCAGTCTGCGAGAAGCCAAAGAGCAGGTATCCCAACAGATGTACATTTTGGTGGCGACTTTAGCCATAGACATAAATGAGTAATTATACTAATGACCAAGTCACTAACTTCTGCCACCTTGGCATTAGTCTCCTAGTGACACGGTCTATACCCACATGTGACTAACTAACCTAGTGGCTGTGGAGCAGGAACAGGCCACTTGAGCCATCATTTTTACGGCGAAGGACCTTGCCCTCACCTTGTAGCAGGGACCATCAGTATGGGCACCCACATTAGTTGTAACACCTTGTTTGCATGGTTTCTGCCCCCCCATACAATGGAAATGATTCCACTGTGGTAGTCAGATAAACTTCTGCTTGTAGTCGGAGGGTTGTTGCTCTTTTTTCTTGTTCCACAGGTGTTGCTTTCTTTGTTCCGTCTTTTTACCAGTTTCTGAGCAGAGGCAACACTTTATTCTTCCACCTAGTGGTAGAGTATGTACCAATAGTGCTTTACCCCCTATGACATTCTGCCTAAAATCTCTTAGCAACTTTCCCTTTAATAATTTGGTTGTACAAAAAGTAATTGAAAACAACTTTATCTTGACCAGTTAAATGAGCGCAACAGGGAAATGACCACTCTGAGAATGGAGCTGCAGCGCACACAGCAGAGGAAGGCAGAGCTGGAGCGAGACCACGCCGCCCAAGAAGAGCAAATCCGCAGACTGAGTGCAGAGATGAGCTCTCTACATGAGCTGCAAAGGCAGAAGGAGCAAGATGTGAGTGTGGGGGACCCAAACACAAATACATCATACTACTGTGAGCTTCTACTTACTACTCTAACTGTGATCTAGACTAAAGTATGTGAAGGCCGCCAGAGAGATCTGACTAACCAGCTGCAGCACTGGCAGAGGCTTCACCAGGAACGTGCCCAAGAGCTCCGCCGCAGAGAGGACGATGTGAAGCAGCTGCAGGAACAGCTCACAGGCGTCATGGAAAAGCTGAAGACAGAAGGCAGAGAGGTAAAAACACTGCCCAATGGCCCCAGTGTTGTAGACTGTCTGATCTCAGCATCACCAGCCAAGGTCCAACTAGAACGTGTACTGCAACAATGCATTTTCATCTTCTTTCCTTCCCACAGAAGGACGGTCTACAGAACACACTGAACCAACTGAAACAGAAGTACAATGCCGCCAACAGTGAGGTATGTAGTATGCAATAATATCATATGGTTAGAGGTGCTCAGAGTCATGTAATGTTCCATCAGTTTGGCTTTGGTCGCTGATGAGATTTAAACCTCCTACTTTGAGCACTCGGACAGTGGGGGAGATATATCATTTCTTCTATGGCAGTTTTCTGGCAGAGACTTACCAAAATAATCTTAATTTCTTGTGCACTGCAAATAAAATTGCAATTATTGTTGAAACTACCTCACTACACCACCTCCACGCTACTGGGGAGGTGGGGGAGGCGCTTATAATATGCAGAGCACCAGTGTAAGATAAAACTCCCCCATTGACTCTACTGCTGTCAATGGGAGGATTTTCTGTAACTTACAGTATAACACCATTGAAGCTTTATTACACAACACATGAACATGTACACTTTTATTAGAGCTTGTGGGACACAATTCTGGCGTACAAGCCCCGAAATAGGCACAATTCCCACATATAGCCAACAATTGTGACATTCCGCCCCCTCTACACCCCCCCCCACACACACACACACACACACACACACACACACACACACACACACACACACCATCGCCACCCTAGGTGTGTGTGAAGGAAGGTTCAACCCGTGTAGGGTACACTGCCTATTCACTATGCCTGTCCACGCAATGGGGCAATTCTATGCCAGGTCAGATATAGTAGAACTACAAATTGCTAATTAACCCTTTTGAGCACCATGACATACTATAACGTTGTGGTTCTGCATGGGGGGGAATGGAGAGGGCTCACAGGCTTAAATTTTAAAAAAAAATTTCACCATTTTTCCATCTATAAATATTTAAATAAAAAAACTTAACAAACGGCAAACAGTCATATAGGTCCCAATGTTGATATAAATGATGTCAAGTAACGGAAAAAAAATGACACCTTACATAGGTCCGTACACCAAAGTGTGAAAAAGTTACTGGCCTCAGAATTTTTGCAGATTTAAAAAAAATGTAAATTTTTTAAAACAAAAATAACACACAAAAAACTTGTATAGATTTGGTATCCCTGTGATCGTATTTTAAAGAATAAAAGGGTAGTGTAATTTGGCGTGGGCAATGAAAGCCGTATAAACAGAGAACAAAATTATTTTTATTTCTTGTCATTTTCACTGCACTTGGATTTTTTTTCCAGTACATTGTACTTTTTAGTGGCACCATTTGATATTCCATTTGTCCCTCAGGTAACAAGCCCTCACACATCCCTGGAAACGGAAAAATAAAAACTTTTTAGTTTTTGCATTTCTCTTAATTTACTCCCCTCATTCCAAAAGCGATAAAGGGCTAAATCGGTTACAGATTTATAATACCAATTCGATAGGAAATATTTAGCTTATTTCTAATACTTGTGTCATTTGGGGTATAGACACACTTTAGATGGAGACGGGGCAGGTAAAGTGTAGAACCCAATAACATTTCTGATTTTAGATGAAACCACTATCCAGCCACAGTCACAGTAAGTAGAAGATGATAGGGTCTCGCTCCCCTGCACACACTGCTATATACTGACATTGTTCTCCTTTCCTGCAGCTGGACACCTTGCGCAGTTCCTTAGAAGCAGCGCGGTCTGACTGCCGCCGGCTGCACCATGAAAGCGAGTTGGTTGTGTGTAACGTAAACGATTGGGTCAGCGAACAGAAGTGAGTGACCGCTACACACCAATAGACGCTTTACACCAATAGATCTATCCCACAAAGTAAAAAAAGTCATGTTTTTCACAGAGAAGCCAATAAGACATTGGGTGAGAAAATAAGAGAACAGAATAAGCAAATCCAACAACTGACCACAGAAAAAGAGTAAGTACTTACTGGAAGACTGTGCTTGCGTCTTGTTTAGCAGAGGAAACATACACTTTGACATGCGGTGTAACTTTATTTGTTGCCAAATTGAGGTAAATGATCCAAATGTTTCATGCATAACTGTGCAAAATATTGCATTACACCACTATGACACTGAGAGCAAAGGCTTCTCCTGTTTTTTATTGTATGTGTGTCTTATTATTTTACCAGTTTACAGCTCAACCTGCCAGGAGACACAGGAGATCCATAGTGTCCTGATTCAATTGATATCAGATGTTTTTAGTGACCTCTGACACTGTGTATGAAACTGTTGTATTAGAACATAATACAATCACTGGAGTAGCCCCTAGTATATGTAGTGCCTATATACTCGTGGCATTAGTTACTATTGTAACTATTATTTACTCGTGTATCTCCTCATTTCAGATCCCACCAGATGAAAATTTTTGGCCATGCTCCAATGCATGTACTTACATCTTTCTATGTTTCAATAGCCGCCGACTGGCTAGCCTTCTTTTTTCATATCACACCCCAATCACAATCAACAATTCACTGGCTAGCTTTGTTCATTCAACACTCAACTAGCTGACTCTCCCCCACTACCGATATTAAAACTTAATATTGCCTCCCCACGTTTCACCATCTAATGTGGCATCATCAGGGGTTCGTGGCAAATGCCGCAGTCGGATACCAGACACAGACTTTTAAAGACTCTGTTATGACATCACATGTGTGTGACATCCATGTATTATTAGTACCCAGCGGGTGCCAGGTAACCTCATCATTATTTCTTTAACAGTCACATGCAGGAGGTGATTGAGCAAATGCAGAGGGAGAACAGATATCTGAGGAGTATAGAAGACGAGCGACGCATAGAGAATGAGCGCTATAAGGTGAGGCAATGCAGACTTCAGATAATTATATATGCTATGTGCAGTGTATATATACTGTACATATAGCTATGTGACATGACTGAATGTGGTTTCCACACCTTTGGATGTGATCACAACCTAAAGGACTGTGCTGCACAGTTTCTGTAACTACATTGAACTTAAATATGAGCTCTGAAGAGTGGTGCACAATCAGAGTCCCCATAATTCACACTGAAACAGCTAGTACAGCCTGTAGTTCCAGGAGGTAGTACCGGTTAAAACAACTGACCACATAAATGGTTATAAGATAAACAGTCTGTCATGCTAACCAAATAATGGGCAGCTTCCTGTAATCATTATCACTACAAAGTGTGTTAACTTGTGCTACATCTGTATATGATGGCATTTCCTGCCATAAAAGTGAATTGTTCAACCCCAATTCTTACTCGTGGTGCATTTAATTCTAGCTTTCTCTCCGTACATCTGACCTGGAGCAGCAACATCCCTGTGAGGACATTGGGTGAGTGTTTCAGCTAACATTAGTGTCTCTGCCTTTAGTCTATACATCTCTGACCAGTTATGTATTTTTTTTTTAATAAAAGGTCTCTGCGTTCTGCAAGAAGATCGTTCACAAGTGCCGGAAACCTAAGGGCTAAACCACGTGGAGGTTCTTGATTGTCGCTTGATGACTACTGCAGAGCATAGTCTATGTGCCTTGATAAGGGACAATCCTGGAGATTTGGATCATTTAGATGTAGTTCCTGAACCAATGCGAACACCCAGTATGGTATTCAGTGTCTGAGCAGCTAGGCGATATAAAACTGAATTTGCAGTCTGCCTACCAATATCATTATGTGACCTGGAAGAAACTATTTCAAGTCTTGTTCTGGATGTAAATGATTTTTAGCACCTTTAAATTGTAATTTATCATGTACAAAATGGACAAAATGTTTCCTATCTCTATATATGGGACAATCAAGAAAAAATTACTGTGAAATGAAAGGGAAGTTTAACAGCTGCACAAATACAATAATTGCACACTTTGTTTTTTACGTTCTTATATTCTTTGTAAATCACGTCACATTTATATTGCTACTTTGTCATAAATTAAATCCTGATTTTTTTTTTAAGGGTTTGTCACCTTTCTGTTATATTTCTTTGTGTATTAGCCTACAATAGATGTCATTGCTGCTCCTGACATCTTCAGGAAACATGTTCATTCCAAAGCAAAGACAAATGTGATGTTTGATCTGGTGTAAACTACTAGGCAGCCGTCTTACTGTATGGTGTGCAGTGACAAAACTCTCCTGAGTACAGAGCCGGGCCTGGGCAGAATCCCTCAGCTGCACTTCATCCCGTCAGCATTGCAAGGAAATCAATAATCAGCATTTAACAGTTGCCTTCTAGTCAATATACAGCACTTAAATTGGCTTCAAGCAGAGGGAGCTGCCGATAAGCCAAGTGATCCACGGGTTGTGGGACTGCCTATGACATTACAACACTCATTAGGAGTTAATCATCATGTTTATACCTGCCTATGGGGTTAAGCACGGTCCTGCAGGTCGTCTTGCATACATCAAATCAAAACTAATCATTCCAAGCTGAAGATTTTCTTAATGTTATGTAAAAATAAACATTCCACGTCTTGACACCATGAAAAGATACATTATTGCTTAAAAATAACAATATTCCACTTTACAATAAAATGGTAGGATCCCCACCCAACCAAGGAAATTGTACCCCACAAGTCTTAGAAATGTCAATGTACTAGAGGGGAGATTTGTTCTCAAGCAGTGAGTCAGATTGGGGTTTGGTGGACAATTCATGTCAGAAAAAGGATCACAAGCCAAATCGCGCAGGAGTTCGTCGTGGGGTTCCTGGATCCATCTGTTCCTTTCTTCCAGGGGTGTAAATCTTTGAAGACCTAGAAGACACAAAATGAACACGTGACTAAAAAGAAACTTGGGGTGAAAATCAATGGCAGGACATAATGCCAATTTCTCCACCCACTAAAATACAGAACTTTTGGAAATGGTAAGACATGTCCTCAACCAATGTGCATGTAATACATTCCAATTGACTGTGGATTTTGCAGCAGGAATTTTCTGCTCCCATTGAGAGAGAAGAGCACCATTGTACATCCACAGGAGAAAGTTTGATGGATTGTAAAATCCACATTTATTCAACTCCACACGGAATCTCTGTGCACATGACCGTGTGCTCACCAAGGTGTAGCGCACAGCTGGGTGCAAATCCATTGAAAGATAGGACATGTGCTATATTTCCAAGGTGTAATGAAAGTCTATGGTGGCAATAAGCTAGCTGCTGTTATGGCTGGCTCACAGCCGCTACATATGCAAGGGGCCTAATTGAAAGTTTCTACAATACAGTAGAAAGTTGGTTTTCCATATCCAATTATCTACAGAAAACTCACTGGCAAACCCAACTGTGTGCATCTACCCCTACTATACACGATTCAGCAGCTAATATTGACACCTTCATTTCCTCAGTATAGAGGTAAACTACCTCTTGTATCATGGCTCAGGTGCACAAACATAGGTGGTGGAATTTGGAATTGCCATGTATACAATCAAAAAGTTGGTTGCTGCCCTTATAACCATGTACAGTAGAACGAATTTCATATACCACGTCTGCTTTATATTTCAGACTGTGGCCCGATTTTCTGGTGTAAATGAAGCCGAGATGGGTTACACAGTTTTATGCTGCAGCATAAGCATGTCCAACTAACTGCATGGCCTACCCTATAGAAACATTTGTTAAATCTTTGATTATGTGTGGAGGAAAGGTTAATGCACAGTTTTACTACACTCAAAATGAGCAAGTGTAGGGAGAAATCTATACCTACAAAAGTAGATGATTTTTTAAATTTTTTTGAATCAGCAAAACCTACGCGATCATTAAATTCTACCATTTGCTTTTATGCATTATGAAGGAAACATACCTTGGGAATGCTGCTACACTGTTGCAGAAACATATTGTTTCACAATCCCTGAATGGAGTATTTTTTTTTTTTAACAAAACCAATTATAATAATGAGGCTCTGTCACTCCTATGACTGCTATGTGCCTGCATCAATGTAGCTACTAAGTTCTTTGTTCACAATGCATTAAAACAAAATGGTAGATTTCCTTTAACAGTGCAGGATCATGACCCTCAGTCGGCTCAGGATGTTGCAGCGTTTGGTGAGGACTTCATGGCGTGGAGCATAGGGTCATGTGTAATGCAGTTAGTGATGCAGCGCTGACATGTATGAATACAACAACACACCTTGAGCTGCTCAATGTGCTTTTTCTATCCTGCTCCTCTCTTCTTGAGCGTAGTTGTTCTTCAGCCAGAATCATCTCTTCCTCCATTGCAGACACTTCCTCCTTTGCCCTGCGCCTGTTTTCCTGAAGAACAAGGTGGATGTTATTACTTACGAACACTATATGATATTACATAAGAACACACACCTTTACACACTCACCTGTCTCGATTTGCCAGCATGTTTTATGCTGTAGAACATAGGACCCAGTTCTGCTAACCACTCGCCATCTACTGCAGTGACACACTGCATGTATTCCTAAAAACAAATACAAATTGTAAGTGGATAGCATCATTTTATGGATGTACCCCACAATACAAAATAAACATTAAATATACAGATTACATATGGTGTATACGTATTAAAAAGAGACCCAAGAAGTAATGGCGACTCAAGTATATGTGATTTATACCATGAGAAAAAAAAACTTAATATCCTTTCTATATAGCCTCTATGGAGCCTTTGAGACATTAAGGAAATTAATCTCCAGAAAACGTAACGTTCTTTAATAAAAGGCAAATCTCTGCAACTAGAAAAATAGAAGCCTATTGATAACCTCATTGCTGTTATAATGCTGCCATCGTGTGGCTATAAGGGGTAACAGCACCATTAAGAACAAAAGACCTCAAGTTATTAATCATGAGAAACCACAAGGAAGGCACCCAAGCGCACAGACTGAGGACATGTTACTACTGGAAGGACATAATTATACAACCCAATACACAGTTACTATGTTAATAAAACCCACCCTATAGTCCTTCAGTGTTAAGACAGAATAGATCCTAACAGTTTAGTTCCCATTACATGTGACAGGTTTCAAGGCTCCTTGAGAACATGTAAAAATCTGTCATCACAATATCCTGCTAAAATATAGGAATGATTTACCTTAGTGGTCATGACAAGCTCATGATAAACAATGTAATCTGGGGTGTAACCCATTCCGAAGAGGGAGCTGGTTGGGTGTAAGTGGCATGGCATTCCAGTCCGTACATTAACATATTCTCCAATCCCCTGCAGAAACAGGGCAGATGATAAGTGAAACATCGCAATATTATAAACTGGTTACATATCATAGATAAGGGTTAGATTTCTGACCCACATACCTTTAGTCTGGCGGCTTGATGAAAGTAGGCGGCACAGATGCATTTTCGAACCACATCCCAGTCAGACCCGCAGGACGATAATGACATGCGCTGAGCCACCATGATGTCCTTCAACTGTGCACGGACTTCACGGACCTGATGCGAGACAAGTCTTAGATTATGCAATACAGACAAGTCACAAAAGTATAAAGGAAATCTACCATCAGAATCCATCATGAGAAACCAGGGACACTTACTCATAGATCCAGGCGCTGTGTCTGTGGTTATCTCTTATTTGTTATCAATGGCCTCCTTCCTTCTAAAAACAACTTTTAAAATTATGCCAAGAGGGGCTCTGGTTGGCATTTACAGAGCCCCTCCGTGCTGCAGCGTCACAGGCTGTTAAAAAGCAGAACATGTCTCCCTCCTCTGTCTGTATAATCTAGCAGCAGCAAGAAGTGTATGGGGAGGGCAGACTTGCTCTGCTCATTGTAACAGCAAGTGAAAAAACATCACTGAGGGGCTCTGGAAACTCATTAGCATAATTTAAAATTTTATATTTAGATGTAAGGAGACCATAGAAATATAACGTAAGAATGTTCCAACTGTGAGCCGAACGACCACACCGTAACTGTACTGTGCGTAACCAGTGAGATTGGGCCACCATACGGCATGTTACACAGGCAGCCCTAAGTGTCCCTGGTTTATCATTCTTGATTTTGATGGTATATTTCCAAAATACCACCTGAACGCACCTTTCTCATTGCCTTGGCATGAATAAAATGCTGATTGCACCAGCCACTGGAATAGTTGTTGTTCTTCCATTGGAGGAAAACATTTAGATATGTTAAGTGGTCACTCTCTGGGACGGCAAATTTCTCCCTAACCTGATCGCTCTCTTCCTCACGTCCCTGTCAGAAAACAAACAATAGATAGTTATAAAGGAAGGTTTAAAGAGGCCATGAATTAACAAGACAATATAGAAAGGTACTTGTACACTTATCGCACACAATACCTTTGGTCTATAGAAAATTGCTGGCACAGACAACATGGACACCACAATGAGGATTTCAGCACTGCACCCCATGTCACAGGATACAATCAACATCTTTGACAGAGCTGGATCCAGAGGAAACTCAACCATAAGACGGCCAGTGGAGGTGAGTGAACCTGGGAAGAATATACAGTGTTATCAACTTACACAGTTGTGTGACCGGTACATCAGGAAAAAAAAAAATAATACAGAAGCTTACCCGTGTTATCAAGAGCCCCCAAAATCCAAAGCTGGTACATTGAGTTAAGCATATTGTCCTCTGGAGGTGGGTCCATGAAGTGGAAGAGAAGAAGGTCTTGCACGCCCAGTGACTTCAGAAGCAGAACCACATTCGACAGGTTGGTGCGTTGAATTTCTGGGACTGTAGTGCACAGCAGCTCATTCTTGTAGGCACTCTGAGTATACAGCCTGCCAGAGACAAACACATACACAACAGGCTGAAATAACTTGATCCCTTGACTTGAAAAACTTTATTTTATTTAACACTGTTTGTATCAGAACACAAAAAGCACTAAGGGATCTGTAGGCTGTGCATCCTGGCCAATTCCTGTAGAATCTACTTACCTGAAGCACTGCCCAGGGCCGGTCCTTCCTGCTCTGCCAGAGCGCTGGTTGGCATTGGCCTGGCTGATGGGGTAGATTTGTAAAGCGTCCATACCAATGCGTGGATTGAACACCTTTAAACAAAAGAAAAGGATAGTTTACTTTGATCTGTTTAATTCTGGGTAGACAGACAATAACACATTTAGCAGGAAAGGATATACTACCTTCAGCTTGCAATATCCAGAATCTATGACAAACATAATGCCATCCACAGTCAGCGAGGTCTCTGCAATATTGGTAGCCACTATGCATTTCCTCACTCCGTCTGGTGCCTGTATGTGAAGAGGATAATACACAATTAATAGAAGGAATAGAACCGACAGTTCAATACATTATTACTACAGTACTGTACATAGGCATATTTACAATGCAGCTTTAATAGGCTTCTACAACCCGTTTTCATTGAAAATGAGGTCCCTGGTGACAGGTTCCCTTTCTGTAGAATAATCTGTAGAGCCCCTTAAAAAGCAATCACTTCCAACAAACAATGGTGTAGGGATCCTGTCATCAGGATCACACATTTTTACTTAATAACAGGTTCCCATAGTCTTTAATGCCCAATCTGCTTTTATAATCATCATTACTTCTTCCACTCTGGCTCCCTGCCAACAGACAGACATGAGTCATGGGGGTGTCGGTTACAAGGCTGCAGTCCCTGTGTTATCAATATCTCCTCTCTGTTAGCTTTTCCTCACTCTCTCCTGCAGCCATTAGCAAACCCGGCGCTCCAAGCAAATCTGTCACATTTGCAGAAGGGAGGAGATAATGACAACACAGGGACTCTTACACCACTATGATTCAAAGCAGTTTGCTGGAAGGGTAGCAGCGGAATAAGTATTAAAATGGCTATGGGAACCTGTCATTAGGTGAAAATGTGTGTCCTGACGACAGGTTACCTTTAAGAAGAAAGTCTGTACATTTATCACTGCACACACCCTTCAGTTACATCAGTATTTCTGGAATGCCCATTGTGCATCGCCCTCCTGTCACGCCAACCGTGTTATGGTCAGAAGCCAACCTTTAACCAGTCTTGCGGCATCACTTGCAGCTTGAGGCCATGGCCTGCAGCGCAGTAAATTGTTTTGATACAACTTAGAATTCATCGTTCCCTTGGATGATCATGGGAGTGTCCAGGTCCTGGGACAGCAAAGAAGTCCCAAACCACGGTAACATTTCCATACCCGACTCTAAGGAAGACATTTTGGTGTGGATGTGCTACATTCTTCCCTTCACAATCTGCATTAGTACTAAAAAGTTAGATGCATAGATTTTCCAAATAGTCTCTAGCAAACGCAAGAATAAAGGCTTCTGACCGTATCCAGTTCAGCAACCATTTCTGGATTTTTTTACACTTTATTTCTAGTGTTAATTGAATTTACAATTAAAAAAACTTAAGAGGCTGCCATGAAAAGTAATGATATCATCCTTTTACTGATTAAGAACAAGTACTTTATACAAGAATGAAGTGTCCTTGCTTATACCTTGAAGATCTGTCCTGAACAGAAAGCATTCTGAGGCAGCAAAGCAGCATCATGTACTTATTAAGGTGTGTTTTGATCATCCCTTTTCACGGTGATCTCCCAGATACTTCTACTTGGAGAGAACATAGATTTTCCCTTTCTCCCAGCACATCTTGGAAACATACTAACATGCTAGGGGTTTTGTGGTTCATCGCCATTTTTCCTGAGCATGATGCAGCCTGGTCGGTATACATGAATTTCTCTGCACTATGCACTTTATATACTTATATATTTGTGTTTACTAGGCGTTTGCCTACCAGGATCCATACTGTATATAGCCAGTGATATATTAGGGGCAATAGTGTTCACACAAAACTATATATTTTGGAGGTTCATTAGCACTATATTGTGTGACCGGTATAACGTTTCTTCAACTTGTCTATTCTAATTGTTTTGATTGTAATATCATATCTATTGTCCCTCTGGCTATGTATTTACTTGTATTGTGATACTATTACTACAGGAATGGCCATGCACTTTTTTTAGTCCACCAGGGATTATTTTAATGAGCTGGTTTTAATCTTGGTGATCATACGTCTGTAAATTTTGTGTATTAATTATTAATAAAACATATATTTTGTCAACAATTGTTGTCTACTTAATTAGATGGTTTTTATAAGGTCTGGATATAGGTATAATATATTTGTTTTGTAGCAGGTCTTGTGTTTCTTTAATTTTCCTGGATAGTTGGTATTCATCATACTAACATGCTATGACTTTTTATTTTCCCTGGAAATTGTATACATCATAAATCAATAGATCACAGATCAGGTTGAAAGTCCTCACTCACCTTTTGGAAAATTTTGGCTTGAAGGTCAGAGGGCAGCTGTGAGTAAATTGGCAATACAGCCAATGGTGGGGCACTCTCCAGTTCTCCCAGGCGCTCAACAATCTGATCTGATGTTACCTGAAGTAAACCCCCAAAAATAATTAATAGCAATTCTCTCCTGGCATTAAAGGTGGAAGAGAAAGATTACTTGAAGTTTCAGAAAGTCTTCTCCATTGCATTGGGACTTTTCCCCAATTTTCTAGGAAAAAAATGCAAGAGAGAAGAGGATTGTAGGGATGTCAGTTAGAATTGAAGGACACTTACCTCAATGTCTTCTTGTCCAGGCATGAAGATGAGAATATCTCCAGCTGCACCAGATAGATGGATCTGCAATGCCTGCTTCACAGCAGCTTCCACATAATCCTCTTGGGGAGTCTTTAAGGAAATAAAACACAGTGGCTTTACACAGAGCAACTGTGATATAACCTTAAGTACTTGTCTCCACTACAGAGACTGGGAGTAGATTGTGTTCACTTGCAGAGTCATAGACTAATACATTTGTGAAGGGAGACACTGGCATGTGAGACACTGATACAATTTGACCGTAATTGGATTCCTGCCCTTTAGTCTTTTATAGCTATGGTTAGACAAAAAAAAATGTGAACACACCCATAGGCCTAATACATGCAACAATTTGCAGCCCTTGGAAATGGGCCTGTATGTTGGTCTGATCCCACAAACAGAATACCTTAAAAGGGAAGGGGGGTGATGGGATTATACCAAATATGATGCAAGGACTTTCCATCTGCCAGCTTGGTGTCCGGTACCAGTAGAGTAACAGTTAATGTAGGGCCGGCGCTGCAGCACGGCTGGCAGACGGGAAGTCCTTGTATCATATTTTTGTACAATGCAAGGACTCCCCACCTGTATGCAGTCCTAGGGATCAGCCCGATATACAAGCCAGGTCCACGGTCTACACATGATTGTTTGCATTCGGCCTTAGATAGGATCATTTGCTCCACCCACATGAGTAGCTCTCAGTTTGCTTGCCCACCACTGACTTAGGCGTTACCTTCATTACACACCCATCAGCCCAGACCATCTCCAGGCTCTAAGCAAAAAAAACCTACCCAAGGAATCTCTGTATTTCATGCACCAGCAATGACATCACGATGACAGGCTTGTCCTCGAAGCCAATCAATAACTCAAGAAGTGACCCCCTACAGTCAGCAATTGGCTTCAGTGGTAATAAGCCATTGTCAGAATGTCATCACTAAACCAGAATGTGCAAAGCAGTGGGTGACAACCCAGTATGAGAGGATCTGTGGGGAGTATTTATTTTTTTTTTACAAAAATATATATGTATTTTGAGTTAAAATAATCCCTTTAAAGCTTCTTTAAAAAAGCAGCATGGCTAAGTAAGGTTTGCTGGAACATATTTTAACAGCTCACCTTACTAAATAAAATGTCAACAGGAAATGTCCGTCCAGGAATATGGAAAATGGGAACATTGCCAAAGAAAGAGGCAAACTTCTCTGCATCCATGGTAGCAGATGTAACTATTAGCTTCAGGTCAGACCTACGTGTGACGACCTGCAAGACAGGATCTGTTAATAGTCTGTAGTGCAGTGTTATTGACGCATTATATAAAATTGGAAGAAATGTACTTGTATAATCACCTCACGCAAGAGTCCAAAGAGTACATCTGTGTTCAAAGATCGTTCATGAGCCTCATCCATGATGACTGCACTATAGTGATCAAGGTCAGCCTCCCTCAGGGATTCTCTGAGCAGGATACCGTCTGTCATGTATTTAATAAGGGTTTTCTCTGATGTGCAGTCCTCAAAGCGAATAGCATAACCAACCTCTTCTCCTAGGCTCACTTGCATCTCTTCACTCACTCGTTTTGCCACAGACATAGCTGCCACTCTACGTGGCTGGGTGCAGGCAATCATACCATAATCAGTATACCCATCTTCATGCAAATATTGGGTCAGCTGTGTAGTTTTACCACTGCCAGTTTCTCCCACCACTATGACAATACTGTTATCTCTGAGAAAAAAAAAAAAAAAAGAGAAAGAAAGAAAACAAAAATCAGTGGTGTAAACTGAAAAAAAAAAAAAAAAACTATTCAGACTATGATACAATTATGTAAATTAGGTTGGTTACCGGATAATAGTCAGTAACTCCTGCTGAACAGCAAAAATGGGCAAGAACTGACGCTGCTCCATCATGCTTTTCTTCCGGGAGAATTCACTACTTGCTTCACTGCGCTCTCGCATGTGATCTGCAAATTTCTGTTCTGTTCTATAAATGTAAAGCAAAATATTAAACAAGACAACGAGACACAGGCAAAAGCAACACTTATCCAGCAGGTGACAGGTCACAGAGCTATCAATAGTTTGGGTTTGGATGTTACACTAGAAATGGGTAATGCTTATTTTTTGGCTGTAACTGCGCTTGTGCATTTCTGGTATAAATTTACTACTAAATTATTCCCAGCTTTGGCATTGATGACATATCCACACAGGTTATGCCATACATGTCTGACACTGATCTCACTTCTGCTTATTTAGAGAATAAGAGAACACTATATCAGACATGCCAATTACTATTTCAAGAGTTCAATAGTAAACCAAATCTTCTGTTCTGAACTTACTTGTAATCAACAGCGCCATCCTCATTCATAGGTTTCTCAGATTCCTCTTCCTGCTTCTTTATACCCATTATATCACCAAGCTTTGTCCCTGCCAATTCCCAGTGTTTGTGCTGAGCCTAAAGAAAGATAGAGTGTTACCTATGGCTACAGAAAAATCAGCTGCAACAGTGACAGCATGTTCTAGGAGACTGGACATAGCCCCTACATAAACCCCTGCTGAATGTTACCTTTTTTCTCTCTTTCTGCTCCCGATGCTTGCGAACTAACTGGCTGCCTTTGCGGGAGATGATTGCCAGGTCTGAAGTTGGATCACGAACTGGAATCACAGGTTCAGGCTAAAAATTGCATGGCAAGATAACAAAAAAATGTAAACAAAAATAGTTCCAAATACTTTCCCAACATGATCATATACATTGTTTGTATAACCCCAAGCTCATTTGTTACCCCATTCTTTTTTTTTTTTATACCTACCTGCTTGGTAAACACTATTCGCCCATCTAAAAAGGGGGGCACCAAGTTATGAACCAGCAGATGCACTTTAGCAGCATTGTCCTCCTCAAAGTCTTCATCCACCTCTAGCCTCTGAACCACCCCACTTGTCAACATACGATTGGTTTCCCAGCGCTCATTATCCTGTAAGTAACAAAAACCTGTAAGTGGAAACAGGTTGTTTCTTTGTAGAGGGAGGGTGCGGTCACACGTCGCGTTTAACGCATGCGTTTAAAAACGCATTGCAATAGCTGAAGAGTGATTTGCCTAATTAAACAGCTGCTAACACCTGTGTTTACAAAACGCAACCGTCAACGCATTGTTAACGCATGCGTTAACATCGCGGTTAACGCGTGCGTTAACATCGCGGTTAACGCATGCGTTTTGTAAACACAAGTGTTAAGAGGTGTTTAATTAGGCAAATCACTCTTCAGCTATTCCAATGCGTTTTTAAACGCATGCGTTAAACGCGACGTGTGACCGCACCCGGAATGTAAAAAGATGCAGGAAATGCAAGTGGAGATTTCGAATACACAGATCGTAAGCTCTTGTGAGCAGGGCCCACTTCTATTGCTACATATGATATGATGGTGCTATATAAATATTATTATTATCATTAGATGCAGAGAAGAACGACCCAATATACATCACATCAGCACAGCAAGTCTGGACAAACATAGTTTTAAAATATAAAGTCTCCTGTGGTTAGCAGGGAGTAACCAGCAATTACCTCATTGATCTGCCTTCTCTGTGCAGAAACTCTCTTGTGAGTCTGTTTCTGCAGCTGCTGCTCCCTCTTGCGCACATATTCTTCAGAGGTGGAACTCAGAGCATTGTGAGACTCATCAAATCCTTCATCCATCATATACCAGTCCCGATCTGCTTGCTGGAGACAAAAAGGGAGAACTTTAAGGCTATCCAGTAAACATTAGGTATTGTGTGTATACTTCATTATGACAAAACCATTACACATTGCAGAAAAAAAAAAAAAAAGTTTGATGCAAGACGTATGTGATATGTCACTTTTGCTGTGGCTCACAGTAGGGAAATGAACCTTAAAAATACAAAGGTAGAGCCCCGGTCTCTGGTTGTGCTAAACCTGCGTTGCTATACACACCGTGGTAAATCCCGTGGCCATTCTGCAACATGTGCAGATAGCCCAACTAAGAGACAGAAGCGTGACAAGTAGGATTTAGGACAGACTGGTGTAAACCATCAATATTCTCACCCTTTGATCCTCCTCCCATTGCCTCTGATCATCTTCTGACATGAAACGAATATCATCAACATCATCATCACCACCATCTTTCCCTGCAAAACAAGCATGTAAATATTGTATATATAGCTATAGTAAACACACAAAGTCTTATATAACCCCCCTGTGCACCTTCTTACTAACTTACCGTATATACTCGAGTATAAGCCGACCCGAGTATAAGCCGAGGCCCCTAATTTTACCACAAAATACTGGGAAAACCTATTGACTCGAGTATAAGCCGAGGGTGGAAAATGCATTGGTCACACTCTCCCCAGTGTATATAGCCTGCCAGCCCCTGCCCCAGTGTATATAGCCTTACAATGGATTAAATGAAAAAAGGCTCCACAAAGTTTGTTACCCAATCTCTCCCGAGTACACTGATACCCCATATGTGGTGGTAACCTGCTGTATGGGCGCACGGCCGGGCAATCTTTAGCTTATTTAGAGTGTATGGAGGAAAAGAAAATCATCAATTTGTTTTGGACCAAAAAATAATATGTTATGTTTATTTTATGGATCACTATGATTATGGTGATTATATATTTCTACAATTTTACTGAAGAAAACTTACCGTATATACTCGAGTATAAGCCGACCCGAGTATAAGCCGAGGCCCCTAATTTTACCACAAAATACTGGGTAAACCTATTGACTCGAGTATAAGCCGAGGGTGGGAAATGCACTGGTCACAGCCTCCCCAGTATATAGCCAGCCAGCCCCTGCCCCAGTGTATATAGCCTGCCAGACCCTGCCCCATGTATAAGCCGCCACCCCTAGCCCCAGTTTCAAAGTCCTGCCACCCTGCCCATGTTATAACTGCCAGCCCCTGCCCCAGTGTATATAGCCTGCCGCCGCCAGACAGATCGCACAGAAGATATACAGGGGTCACCGGAAAGGTGAGTTGATATATTTATTTTTTTGACTCGAGTATAAGCCGAGTTTGGGTTTTTCAGCACATTTTTTGTGCTGAAAAACTAGGCTTATACACGAGTATATAAGGTAACTGAAATTTTGAAACTATAATAATATAAAATAAAAAGGAGTATGTACAAATGCGTCCATAACAGTCTGCAATGAGCGCTTAATGGAAAATCTGTTTGGAAACAGGTTTTGACCTAGCAAACTAAGGACAGGTACCTGTAAAACCCCAAACAGGTCTACCAGAAGGACCTCTAGTGTCACTGGGCCACCCTCATGACTCAGCTGCATCGTTGGTAATGAGTCAAGCAGATTCTCAAACTTCATTTTCTTCTGAATAGTGTTAGAGAGGTTTTTGGTGAAAAAACTGGAATGCTGTGTGAGTGTTATAAGCTACAGGAACCTATCGTTTTCATAGGTCAAAACCAGATGGCAGGTTCCATTTAACGCACAGGACCAGAAAAAGTCAGACTGTAGGTATTTTAACAAAAAAAAAAAAAAACATTTCCCTCCAAAAATAAGTTTTGTTAATAAAATACATTGAAAAACTAAAACAAATCTGGCACATAGTTGTTTTTTCTGTATCTGATCCTTGCACTCATTTATGGCATGCAAAGAAAACGTCTTTATGGCAGCGAAAACATTATTGCATAGCATAAATGAGCCCTAGGATTTCCATGTCTAGAAGTGTCAGTAGATAAAAGACAAGATCTTTTTCTCAGTATAACACATGGAAGAAGGAAGCATTTCTGGGAATTGTCTAATGACATTGTAGCTGCTCAGTGTGACTGGAGAGACCTCTCTCGTGCAAGCGAGATATAACATAGTGGGATGAACAGATAAGACAGAAGCCATAGCTAGATATTAGAATCATATGTTACAGCTTTCAGGACTCCTGTCTGCACTACACTATTAAGGAGGTGATGAACTAACACATCAGACATGAATATATACACTAACCTTTCCCTTGAGAAAGACGTGGTGTGGATCCAAGATGGCGTCTCTCAGAAGCCCACTCATTAAATTTGTAAGATGGTGTGGGAAGCGGCGTATCATCTGTGTACCGAATCCTTACGGACCTGTGTGCATTACATTTGAAGAAGGTGAAGCCATGATTTATAAGATGGAAAGTTAATTCACAAACAAGGACCAGTAAGAAGAAAGAATGAGAATAAAGGTATATACAGTATGTGTTCTCAGATTGTTCCCCTAAGCTAGCACAGACATGCAAACATTACCATTCAGGGGTTTTCCCACTAAACAAGTTAGGCCCTATGCTGTGGATAGGGCCTACCTTACTGCACAAGAACGGGGGGTCCAATGTATCCCCGTTGCTCGGAGCAGCCGGTCATGCGGGCTGGGCTGCCTGTTCATCTCGATGGAGCCGACGGAGATTGCCGAGTGCCATACATGACAATCTCCACCAGCTTCATAGAGATGAACCAAGACACCACCGATCAGCAAGTGGATAGGGCCCAATATGTTTCATTGAAAAATGTAAATATATTTCCTTGTTGCTTTATAAATGGACCCAACAGACTGTAAACAAGTAGTAGAGAAATACCCCACAAACCTAGGCCCTGCACACAAACGTCACTTTGTCCTCTGCAACTTTGAAGTAGTTCAACAAAGCATTATCTGAGGTCACCAATTTTTTTTCAGTATAATAATATCAAATATAAAAAGGGCAGATTTATCAAACGTTTCCAATACCAGAAGATAAATCTGAAGTAGTACAAGACTATCTAGTTGTATTTTACACCTCCCATTGTCTGGCACATTAGCATAATCATCGACACCCTGAATTTTGAAGGCCACACCCCTTTACCCCAAACTAGTCATAATTTTGTCCAAAAAATCACTACAGAATCCGGTCAAAAAAAAGGTTAATAAATTTGCCCCACTGTCTTTACCAAAACATGATCCCACTGCTTATTCTTCTGTGAAATCCCATTAGAATACTTAGTAAATTTAAGCTATACTACGATGTATAAGAAAATTAAGTTGTCATTTAAAAAAACACACACTGTCTTGCAACAACAACACCGCATGTACAGCTATGTCAACAGAAAAAAAAAAAATGATTAGAATGAAACCTGTATAAAAAAATAAAAAAAAATTAAAAAAAATTAAAAATAGAAGCTCGGTCCTTAAACTGAAAAAGGATTACGTAAAAAAACCCAAGCAAGGACCAACATTAGCATTTCATATCTCTTAGTGGAAAACAAAGTGCTCAAAAGTTTACAAACCCTTCAAAATGTTGCCTTTCTTGGCCATAAACAAACTTTTTTTCCTTTTTTTTTTTTTTTTTTTTTTAAATCAGATTGATTAAGCATTTTTTTATTTTAAGACATAACATGATGTCAAAAAAAGACCATTCACTTGTAATCAGTGTGTGCATAAAAGGCAGTGAGTTTTTGGGATGTTTCATCCAGCCACTGATCATCTGGCATTTTCATATAACCACAAAGTATCTCACCTCCAATACCTAAAACAGCACAGGGAAAAGCCTCAGTACTTCTGGAATAAGGCAATATGGAGTGAGGAGACCAAAATCTAACTTTTTGTCCACAACTGTTACATTTGAAGAGGTGTCAAGGTCTAAGATGAAAGGAACACCCACCTCCGTGCTTTACAGTGGGAATGATCGCTCATGACATGGGGATTTGTGAGCTACAAAGGCTCAGGGAATCTGGACAATGTTGAAGGAATGATGAATGCTGCATCTTATCAGCAAATACTGGAGGCAAAATTTGCACTCATCAGCCAGGAAGCTCCAATTGGGATGTACTTGGACATTCCACCATGACAACATCCAAAACATGAGGTCAAGTGGACCTGTCTTTGGCTACAACAGAACAAAGTGAGGGTTCTAGAGTGGCCGTTTCGGTCTCCTGACCTCAATATCATTGAGCCACTCTGGGAAGATCTCAAGCCCACAGTTCATTCAAGACAGCGCAGGAATTTACAGGAACGGGATGCTTTTTTCCAGGAAGAATGGGCAGCGTTACCATCTGAGAAAAAGCCTCATCCACAAGTACCACAAAAGAGCTGTCACCAGGAGACCCATTTTTAGCACTCCCCCAGTCCCCACAGAGCATAGTACATACACTGCCAAAGTGTTTTTGTATAAAAAATTGGTTTTACAGAAAAAAGATATGTTATATTGTACCTTTCATAAGCATCTTCTGTGTGACTAGGCAGTTGCCCGCTGGGAGGGGCTGGAAAGGAGCAGTTCCCCCCCACCCTTGGGAAACATGTGACCTTTTCAAATATATGAATAACTCCCCACACTCAGGATTGGCTGTAGAGGAGCAGGGGGCGTCGCTTAGCCAAGTGATGGGTGTTTTCATATATTTGAAAAGGTCACATGGAGTTCCCAAGGGGGGGGGGGGGAGGACTGCTCCTTTCCAGCTCCTCCCAAAAGGCAACTGCCTGGTCACACAGCACATGCTAATGAAAGGTACAATATAACATATCTTTTTCTGTAAAACCAATTTTTAATACAAAAACACTTTGGCAGTGTATGTACTATGCTCTGTGGGGACTGGGGGAGTGCTAAAATGGGTCTCCTTGTGACAGGTTCCCTTTAAGAACTAGGGTAAGTGAACTGATCATTTGGTTTAAAGAAAATACACTGTAGTTGGACAATAAATTTTTTCCACAATTTCATGATAATCCAAAAATGTAAAGTAAATAATTATTTTATTTTACCAACCTGTCCCTTCTAGAACTGTCTCTATCACTGCGAGAACTGCGATCAGAATCTCTGCTGGATGGAGATGGAGAAGGAGACTCCCAATGGGAACGTTGAGAGGCTCCATACCCACTGTCATCTTCCTCCCATCCAGAACGAGAGGGTGTAGAGGAGTCTATAAAGAGCATAGGAGTCAATAACCACTTATAAGAACTTCTAAATACACGTGTCTGCCTAAAACAAACAGGAATGCTGAGGTTTAGAGCACATATTTAACATCATAGTTTACCCCTGGGCTTGTGTCGTGGACTTTCAGGTTCACTGCGCCGTGAGCTCCGCTCTGATCCACCGTCACGCTCTGATCTGTCTCGCTCAGACCTGCTGCTTCTGCGGCTACGATCATCTAATAGTTCATAAAACAAAATTGCAAAGAATGAGTCCAGTTAAAAAAAAAAACAAAAAGGTTCTCTAAAAATGGATCCATATATGCTTTCCCACAACATACAATAAATGTACACCCGTAATCCTGATAATTTAAATATGACACAAGTATAACCTTAAAAGAAAGGCAAACATATGCAGGACACTGTGAAAATAATCTACAATGCCTGCTGTACTTTGATCTACAAGTAGATAGAACTTCAGGCAAATATCGATTATATTACAGCATGAGAAGAAACCGTTCAGATTACCTCGGTCTCGGCTACTGCGTTCCTTCCGCCGTCTGTCATCCTTTGAAGATGCATAGACACCGTGTTCCCTTCTCTCCCGTTCTCTCTGGCGATTTCGTGCCAGAAACTCCTCATTTACTCCACCAGTATAAGAAGGCGTCTCCACGCGAGCTGTCCTGTAATGTCTGCGGCAATAATCAATTGTTACAAAGTGTATAAGAAAAAAGAGAGTATTAATCACCTTAGGCTAGGTTCACATTTAGTTTCTGAAATGTTCAGTACATACACCAGGAAAGCTTCCAAGTATACATTAAATGTGTCCATAGACAAACTGCCGGATGGAGGCCATCCTAAAGAACATCCATTTTGCCGCTTTTTGGTCATACTCAAGTATAAGCAGAGTTTTTCAGCACAAAAAATGTGCTGGGAAAAAAAAAAAACAAAAAAACAACTGTTTATATTTAAAAAAAAAAAAACGTATACGCATTTCCAACGCCCCCCCCATTCCCCGTGCAGGTCCTCTTCTTTCTTTTAATGCTCTGGCTCCCCCACTGCTGTCACACATAAACTACGACAGCAGCGCCAAACCCGGTTATAAAGTATGCTTATCATCATAGGTTTTTTTGCAGGCCAAGTTTATTTTTTGGGACAGGTTTTATTGAGGGAATTTTTACAACAATTTGCAATAAAATGCAATGCTTGAGCTTTTTTGGATTTTTTAATTTGCGTTGATCCCCTGTGCAGTATAAATGATTACTTAATTTTATTTTATTATTGGTTTATAGATAGTCTCTCAAAAACACTTGTCATGTCACCACATATAAAGACTGAGGGCATAGTCACAGGTAGCATTTGTATTGCTTTAGTCGATCGAAGTGCGTTTCAATTGAAACGTGTGTTCAGTACCCAGCACCCAGTGACACTAACCTAAAATTACCTGGCTAAGTACCTATGGAAAGACTATAGTCTGGACAGTGCCAACACCTTTGTCACACATTGTCACATATTGTCTGCATCCTGGTGCAGTGTCAAAAGAAAGAAAAAAAAATCTGCTTACCTGTCTCCATGACTCCCTCGGCTAATCCTGTCCCCAGATCCCTCGGAGGGCCTGTCTCGATCCTCCCAGTCTCTGGAACCAACTTTACTCTTTTTGTCCCCTTCCTGACGCTCTTTTTCTTCGCGCTCTTTCCTTTTCTGTGCAGCCAAAAGGTCCAAGCCCAGTAATGAGGAGCGGGGAGCAGGGGCTTTAAACACATGCTGCTCAGCACTTGAACTCTTTTTCTTCACCACTAAGCCGCCTTCTTGGACAGATGGGTCACTGCCCTCCAGTCTGTGAAGAGAAGAATCATCCTCCATGTTTTCTTTTGGCACAGCGCCGCCTTCAGAGTCTGTGATGTAACAGCATACAGAAATCAATCTTCAGTTGCTCCTGGAAAAGCAAGTTATAATAAGTGCACATTCACTCACAATTACAATACAGGAGAAGATTGTACTGTGGTCTCTGCTACTGATAAAATGTAATCCCAAGTAAGCAGCTCCTAGTGCTACAACAGGCGCAGCATTGTTACACTGCTAGCATTATCGGAAATTGTCTCGCTTGGCGTTTCAATTGTACATGCTAAATATCAAATAAATAATAACTGCATGACTGGATTCCATACGCTGATCTAAGGTATCTACACATTTTTTTAGACTGATTATCCTTAGAACACATGAGTTGGGGGCTGAAACAGTAAGGGTGCATTCACACTTTCAGTTTTTATGATGCAGCTTCCGTTGTCCAAACCAGGAGTGGAGTGAGGGGAAAAAAAAAAAAAAAAGAGAAGTTACACGTCTCAAGAAAAAAACGAATACGTGAGCCATGTAATGGATGCATGATCCATACATCATTATGTTATTGGTTATTTAATAAACTTAATCTCAGTGGAGCTGAGGAAACTTGCATTTTGTTACAACGTTAACACATGACAAAGCATCTTGGAATAAGATGCAGGACTCCAGTCTGTTGATGACACAACCATTCTATAGACTTCTGCAGAAGCTGTCACCAAGTGCACAGACATTTGGCAGAGCTCATTTCATTGCCTTCCTCAACCAAGCATTTAAGTGTTTGGGTGTACAGAAAGAAAAAATTATTATGTTCAATATAAATGGTCCCTGCAGCTATGGAGAGGAGAATTACTTCTTAGTAAAGTTTTCTACAGGTGGCAAGACTGAAAAAGCAGTGTTTCATATATTTGGGATTTGTTTACATTATGGTGGTCAAAGTGTCGAACAATTGTTTTTATAATTCGACACGCTAGGCATTTTGAGAAGTGTACATATCAAACGTGAATAAGGAGCAATTTTAAAGAACATCTACCACCACATTTAGGGGTGTCAGACTGTCCCCAAATGTATGCTCGTTACATTATGGGTGGTAATACCAAATTATAGAACTACCTTCCTTGAGCAGGAGAGAAGTATGGCTACACAGTGAAGGTAGTTCCTGTGCACGTGCGAGATTAGCAGACATTTGTGTAACGTCACTGGCTGTCTTCAGCGCCTTAACCCAGCAACATGGATGAATATCAATGAGGGGGGCATGCAAAAATTATGTTGAGGTGGAGCCAGGAGGCGCTAGGCTAGCCAAGAGGCGAGCGCCTCCAGCTCAGTTGCATAAAGTTTAGAACTGCATATTTTGGTATAATAGACATCCCAGATAATGCAAGCAGGATCCCCCATCACCCATAAGAAAACAAGCATCTGTTTGGTGGTAGATGTCCTTTAAGGTTCCTTTTGTCACTTTGTCAGGCTCCCTAGGAGGTGTGAACATTAGAGGGTCCAAACGCCAACGCAACATACACGCCAACGCAACATACACGCCAACGCAACATACACGCCAACGCAACATACACGCCAACGCAACATACACGCCAACGCAACATACACGCCAACGCAACATACACGCCAACGCAACGGAAGGCACTGCTTGGTACCAAATGGCAGCAGCTGCACCACGAATATGTTTAGGTTCTACAGCGGGTTTCACCGATCAATCCAGAATAACATGCTAACAATAGGCATCTTCTATATAACGTAAGAGAATTATGTCATATTAGAGGAGGGCTCAGCTCACAGCAACTCCATAAAGTCTTCACCACAACGTACAGTTATGTCAATGTGGGGCTAAGGGAAAAGGTTTCAAAAGAACCCTAAACCAAATAGGAATAGAAGTGATCAAATCTCATTTAGCACTAGAGAGTCTGAGCATAGATATGCTTGAAAAATTTCTTTACTCAGGTAAATACAGTGTGAGCTCAACTGACATTTTATGGTTTTAGGACTTCATCAGACACATGAGGACACAATAGGGTATCATGCGGCTGCACTTTTCTAGTATGAGCGCATATACTGGTGAAGTGCAGCCACACAATGCCCATCAGTGTGTCCGATGAAGAACTAACAGGCTGAAACGTCATTGTGTCTGATGGAGACCTAACAGTCCGAAATAAAGAAATCAGATCTATGCTCAGACTACAAGAATGTGGGGTAGGATCCCTAATCTGAAGAACAGGACTGGTATATAGTGAATTTGACAACAGGCAGGTGCATCACTTCCCCTCACAGAGCCCCGATGTCACCTAGCAAGTGCAGCTGTTGTCATATGTAGGGGGTGAAGGCACCAGAGCACAGACGGGAGCCATGCTGGATTTTAAAATTAATGTTCCCATTCAACCTCTTAAAAAGGAAAAAATGCAAACCGTAAGATCCATAGGAAAGCGCAGGAAGGTGACAGGACACAACCACCACCACCACATAGCAATGGAAACATGTGATGTTACGTGTACAGTGACTACACCGGCGGCCAAGACATGGCACAGCTCATCTCAGTCATACAGCAAAATGCTCCACTTATATCCAATGGCTGACAGACGGGTGCACTGCACAATGACACACAGCTACCAGGAAGCTTTCCTGACACTTCCATGTTTACACTGTGCACACAACTACATAACCCGCTGCGTATACACAGCATAGAGAAGACAGGCAGCTCATAGGACAGACACATAGGACATCACCGGGCGACGTAGGCGCCGCCACTGCACACACAGCGCCACTACAGTGCCCTATGTACCGCTCTCATATGTAACACACAGCCAGCTACGTCTTCATGAACGAAAACGAGAGGCTGCCAATCACTTCCACTTACATTACCTCAGACCGTGGGCGCCGCCATCATCCCAGAATTCCATTAGGTTCTTTCAACATACTTTATTGATCGGTACTGAAACACAGCATCTCATTTCCGGTCTGAGCGGAAGCATCAGCCATCTTTGTATACCCTGCTTTCGTGCACTTTTGCGGCCATATTGGCACACCCGCCTGTAGATATGATATACGGATACGGAATAATTATAACAAATGGTTATATATGGATTTTTAGATTCTATATGGATTATTTTTTAGTTTATAAACTGTTGCAATAAAATTATTTGGCAAATTTGATTCCCCTCGCAGTGTGCTGTTTTATAGCATTTCTGTTGTAATCACTCCAAAAGCGCAAAGAAAACAGCTCAAGAGTCTTCGGCTTACCACAAAGTTGCATTGCCATTCTGCCCTTGCCCGCTGACCTGGAGGGCTGATTGCCATGGATTTCCAAAATACATATCTGTTGTTGCCTATCCTCCTAAAATGAATAATAAACCCCTCCCACTCGCATTTTGGATGCGTTTAAAAACGCAAAAAAAGTGGCCGATGGGAATCTGATTGGAAACATCTGGGACTCAACACTGCCATTGCCCGCAGTACCGTAGCACGGCGTGCACACGGCAGAGCGCGGGGAGAGGAGGAAGAGGTGAGCGCTCTTGTCCTATCTTTCTCCCGGGTTCGGAGCGGTACGTGCCGCACGTCATGCGCCAATTGCCGTCTATGGGGGACGTATATCGGCCGTATATACGTCTGCCGTATATATGTCCCCCTTGCGGCAATGTGAATATAGCCTTAGGGTACATTCACACAGCGGTATGCCCACCGTGCGGGCATACCGCCGTGTGCTGGAGAGGAGGAGGAGGAGGCGGCCCTCCTCCTCATAGGAATAGGGGCGCACGGCCGCACACACGACAAAAGATAGAGCATGCTCTATCTTTTTGCGGTGTGCGGGCGGATCGGTGCCACACATGTGTGGCACCGCATCTGCGCCGCGCGCTATTGCGGTCTAGGGACGTACATGCGGCCGCATGTACGTCCCGGCAGACGGCCATGTGAATGTGCCCTTAGTTTGTGCCACAGCCCTTTTCACTTAACAATGCCTTTGTTTTAACCCCTTGCTGAAGATGTTTTTTTTTATCTTAGGCCCGTTCCCCACTTGCGTGGATGGATGAACTCGCATCACACTCGCAACGCATGATGCTCGGAACGCATGGCCTGAACGCTGCACACGGGAGTGAACTCAGCATGTCAGTTCACTCCCGCGGGTGCAGCGTTCAGGCGTGGTTCCCGGCAGCTTGCGTTGCGAGTGTGATGCGAGTTCATCGCATCACACTCGCAAGTGGGGACGGGCCTTACATTTCCATTTATGCTCCCCTCCTTGGGACTCAGCCTCTTTTGGCCTTCAGGACGCGGTCCCATTTTCAAATCTGCCCTGTTTCACTATAAGTGGTATAGCTTTGGAACAATATAAGATATCCAGGGGAATTTGAGATTGTTTTTTCGTGACACATTGTACTTCAAATAGTTTAAAAATTGGATGATATCTGTTGTGGCAAAAATTTTGAAAAATTCTTTATTTTCAAAGTTCTAAATTCTCTACTTTTGCTGCAGATAGTCATTGCACCCACATGAAATCATAACTTGCAGGGTTTCTTAAGGTTACACATATTTTACTAGAATGTTATGAGGCTCAGAATTTGGGTGCCATTTTTCAAATTTTTGGGAAAATCACCAAAACTAATATTTAGATGGACCTGCTCAACTTTTAATTGGCTGTGAGAGGCCTAAATAATAGCTAGAATTGTTGCATTATGGAAACTACACCCCTCAACGTATGAAAACCCACTTTTAAGAAGTTTGTTAACCCTTTAGGTGTTTTATGGGGGTTAAAACAAAATGGAGGTGCAGTCTACAAATTGTAATATTTTTTGACAATACATTCATTTTGGGTGGAAAATTAAACATTTGTAATGGATTAAATGAAAAAAAGCTCCCCAAAGTGTGATACCCAATCTCTCCTGAGTACACTGATACCCGATATGTGGTGGTAACCTGCTGTATGGGCGCACGGCCGGGCATAGAAGGGAAGGAGGCGCGCAGATCAGAGTTGCTATGTCAATTGTACAGGCTATAATATTTTTTGATTTTTATGTGGACCTATGGGGCACATGAGATGCATTTCTGGTAATAATTTTGGGGCCATCTATAGCTAATTGGTGAGATTTTATTAACTCTTTGTTGGTGGAGGAAATGAAAATCATACATTTTTAGGAACATTTTCTTGTGGGTTTTTCTTTTGGCCGTTTACCATACCGTAAAAATAGTATATTATTTTTATTCTATGGGTCACCACGATTATGAAAATACCTAATTTATATAGTTTTCAAAAATGTTTTCCCATTTTTACTCAATAGAAAGTAATTTGGTGAAAATGTTAATTTTAGCATCACTGACTTTCATATGCTTACAAATCTGGTTAAGGGCTTATTTTTTTGCGAGAAGGATTGTTCTGTCTTATTTTAGAGTGTAAAACTTTTTAATCATTTTTTAGAGCATTTTTTAAAGGGTATTAATTAAAAATTATCTTTTTTTCGGAGCGTTTTTTGAGGTTGTTTTTTACAGGGTTCATTTTGCAGGTCCAATAACAATTCTGTTTTATTATGCATATTGTCAAGGACATATTGATACCAAATGTGTGGGGGTTTTGTGTATTTTATTCAATTTTACGGAATAAAAACTAATTTGGAGAAAATTTGGTTCATTTTAGCATCACCATCTTTTTCGGCTGACAAATCTGGTTAGGGGCTTATTTTTTGCAAGAAGACTTGTTCTTTTTAGTGGTCTCATTTTAGAGTGCGTAACTTTTTTTTAATCACTTTTTAGAGCATTTTTTTTAAAGGTATGAATTAAAAATTATCTTTTTTCGAAACATTTTTTGTGGGGTTTTTTTTTCCTGGCATTTACCGTGCAGGTCCAGTAACGATTCTGTTTTATTATACAGATTGTTACAGATATGGCAATACCAAATATGTGTCTTTTTTTGTGTGTTTGCGTTTTTATAGTTTATTAAGTGTTTTTATGGGAAAGTGACATTTCAGGGACTTATATTTTAATGTATTTATTCTTTTATTTATTCTAATGTGTTAACTTTACTGTTTTTCACTTTTTTTTACTTATACAAACTTGAACCAGCGATGCTCTGATCGCTGGTTCAAGTCCAATACACTGCTCTACAATACTTTTTCATTGTAGAGCAGTGTAAACTGTCTGAGCATGCAGAGCACGCGCAGACAGCTTACAGTCAGACCCGGAAGGGGTGTGACTGCTGAGGACATCGGGCAGCCCCGGAGCATTAGGCAGACTTCGGGGCTGCCCAGAAGAGGATCGGATCCCCCGGTAAGTGGCACAGGAGTTCCGATCCTTAGCAGAAACACCCTTACATGGTGCGGTCATGCTTGACCGTGGCGTGTAAGGGGTTAACACCCGCGATCGGAGCCGGTTCCATAACCTTTTTATTTTTTTGTGTAGAGAGCTTTAAGAGGGCTTATTTTGAGCTTTCACTGTTCACTCCAAATAACATCTGTACTTTACTCTCTTGGTTGGTACGTTCACCTAATATAGGTTTAATATATATGCAGTCCCCGGGTTACATACAAGATAGGTTCTGTAGGTTTGTTCTTAAGTTGAGTTTGTATGTAAGTCGTAAGCCGTATACTTTATAATTGTAACCCCAGTCAAATTTTTTTTGGTCTCTGTGACAATTGGATTTTAAAAATGTTGAGTTGTCATAAGAACCAGGATTAACTATAAAGCCTAATTACAGGCACCATTGCTAACTGTTAAAGATGTTTATTGTAGCCTAGGATTAAAGTACAGTAAATTACCAAAATCCAGAGGTCCGTTTGTAACTAGGGGTCGTATGTAAGTCAGGTGTTCTTAAGTAGGGGACCACCTGTAATAGACTTTAAGAAATTAAAACCCTTCTTCTTCAAAAAAAAAAAAAAATCTTCATTTTGTTGCTAATAACTGTTTCATACTTTAGCATCATATGGAGCTGTGTAAGTTTGTCATTTTTTTTGCGGGATGTTATGATGTTTTCATTATTACAATTTTTTGCAACTTTGTGCCAAGAGCAACAGTTTTATATTTTGGAACACAGTGATACCTAACATGTTTATTTTTTTTTATATCAGTTTAGGGGAGGGGGTTATTTTAACTTTATCAGCCGTCCATAACAACCCGTAGAATAAAAAATAAATAATTGTTGAACCCACATGATGAACGCCGTTAAAAAAAACCTTGTTAAAAACCTGTCAAAAATTATGATTTTTACCTATTCATCCCACAAAAAATGCAATAAAAAGTGCTGAAAAAAACATATGTACTCCAGAATTATACTGTTGCAAAGTCCAACATGTCCCGCAAAAAACAAGCCATCAGCCAATTTTGTAGCCAAAAAAGTAAAAACGTTATGCCACTTGGAAGACGGCGATGCACAAATGATAGATTTTGCCCCACATTAGGGTTTTATTTGGCAAATTGAGTAAAACATAAGAAAAAATATTCATGTCTGGTATCCCTCTAATCGGATCGACCCATAGAATAAAGATAACATGATTATTAGGCTATACAGTAAACAACAAAAAAAAAAGGTAAAAAATCTAGTACAGAATTGATGCTTTTCTACTCCTGCCCTCAAAAAAAAAAAGTTAATAAATTTTCAACAATAGGGGACACTAACCCCAAAATGGTAACACTGGAAAACGCATATCATCCCGCAAAAAGAAATGGCGTCACATGGCCCTAATAACAAAAAGGCTAAAATTTTATAGCCTACAAAAGGGGCCAATGAGGAAACAAAAAATTCTGGCAGCCTCAGGGCCCTCCTTCCCTTCTGCGCCTCGCTGTGCGCCCTTAAAAAAGTAATGGACACATGGGGGGGGGGGGCTGTGTACTCAGGAAATTATAGAACAAATTGTAAGATGGGTTTTCTCTTTGTATCTTTTGGAAATGTGTAAATTTTAGGGCTAAATCAACATAAATTTGACCATTCTAAATTTCACCTCCATTTTGTTTAAATTACTTTGATGATCTTAAGGGGTTAACAATCTTCCTAAAAGCTGTTTCTAAAAGTTAGAGGGGTGCAGATTTGAAACTGGGTTGATTATATAGGGTTTTTTAATAATAAATATTTAAAATTTCATTCAAAACAGTAATTCTACCCCAAAATAGTCATTTCTGAAAATACGGAAAATACATATTCTATTTGTAAGCTGCGAGACATCAAAATAAATTATCCAGACATTTCAAAAATTATGAAAATGTAAAGTTGACATATGGGAAATGTTATTCAGCAACTTATTTAGTGGTCAATGAATCTGCCTGAAAGTGTGATTATTTTGAATTTCAAAAATGGAAAATTTTTCAAAAAATTCATCATTTTTTTCTTTTTTTTTGTGAATAAACTCAAAACTAATCAACCAAAATTTACCACTAAAATGAAGTACAATATGTGAGAAAAAAAAAACAATCTCAGAACCGTTTTGATAAGTAACAGTGTTCAAAAGTTCTAACCATATAAAGCGATGCATGTCAGGATACAAAAATGGGCCTGAGCTTTAAGCTATAAACTCGTTATGTCCTTAAGGGGTTAAAGTTAAAACCCATGCACAGTCTAAATCTGACAGATCCCCCCCCCCCAAATTTGTGTGGTATGGAAGCCAGCACAGCTGCCCCAAAAACTGATCACTTGCGACACACTCCCAGCACAAATACCTGTCCAAACCATGCAATCCCCCATGCAACAGTCCGACAAAAGTGCGATCTGCGACCCTTAGTAAATGAGCCCTAGAATTTTTCTCCGTCTTTTGCTCCTTACTTCATTCTCCCCATAGTATAATTCTCCCCTTAGTGTACCTATCTCCCCATCACATTGTCTCTCCCCAGCTCCTTGTTTCATCGTGGCCTCCTGCTTCTCCTTGAATTGTGTCACCCCAGATGTGTAATACAATGTATACTGGGCAGGCAAAGGCAAAAAGAATGCCTCTATCTGTGAGTACATGTCTATGTATACACTCAGCATACAGGAGCTTTCCTGGTGTATACACCGAGAAGGAACAAAAAAACCCAGACATGAATGTAGCCTTACTAGAGCAGCCAGAATGTAATTAGGAATGACTGTACTACCTACTCTAAGACATTATGTTATTGGATGGCGGTGGGGGGTACAGATCTGGTAATGTCATTTAAAAGATCACATGTACAGATGTGGATTTAGGTATTCTTTGCACTTCACATAGCTATTGAATTGGTTTCTCCCTCCATATATTTAACTGACAGGAGCCAATGTATTTTATAGAAGTATCTGCAATGGATTAATAGATTCAGGACTTTTAAATAAGTATCAAACCCTTTTTCTATTTGTGCCAGTCTGTGTAAGTCTTTATAAAGCAGAAAGTACATGGATTGGACTGCAACGGAACAAGGCAATGTTATGAATGGTGTAAAGTTATTATTCCTTCAGATTGTAAGGGGCAAATGGAAGAAGGATTTCAAGGTCAAGGAAGGTGAACAATATCATGAATCCTGTGTTATACCAACAATAAAGCATCCTGAGACCATTCAAGTGTGAGGTTGCTTTCCATCCAAGGTGGTGAGCTTTTTGTGTAAAGTATTGTTCTGATATAGAGACTTGTAATACTACAACAAGGGGGCCCACCCATCATAACTTGTATGGCAGTTTTCTGTTGTACAAGACATGAAAATGTTGTGCACCAGGCATTTACCTTTTTATCCCCTTACACTACCTCTATGCCAAGGGGAGGAGGATGCCAAGGCCTGGTGCAGGTCGTAGCACAATTCAGACAGGACCTCTTTTTGTATTTAACTTTATGTGTGTGGTGGTGGTGGTGGTGGGCTAAAGAGCTGCTGGTATCTGTACAGGCGGTCCCCTACTTAAGGACACCCGACTTACAGACAACCCACAGTTACAGACAGACCCCTCTGACCTCTGGTGAAGCTCTCAGGATGCTTTACTATAGTCCCAGATTGCAATGATAAGCTGTAAGGTGTCTGTAATGAAGCTTTATTGATAATCCTTGGTCCCATTACAGCAAACATTTTTTAAACTCCAATTGTCACTGGGGCCAAAATGTATTTTGTCTGGATCTACAATTATAAAATATACAGTTTCGACTTACATACAAATTCAACTTAAGAACAAACCTCCGGACCCTATCTTGTATGTAACCCGGGGACTGCCTGTATTCCATATTCTGGTATTGTGATAACTCTAGTGGTGAGCATGGTGGTGCTTGATAATGCCTTGATTGAATGGGCGAAACGTCGCACACTTTTTTGGTGGAATAAACTTCTTTCTTCAGAGTTACCGGAGTGCTGCTTCTCAATCGTATTCTTATATGCATTGGGGTTGATGCCAGACCTCTTAAGAAGACCTGCACCCGATTTTTGATATATGCACGGTGCCGCTCAGAAATACAAATTGTCTGGACTAGTGGTGAGCCAAGTTTAATGATATGTCTGTGCCGTTCGGAGAGGACTTGACATTTACAGAGGTCCCAGATACGTAAAGAGACCTGGATGTCAGTGTCTGCATGGACTTTTATTAACATTATTGCAATTAAGCTTTGCAATGTACTCCTGGGAGACAACATTTCAAAACACCGTGTAAAAATTGCTCATGCATGAAGATACTGGTCAGCCATTGTTGTATGGTTCCATATATACATCCAGAGGTAATATCTTTGGAAGATTGTGCATCAAATAACTGCTGAATAGTAGTCTCTACTTCCAGGGCCCTCATCCTTTCTGAAACACTGGCTTTTCATTATGATTTTGTAGTAGTGTTCCGACTTGTGGTCCTATGATCAGCTCCCACTGCCTCAGAAACATTAGAAAATCCTTGTTCACTGCAGAGATAACAGAACAAATTGAATTGTGAAACCAATATTTCTCTTTCATTTATGACACATTACCAAAAGTGCATTGAATACCACTACAGCACTAAATACCTTTATATAAACCAATGAATGTCATGGTCATCACTATAGATACAAATTGAAGTGGGATTCAATCGCTATATAAATAATGCAATTTTGTAGATATATTGAAGTTTTCTCCAGTAGCATTTTATCATCTTAGATGGTGCAGTTTGATACAGTGTAGAACTAGCCTAGAGTATATTAAAATATTAATTACCATTGTAGCAACACAAGAGTTGCCAGCAATCTACCTTCTGGATTTCTGGTAACTGTTGTTCCAGAATGGTAAGCAATATTTTGTTGTTGTTTCATCACAGCAACATTTCCTTTCAGCTGTTCTATAAGCAGAGATACATTACCATCTTTGGTCCAGTGGCAGGTGTTACAGCCAAATTTTCTGTGTAGCCCTAGGCCAGTGATGGCGAACCTTTTAGAGGCCGAGTGCCCAAACTACAACAAAGATCCGCTTATTTATCGCAAAGTGCCAACACAGAAATTTAATTTGTGATTTATACTCCCTTCTCTGTCACAGTTTTCATTGATACCAGCACTCTGAGGACACCAATAAAGCAGAAAATAGTCCCAGGTAGAGCTGTCACTTTAAAATACCTCTGCACAGCAAGTCCTGGGCTGTCTGGGACTGCAGGAAGATACCTGGAGTCATCTCTGGTGATGGCCTGGGTACCCACAGAAAGGGCTCTGAGTGCCACCTCTGGCACCAGTGCCATAGGTTAGCCATCGCTGCCCTAGGCTAATACTCTGTAACACCGGCAGTATTAGCATATAGTAGGACTGTATGAGATGTAAAGTGTCTAAAATTTCATTAAACCGACTTTCTCAGATTGCTGCAGCCCAAAATTATAAAACAAAAGCACATCAATAGGTGTAATTAAACAATTCTACCATGTTGAGCAGACCTTTGTAACAGACTGTTTGTGTTATTAACAGACTGTCAGTTCACCTCTGTGTAGGTAAACATACTCTTTCCAGCTCTGGAAAACAAACAAATCAAAGATGTCCAGATTTGAAGTCATAAGGAATCAAGAGTATATTAGAAATGGACAGTTAACACCTTGGTTATGTCATCAATGTCTTTTAAACCAGTTCTTGATTGTCAATTAGCGATGCAAAATTCAGACTAAGTCTAAAGCAAACCAAGTATAAAGAGAATCTATCACCTGCCCACTAACCACATACAGTACCTTTTCGATATCTTTATACATGATCCACTGGTGCCTCTACCCATGGGATTAGAACCACTATTCTTCTAAAAAGACTTTTATCGATGTCCTATGTTTCGGGCAGCTGCAGTAAACGGTTAAGCTAGCCCCTCCCCCCCCCTCACTGATGATGCTAACGCAGCCCACCTCATGAATAAGAGAGGTATGTGATTTACTAAAGAGAATTCCTAAGGGTGAGGTTGATTTCTCTTTATATAGCCAGTCACTCCAACCCCCTCCTTCCTGAGGGAGTCGTTAATGATGTAGCAGCGTCGTGTCAAACACAACCACTGTCTGTCTCTCTCTCAACCTCCCAGCAAGGGAAAGTAAAATGAGTGGCATATGTCTGTGGTTGATTACTAGCAGGCGGGTTCCAAGTACTAGTTCCATACAGACAGCATGGTGGTAGTAGTGAGACCTGCAAGTCACGAACAGGGAGCCAGGGCAGGGAACAATAAATATCTGGGACTCAAGTCAGATGGGTTGCATACAGGTTTACTAACTGATGTTTTAACAGTGGAGCCATGGAGAGAAACAACTTAGGGATAAGAGCAAGGCTTTCAGCCATATTTTTTTTATGAAGTAATTATTGTGGGTGGTTAGTTTAAATGTCAGGTTCCCTTTAAAATTAGTTTATCAAGTTCAGGAAAAAAAAAAATGTATATGGGGAGGAAATTGAGTGAAATAATAAAAATCGTATAAGATAAATTCCCGGCCACTCCAGTGCTCTGAATTCATTAACAATGGCATGCCCAAAAAAACGCAGAGGACAGAGACTAATCATCAGAGCTTCACCAAAATAACTAAACCTGTCCAGAACAATGGATTTGTGATGTATTTCTCATAACATTCTTTTAAACACTTTTCAGAAATACCATTAAATGCTTTGCTTATAAATAATAGCAACCCGTTTTTTTTTAGTTTTGATAATGATTACACAGTAATATACTATAACTCTAAAATATGATAAGGAAAATAAGGATGCTTTGTTATAATGCAACCATATGTGTGTCTACTGTAATAGAGCTGTAATACCTCAAACTATCAGGAAAAAAAGCAGCAGTGTTATTTTTTAAATCCTGTACAACCTCTTTTAAGGGTTAACAAATTTAAAAATGCACAAACAGAAAGAAATCCCGGTCCTTACATTAATAGGTTTTCTAGTTCCCGAGCCACTTTTCCTATAACTGGCGGTCCTTGATACGTAAGTGCTGTGTAAAGCTGGATAAGTGAGGCACCTGCACGGATCTTCAGAAGAGCGTCTAATCCACAGCTGACTCCCCCCACGCCAATTATTGTTATTTTGCCTGAGGATGTAATAAATAAATAGTTAAATAAACTCCTGGGGGTAGCGGCCAATACCAATATTAATACCAACTCACACAAGGCTCTCACCTGAGGTCAAGGCGTACATTTCTTTAATAGTCTCTGTAGATATGTCTCGGAGTGGAGCTCCACTCAATCCACCTGTCTCTACGCTTGAAGGTTCCTTTAATGTTGAAGGTCGGCTAATTGTGGTGTTGCTGACTATCAAACCATCAATGCCGAGCTGCAGATATGTAAAATAGAAATGACTGTTACATCAGAGGGGTATATAGTGGTCTGCTCTTGAACTATTCCACATTTTCCACAATACAGCTTCAAAGTTAAATGTATTTATCAATATTTTGTCAAGTTATTGTGATCTGTAAAGAAAATAATATGTTCTTTGGCAAATTTGTACAATATAGTAAATATTTATTCAGCAACTCCCCTTTCCTCCAAGTCAGTACTTTCTTTTATTTGCAGCACCACTTTTGGCTACAATGACGGCTATGTGTCTGTTGGAAATCTAAAGCCTGGAATATTTGCCGTTCTTCTGCAGCCTCTACCAGGTTTTCCTCCAGGACTATCCCTTATTTAGCGCCATCCATCTTCCCATCAACTCTCACCAGATTCCCAGTCCCTGCTACAGCAAAGCATCACCGCAGCATAATGGGGGAGAGTATTAATGTATCAGTGTTTAGACCAGTGTAAAGTAGAACTAAGCCATTGTCTGCTGCGCCAGATTAATCCCCGTGTCTGATGCTGGATGATTAATCTGGTGCAGTATGCGACTGGTTAATCCTACTCTGCACCTTCTATTAGTTGGTCTAGTTTGCTGCGGCAAATTATGACATTTTCTGGCACACAGGCCATTTCCTGTGAGGTCACGCTCCACTTTTTTCCACATAGAATACGCCCTTTTTTCCAATAAATGTGGCGCACAGCATTTGAGGTGCAAATTACTCCAGAATACTGCCATAGATACATTCTCCCAATGTTACTAGTGGACAGAATCTCCCATCTTCTGCAGAGTGAGTCTAGGCCTCTTGGCCGTTTCTGTAATTGGTGATCTCCTTGTCTGTGGTGCAGTTTAGGTGGACAGCCATGTCTTGGAAGGTAACACGTTGTGTCATACTCCTACCAGTTACAGATGATGGATTGAACATTGCCTTATGAGAGTTTGTAATATTTAAAACAAAAAACAAATCATGTAACGCACTTTGCCACAACTTTATCCCGGAGCTGTCCAGTGTGCAGTTTTTTCACTAATGTTCTCTAACAACTCTGAAGCCTTCACTAACCAGCTGTAGTTATACTGAAAATAAAATACATAGAGAAAGACTTTATTTATACTAACTAGGTGACTTCTAAAAGACCAAAGTCCAAACAAACGCTCATACCTTGCTTGCATCTGAAGAGCACATGCTTCCAATTAGAGCAGGGTGCACAAGCAGCTTGATGTTTTATGGAAGTGCCGCAGCTCTTGCAACATTTTTTCTATGTATTCTACAGTAAAAGAAATTGGACACACTAGGGGACATTTGTTGGGGCTTGTATACCAGTTTTCTTATTATTTTCCCTAGGATTTGGATGGGCGTTAAGCAGCTGTGGCAAGTGGTGTTGCTCCTGGATTTTATAAAAATCACTTAAGGATCTACTGGACCGAAGCTACAATTACTGAACCAAAGTGACATGAAGAGTTCAGTTCTGTCATTTTAAGTTCGGTCTGGTCAATCCCGCAAGCGCACAGAGGATTTTTGATGGAAAACTTCTAAAAAGTACAAAATGTAATTTACACAGTACCTGCATCACTACGCTCGCTATGTCTTCTTTATCACTCAAAGACAAATCAGGTGCTATCTTCACAAGTAGTGCCGGCCTGTGTTCCATGGGCAGCATGTTCCGTGCATTTACTACCTAGAGGGAAACATGATATCCCATATGAGAATTAATACAGAAAACTAATTTTATGTTAATGGTTGACCTTGATGGGCATATGTCTTCTTTAAAGGGGTTCATGCATGGTACACATTGTGGCACTCCAATGCATCTTTGTACTAACAACAGATACCTAATTACATGTCATTGCATAAATGATCACTTCCAAGGAAACGACCAGTGTCGGAAGTCCCACATAATGTTGCACATGCGCAGTGATCTCAGCACCTTTCCGGATAGCTGCCGCGTCTTCTAGTACTTTTGCTAGCTGTGAAAGCGCCCACATCGATCGCGTGTGGGCGCTGTTTCACTCTTCTCACAGGAGGTACCACACATGCGTGAACAGGCTTTGCGCTCCCATGGTCCTGGGATGTGACAGGAACTGAGATGCTGTGCAGTGTGCATTGTGGACGAGCACTCTCGGCAAGACAGAGAAAAGGTATGCTGGGATTTGTAGTTAACTAACATAGCGCGGGAGCCATCTTGGATATAAGTAACCACAAGAAAGAGTTAGTAAAAGAAATATATTTTTAAAACACATTGGATTCTATAAGCCTGGGAGTTTCAGACATGCACAAAAGAGTTTAGGTTACTATAGATATCAGTTGAAAAAATTAAGGCACAGTGACAATAGTACCCCTATAAATGGTGTTATGTAACTATATATATTTATACATATATGTGGTGGTAAAAACTATACTAATGACAAAACACACTGTCTAGGAGTTAGTAAATCTACAATTTATCCATACCTTGGCCAACAGATGGTGCAGTTGCTCTCTGCCTTGAAGTGCCCTCAGGCCTGGAGTATTTGGGCTTGACACATTGATAACAAGGTAATCAGCCAGGGGTCCGAGCTCACGCACTCCTCTTGTGTAATCAGCTGCTGCATCCTCTGATGTCTTGTTCTTTCCCAGGTTTACACCCAATGGCATTCCCTCTGAGAAAGAAAGACAAGAAAGTGTCTACACTGACCAGATTTTCATTCCAATTCTACCAAGATTAAATCAGAACACTAACTTCCAAAAATTGTCACATTAACACGTTGCTTTTAGTAAATGTGTTATATTCTTATATTATATCCATTTATATAATTAGCCATTCTTAGAATCCTATCCTGCCCTCAGAAAAGGACAGGTGTTCCTCTATAGGTCACGGTCATGGAGATGGCACAGCTTAAACCTAGTGATTGGGTCTAGAAGTCTAAGAATGTCAATACACATCATTTTGAAGGAGAATTAAGGTGACTCCGGTAAAAGACTTAATGTATTGTTAAATGGTTTGTCCAAGGACATAAAACCAATGGCTTTCTGTCATTTACGGCCATCAATATCAGTTACACGGGGTCCCACTTTTGGCTCCTCACCAATCATCTCTCTGAACGGCCTGCAACTTCTTCAGTACATGTACTTGCATGTCACAAATCTGGGACACAGCCATTTTATACCTTAAAGGGGTATTCCGGGAATATGAACGTCCGATACAAAAAACCCACAATGCTATAAATAAATGAATGTAACCAAATTCAATGTCATTAGTCAAAAAATGGAGCTTAAGTGGTTTGATTTTATGATTCACAAAATTTTATGGCCTCTCTAAAGTATGAGGAGTTATCACCAAGATGGCCGCCACAGGAAACTACAAGTCCCATTATCCTTTAGTTCTCAGTAACTCCTCCTCCTACCTCTTATGCTCTGCTCCCAGTGATGATCTAACAGATTTTTTTGCTCTGTTACCATAGTAATGATATGTAACTGCCATCACCAAAACAATGGCCATACTGGATGCACTGCAACCAACTGACTACAGCCAAACATAGTGATCACATGACCTGCCTATGTGGACATGTGACCAGAGGCCATCTTCTGTCCTGTGTCTTCTCCATGCTGAGAAAATCAACGGATTGATTAAAGTAGCAGTAGCATTTAAAAAAAAAAAAAAATTCAAAATCACCGCGTTTTCAGGCAGATAGATTTAGCACCTAAATAAGTTGCTGAATAACATTTCCCATATGTCTACATTACATTTTTGAAATGTCTGGATAATTTATTTTGATGTCACGCGGCTTACAAATCGAATAGCGGTTTTCCGTATTTTCATAATTGACTATTTTGGGGATAAATACTGTTTTGAAGGAAATTTTAAATATTTTGCATTAAAACAACCTACATAATCAACCCATTTTCAAATCTGCACCCCTCAAACTATCAGAAACAGCTTTTAGGAAGATTGTTAACCCCTTAAGATCTTCATAGCAATTGAAATGGAGGTGAAATTTAAAATGGTCAGATTGCCATTACGGTTATGACGGTTATACGTTCATTTAGCCCTAAAATTTACAGATTTCCGAAAGATAAAACCCATCTTACAATTTGTTATATAATTTCTCCCAAGTACAAAGACCCCCCGCATGTGTCCGTTACTTGTTTTATGGGCGTACAGCGAGGTGCAGAAGGGAAGGAGGGCCCTGCAGCTTCCAGGATTTTACTTTCCCCATTGGCCCCTTTTGTAGACTATAACATTTTAGTTTTTTCGTTATTGGGGCCATGTGATGGCATTTTGTTTGAAGGATAAGATGCTTTTTCCAGGGTTAACATTTTTGGGTTGGTATCCCCTATTTTTGAAAATTGATGAACTTTTAAACTTTTATTTTGAGGTCAGGAGTAGAAAAGCATCAATTCTGAACTGGATTTTTTACTTTTTTTCCCCCCATATAGCCTAGTAATTATGTTATCTTTATTCTATGGTTCAATACGATTACGGGGATACCAGACTTGAATATTTTTTCTTATGTTTTACCAAATTTGCCAAATAAAAGCCTAATGTGGGGAAAAAAATCAATAATTTTTGCATTGCCGTCTTCCAAGTGGCAAAACATTTTTACTTTATTGGCTACAGAGCTGGATGATGGCTTGTTTTTTGCGGGACATGTTGGACTTTGCAACAGTATCATTCTGGAGTACATATTTTTTTGATCATTTTTTTATTGCATTTTTGTTGGTTTAACTAGGTAAAAATCATAATTTTATAAATATTTACTTTTATTCTTTTATTGTTACGAACATGATATATGTTGGGTTTGTGTTATGATTTAGACTTTTTTGTGCATTATATGTCTATTTATATGTTTTGGGGTTTATGGGCATTTTTATTGATTTATTAATTTATTTTTTATTGAATAACATTTTCCTTTTACTTTTTTTTTTTATTACTTCCACCATGGGACATGAACAAGCAATCATCTGATCGTGGGGGAAAGACCCCCAAAAGCAAGTTAAATGCCGCGGTCGCGATGACCGCAGCATTTAACAGGTTAAACACCTGCGATCGGATCCCACTCAGACTGCGGGTGTTACCCGATGTCAGTGGTAGATTACCGAGCCGGTATCGGCTATGCACAGTACTAGTACAGCGCTGAACACTAATCGCGGGAACTCTCGCAGTACTAATACGGCGCTGAGCGCTATGGGGTTTATACTTTCACTTTACACACCTCTTCAAATTGTTTGTATGCCAGGAGTCAGACCACCGTGAATCTGATATGGAAGGCCTAACCTAATTATAGGTCTCTAAAGCTATATTGCTAGAAAAATAATGGATGTTAAAATTGTTGTCAGTTATCAATTTTTTTTTTATATGAAAAAATTATCCAGGATGCAAGATCTCCTAACCAGATGTAAGTGTCTTCTGCTTCTCCACCCTCTTAAGAAGTCGCTGCCGTACAACTTCTATACCGTGACTGTTAAATCCATATCTGTAGTGAAATCAAGTAAAAATGCATTTCAGAAACAGCTTACACAACTGCTTTCCATGATTGTCATGACATTATTATAGCATACACTATAAATATATATCTAGTCTCCACCAGTTTAAAACCTGACAAATATATGCAACTAATATTGTGTTTACTTTTTGTCATTGGTAACATTTAGCATAATATTTTAGCTCCCTCTAGTGGAGACTACTGGCAGAGAGAAAAACCTCAATTAAACACTGCATGATAAACCAGGGACACATTCTCATAGATTCAGGTACAGTAACTGTGGTGATCTAATTATATTCGTTTTCTTCTAAAATCAACTTTCGAAATGATGCTAATGACCCAGAAGGCTCCTCCATGCTGTAGGTTCACAAGATGTTACTGTGTTTAAGGAGCACTCCCACTGTTAGCTGAAAATTCCCCTGCTGTTGTGAGATTACATCAAGCAGAGGGAGGGGGGAGTGTAACAGCCTGTAAACCTACAGCAACGAGAAACTCTGGTAACACCCATGGAGCCCTTGTGGCCGATTAACATTACTATAAAAGCTGATTTTAGAAGAAAGGAGGTCATGGATAACAATTATAAGATTTCCAGAGTCACGGTGCCTGGATCTTTGAGTAAGTGTCCCTGGTTTAAAAATTCTAGACATAAACATTATGGTAAAAAGTATTCCAGGATCTAAATATAGGTCACCTATCTATAAGATTCAGGATTGGCATTGGGTTTATACCATTAGCTGATAAGAAGTGCATTCAGACGCAATCTACGGTCTATTTACTGCTTGCCATATAGAGGCTACAATTAGCATTATAGCTTAGCTTAGAATGGGATGTAACGGGACAAATGGACATGAAACCAAAGGAATGTGACACAGAAGAGGACAGCAATGTCAGAACTCCCTATCAATCCTAAGGATAGGTGGTCAATATTTAAATTTCAGAAAATCCCTTTAACATTTGTAATGTGCAATTTCGGTATTCAAGCAATGAAGTTCAGACTGAAAAAAAAAAAAAATCACCTATTGATAATAGCTATGTCTTGAGGAAGACGAAACACTCGGGGCTTTGGGTTTCCATCCTGTGGGTTTGGGGTGACACTTCCAATTTCTACAAAACCAAAGCCCATTTTGAAGAGTCCATCTACAGCTTCTGCATGCTTATCAAACCCAGCAGCCAAGCCCACTGGGTTGCGGAACTTGTGACCTAGTACTGTAGTCTCCTAGGAGCAAGAAAGGATCGGTTAGATTAATTGGGGCTTTATTTTGCAGTAGTACTTGGCACGTGTACACCTGCCAAAAGTACCAATGCCGGTTTTAATAACCACAGTATCACTGAGCTTGATCCGCTAGCAAACTTGCCTGACCTTATTCCCATAGAGAATCTATAGGTTATCACACAACCTGGGCTTCCATAACAACTCTACAGCACCATCAGCTGACCCCCTCCATGCCACACCACATTGATGCATACATGCAAAAGGATCAAGTATTGAGTGCATTTACTATACATGCTTATCATTTGCCCAATATTTCTGTGTTTGAAAAAAATATTACAGTTGGTCTCATATAATATTCTAATTTTATGAGATAATGACTTTTGGGGATTTCCTTGGCTGTAAGCCGGAATCATTAACACTTGAAAAAGTTCACTATGTTTGTAGTGACCCTTTATAATACATAAAGTTCACTTTTTCAACAGAATTAATTAAAAAAATTAACTTTTTGCTGATATTCTAATTTATTGAGAATCACTTATACTTATTACCAGACATTTATTTTTGTCAATGATTGATGTGTTTTAGATCTGCTTGAGAGCCTACATTGGACATTTCCTTTATTTTTCAGTGCATGCTCACCACACAGTGAACGGGCGCCATTGGTGTCATTGGTAACCGTTATCCGGCTGATAACTGTGCGGACGGATATTGGTCCCCGTATATGGGACTATGAGGCCATAGTCTGAGATATACTGGAAATTTACCTGTTCTGTCATGAGTATATATGGTTAAAACGTAACCTTTATTGCTAAAAAGTAAAATCATAAGACAACAAATAAACTGTGATACTGAAGTGTCCCACCACAATAACTTCTAAAATGTGTTTTCTTTTGGAGCAGTGATAGCCTGATGCAATTAGGGTGCTATAGGCTGAAATGCACGGACTAGATGGGATGCCTAACAACTGAGTGTACATGATCACACACACAATCCCTAGATGTTCACATACAGCTTTCCCTCGTATCACAGTCCTCAGCTAGCTCTCCCTCTCTAATCTTATAAACCGGACAAGTTTCTATCTCTAGAATTCATCAGGGAAAAGAATGCCACTCCCAGGGAGTCTTATGATTTTACTTTTTATCAATAAAGGTTACGTATTACCCATACATAATCCTGACAGAACTGAGCAGTGAACAGGTCATCGTGAAACAGTGAATTAAATCTGCTTGATGTATAGGGATCCGTAGGTGTCTTCATACCAGATGCTGTGAGTTCTGCCGTACACATTGCGGAATCAGACCAAGAGCTGCAAACTTGATAGATAAAGTGTGCGCCACTTCCGGTGATACCACTTTCTGCAATGCTGGCATTAAACATTCTGCATAAAATTGTTCATCCCCCTTTACAGTTAGATAGGAGGCAAAAAGAAAACCTCCACCTCCTAGAACGATGAGAGCATCCTTTAAACGGCGCTGAAAGAGAAGTGAAAAGATCATTAGTTTGCAGTACACTGCATTGTTTGATGCACTTAATATACTTCCCATATCTCTCACAAGCGGGATGGGGTGGAATAACTCCCGTCCGTGACCCGCCATTACGTTATGGGTCGTGAAAGGGTTAAAGGGAATCTACCAAAATCAAGCCTCAAAAAACAGAACAACTTACTCATAGATCCAGGCACCATGACTGAAATAATCTTCTTGCGGTGTTTCCAGCGCCCCTCAAGTTCATTACCATAATTTTAAAAGTCGATTTTAGAAGGAAGGGGACCATGGATAACAAATATGAGAAGATTACCACAGTCACAGTGCCTGGATCTATGAGTAAGTGTCCCTGGTTTATCATGCTGGATTTTGATGGTAGGTTTTCTTTAAAGGAAATTTGATTTGATTTCATGCATTATGAACCAAAGAGATTAAACAAGATATGTTTCTGCATCAGTGTAGCTACAGCATTTTCAATGTATGTTTGCTTCATAATCCATCAAAATAACTGGTAGATTTTCTTTAAGTTTAACTTTTTGAAACTTGGTAAATCTGTTTAAAATGGTCAGGCATCTAACCAGCTTAATGTCATCAGAATACTTAAGTAGTTATCTATGTCTGATAGAAATGTAGCTAGCACTGAATGCCAGCCGTATCAAGCTCCCATGTGCATTGGTTCCCCCCCCCCACCCCCACCCCCCCCCCACAAAAAAAAAAACGTCCACCCCAACCCACTGCCCACATTTTTGCAGATTGAAGCAATATAAAACTTTACATTTCAACAGAACCTTTATTAGGTGATGCAAGAAGACGAGACGATATACTACATTCTCAGCATGCCCTATCACCCAAATAGCGAGGTATGATGAAAGCTAAGGCTTTCAGGGCAGCAACTCCATCTTCTAACGTATATAACGCAACGTACGTAGCGACAGTGTATCCGACAGTTGCACACAAGTGTACATTCACATGGGCTCCCAACTATCTCACTTCCGGGGGACATGTGCTGTCACGTGATCGGATATGCCCCCGGCGTCGCCATGACTGATGAGGGCAGGTTAAGTTATAAGAACAATGTCATCTGTATAATGAACAGTGCAGAGTTTTCCTCTAAGGAAAGAGTCTGTCTTTATATATTGGTAAAGAAATCACAAGAGACGTTTCATACTAAGAGGAAAGTGTTTGTCACGTACAGCGAATTATTTGGCATCTGTGGGAAAAACATACATTTCGACTGCGCAGCTCTGGTATACAGCCAATTAAAAACTACAGGGTCGATTCATTGATACCATTTGGCAGTATTCGCACATTGCGTAGAAAAGCAATAAAAAGGTATGTGGCAGGGCCTCGACCTATTTACCATAGTATTAGCACACAATAGGCTGGCTGCTGTGTCAATGGAAACGTGTTTCAATGGAAACGCACATGATCGAGCTCAGCCCCCTTCCAGGTATATTGCACCTGCGTTTATAAACGCAATACATGGATGCAGCCTTACCTTTAACTGAATCTAAACTGCATCGCCATATATGAAGGGAGCCATTGCGCGCTACTAGAGAGAGAGTACAGCTATCCGATTCCATATCTATGCCTTCTGTTTTATATCACAGCAGTGGTTTGCGAGCCGGTGTCAGCTCCAGCAATCAGAGAGACATCAATATAATTCCTGGAAAGCCCCCTTAAAAGGGAACCTACCACACATTCTACCTATAAAGGTAGATCGCGGTGGTAGGTGGGATCAATGGGACGTGAGGTAGCTTTTAAGGGCAATTAATCCTGTCCCCACACTATTTTGTTACTTTATTAACTTGTATGCCAAATTTATCTTATGCCGGCCTCGCTCCGGCGATCCTGCCGTCTGCCGCCATGCGCAGAAGAGACAGCCCGCGCTGCTGCGCGGGTCACTGCTCCGAAACAGGCGCGCGGCTGCTCTTCTGCCGCATGCAGCAGACGGCAGGAATCGCTGGACGAGGCCCGCACAAGTAAATTGCATACAAGTTTAATAAAAGTTAAAAAAAAGTGTGGGGACATGAGGATTAGCCCTAAAAGGGCTATCCTCACGTCCCATTGATCCACCTACCACCCGATCTACCTTTTATAGGATAGATTTGTGGTGGGTAGGTTCCCTTTAATAGCTGTTAATTGTAAAAATCAGCAGCAGAAGCATCTGAATCACCCCCACACTGACACATGACCTCAGTTACCGATCCTCAGGACCAGTTCCCATTGCGGTCTAGCTGGCAGCACGGTGGCCTTAATGGTTAGTACTACAGCCTTGCAGTAGTGGGACCTGGGTTAACACTGCAAAGAGTTGTAGGTTCTCTACCTGTGTTGCATGGCGTTTCCTCGGTTTCCTCCCACACTCCAAAACATACTGGTTAGATTGATTAGAATTGTGAGCCCCATTGGGTAATCGTGTGCGCTATCAAAATAAACAATTAATTTAGTATTCAATGTTTGCTTTCTGTTTAAAACGGACAAATAAAGGATCTTTATTTTTCCATTCAATTCAATTAGCATGCTATGTGTCCCGCGGAGCCTGCTTACCTCTCCACGTTCTGCTCCACTACCCACAAACCTCCTAGGGCCGCAGCTGAGCGCGCGGGCGCTCGTAGATTTAAAGGGCCAACGCACCGCTGATTGGAGTGCTGCCATTTCCAGGAATTCAATAAAAGCGGCGGCTCTCCAAACTTCCCTGATAGATCTTTGTAGCTGTTTGCCTCAGAAAAAGATGTGTTTCGTTTTCTAGTCTGCATGATACTCTGAGTTTGACTCCGTGCTGCCTGTCTCGAACTCCTGCTTTGTCCCTGATGTTGATCCTGGTGCTAGTATCTCAACTTTTGCTGCTGTCAAATCCATCCCGCTTGCGGTGGGCTGCGTGAAAACAGGTGCCACTTAGATTCGCCTCCCAGGTATCGCTTATGCCATCGCTTATGGTTGTACAGAGGATCCACTACCTCAGATTCTGACATTATGGTGTCCGTTAGTTAACAGTTTTGACATCTTTGGTATAGACCATCCATCTTTGTAGCGTTTAGTAAGATAAAAATAAACTGATGGCTTATAACGTAATAAAAAAGAGAAACTAACTGACAGTAATGGACAAGCAGGTATCCTTTTTTTAACAGATTAAAGGTATTCTTTGAAAAAAAAGTAATTTGACTATTAATGTATCTGATAACTGAAGCCAAAATGCTGATAGGAGAACCGGCCCTCGCCCTATATAGAAAATGAAAATAAGCCTTCATGGGGGGGCATTATCAAACTTTTTTTTGTTGCAAAGTTCATAGTGCAACTGAGTTTTTCAACTGTTGCCACCTGATTTATTTTAAAGGGAACCTATCACCACGATTCTACCTATAAGGTAGTAGACTATAAGGTGGTAGGTAGGTGGATGTATGGACGTGAGGATAGTCTTTTTAGAGCTAATCCTACAACCCCGCATCTTTTTAAATCTTTAATACCCTAAATATGTAAATTTTCTCAAGCGGCTACTGGCTGGGGAGAAGAAGTAGAGTAGCCGACATGCTCGTAGCTGCGGCAGGCCGGCCGTTCTCGTGGCTCTTCAGTCGATGGGCGCGCACTATCACTAGGAGCTGTGTGTTGAAGATGTCAGGGTAGAGGGAGAAAAGAGGCTACTGGGCTCGGAGTAGCCACGATGTGATTGTAGCCCATGTCGGCTACATCCACGCCCAGTAGCCGCTGAGAAAAATTTAAGTATTAGGATATTAAAGATTTTAAAAGATAGCGGGACGTGAGATTAGCTCTAAAAAGGGCGATGCTCACGTCCCATACATCCACCTACCACCCATTCTAACTTTATAGGTAGAATCGTGGTGGTAGGTTCCCTTTAAGAATCCAAATGTGGATGTCACAAAAAGTCGCAAAAAAAAAAAATCAAACAAAACTAGACACATCTAGTTTCCAGATAAATGCCTCCTTGTCTCCCTGTTTTCTGGGAAGGCCTTTGCATGGATGAATTACCTCTGGGAACAAACGGATCTGGGCAGGGTCAGACTGGGGGACCTAGGGCCCACCAGTAAAAATGTTTCTCGGGTCCCACTGACTACTACATGGAAATATTACTTGTACATTCGTAGGCCACCTTTACACAGTGGATTTTCTATGCCGATTTATAGAGCAACAGGGAAAATGCACCAGGCAAAACGCATCACAAATCACATCAGTCTTAATGATGGTAAAAAAAATGCAGATGTATTTTGAGGTGCAAAAATATTCCATGAGTGCAGCCTATGGCCATGTTCACAAGATGCCACTGAATTGTGTTTAACCCCTTAATGACCGCCCTATCGGCTTTTTACGGCGGTCATTAAGGGTACTTCTTCTGACGCCATACGCCTTTTCACGCCGGCGCGTCAGAAGAAGAATTTCAGGACACCGGGTCTCGCGGTGTGTGTCGGCTATGTGATCTTACAGCCCAGACGCGCACTAACACCCGGGAGCGAAAAAACTCCGATCCCGGTGTTTTGTTAACCCTCTACATGCTGCGGTCCAAGCATGACCGCGGGTCGTGTAAGCGTGTCCCGCGGATCCGATCCCTCCTGCCTCCAGAGACCCGGGTTACCGACGAGCTGACCGCGGGGGCTCGGATCCTCACCGCCGGGTTCTGCTTCTGGCAGGACTTGGCTGCTATGTAACTGAGCATGCGCAGCATGCTCAGTTACTACTATACACTGCAATACAACTGTGTATGTGCTAGGTAAGCTTGAATAAGCGATCGGCAACGCATCGCTTGTTCAAGCCAAGAAGTAGAAAATGTTAACAAAAAAAAAAAGATGAAATCATTTTATTATATTATTAATAAATAAATAAAATAAAAGTCCCATAATCTCCCCAGTTACACATGAATGCAAAGAAAGTATAATAAAACACAAAAACCGTACATATTTGGTATCACGCGTCCGTATCAATCTGTACAATAAATCTAAATCAATCTTAACCCGCTCCGTGAACGACGTAAAAAAACTCGAGAAAAACTTCCCGTAATATCACATTTTTCATCAAACGCCATCACAAAAATGTTCGTAAAAAGTGATCAAAAAAAGTTCGTTCCCTAATATGATACGGACGAAAAGAACAACTCTTTCTGCCACAAAAAAATAAGCCCTCAACGAGGTCTGACAACAGAAAAAAAATACAGAAGTTTATAGTCCAAAAAGTTGTCACAATATAAAAACAATTGCGATATCTCCAATATTGGTTTTGCTCAGGAAAATATTGGCCAAGATAAGAAAACTATATAAATGAGGAACTCGCCGTAATCGTATGTGAACCAAGAGAATAAAGAATAAAATATTTTTTTAGGTGTCTACGGTGAGCGGGGGGGGGGGGGGGGGGGAAATGCTAAAAATCTCAAAATAAAAATTGATGATTTGTTTGTGTCCCCCTTGAAATAGTTAATAAAATTCATGAATAAGTATAAGACCAGGGGTCCCCAAACTTTTTACATAGGGGGCCGTTCACCTGTCCCCTATCCGACCATCGGAGGCCCGACTAAAGTTAAAAATAAATAGCGGTACATGTGACCTCCGATCGTAATACACTGGCCCCCCTCAATTAATTATTTAACCCACTTAGCGCTCTGCCGCGTAGCTGTACTGCGCTGAGATCCGCGATTAGAGCGTTCAGCAGCAGTACAGCTACTGCGCAGAGCCGATGCCGGTTCAGCGCTGTGATAAGCAGCCGAACCGGCATCGTAGCCGCGGGGATTTCAGCGGGTAATTTACCGCGACATCCCGGCTAACAACCTGCCCGGTCTGGAGTGGGCTCCGAGTCGCGGGTGGTTTTTAACCCGTTAAATGCCCGGTTAAAACGCTGACCGCGGCATTTAACCTGCTCTTTGGCGGGTCTTTACCCCAGATCGGCCCCCCCCGCACCGTTCGGGGGGCGATCGACTAGTGTTTTGGCTCCTCTGGGGCGCCATCGGGACCCAGAAAAGCCCCTGTGACGTCATTCTATAAGACCAAAGTGTCAGCCTATGCATCTGCATAGCTGGCATCTGATAATACCCTGCAATACATAGTATTGCAGAGTATTATCAAGAACAAGCAATCAGATGATTGCTTGTCTCATATCCCATGGTGGATCATGTTAAAAAAATGCTAAAAATAATGTTTTTCAATAAAAAAAACTTATTATAAATCACTACAAATGCCCAAAGCCCCCAAAACATATAAAAGGACATATAACGCCTCAAAAAGTCTAATCATAACACAAACCCCACATATAATAGTATCACCGCGTCCGTAACAATCCATAGATATAACTAAATAACTATTGAACCCATATGATAACGCCGTAAAAAAAAATCGCTAAAACCCGCCAAAAATTATGATTTTTACCTATTATATCCCACTAAAAATGACAATAAAAATAAGCTGAATCAACAAACATATGTACTCCAGAATAGATCATTGTTGCAAAGAACAACATGTCCCGCAAACAACAAGCCATCAACCATGCTCTGTAACAAAAAAGTAACAATGTTATTGCCACTGGAAGACAGCATGCAAAATGATAGATTTTTCCCCACATTAGGTTTTATTTGGCAAATTAGTAAAACATAAGAAAAAAATATTCATGTCTGTATCCCGTAATCGTATCGACCCATAGAATAAGATAACATGATTATTAGGCTATACGGGGTGAACACGAAAAAAAAAAAAAAAAAAGTAAAAAATCCAGTACAGAATTGATGCTTTTTCACTCATGACCTCAAAAAAAGTTCAAATTTTCAAAAATAGGTGATACCAACCCCAAAATGGTAACACTGGAAAAAGCATCTCGTCCGCCAAAAAAAATGCCACACATGACCCAATAACGAAAAGCGAAAATTTTAATAGCCTTCAAAAGGGGGCAACCAGAAAACTAAATCCTGGCAGCTGCAGGGTGCTCCTTCCCTTCTGCGCCTGCTGTGCCCCATAACACAAGTAATGTCCAATGTGGGGGGGTCGCTGCACTCAGGAGAAATTAGTAGAACAAATGTTATGGTGAGTTTTCTCTTTTATCTTTTGGAAAAGTGTAAATTTTAGGCTAAATGAACGACACCGACAAATTTGCAAATCAAATTTCACCGCCATTTTGATCAATTACTTGAAGATCTCAAGGGGTTACAATCTTTGTAAATGCTGTTTCTGATAGCTTGAGGGGTGCCGATTTGGAAAATGGGTTGGGTTATATAGGGGGTTTTGTTGCTAAATATGTAAAATTTGATTTCAAACAGGATTTATCCCCAAAATAGATCAATTCGAAAATACGGAAAATCGTCTTCGATTTGATAGCCCGCCGTGACGTCAAATAAATTATCCAAACATTTCAAAAATTATGAAAATGTAAAGTAAGAATGGGAAATGTTATTCTGCAATTATTTAGGTGGTAATGATCTGCCTGAAAACGCGGTGTGATTTGAATTTCGAAAAATGGCAAATTTTTCTAAAAATCATCATTTTTTTTTTTGTAAATAAACAACCAAACTTATCAGCCAAAATTTACCACTAAATGAAGTACAACATGTGGGGAAAAAAAAATCTCAGAATCGCTTTGATAGAGTAACAGTTCAAAAGTTATTACCACAGAAGAGACACTGCGTCAAATTCAAAAAAAAGTTGCGGAGCCTTAACCTGCAAACAGGCTGCGTCCTTAGGGGGTTATGTAATACTGCACCACCCCTCGTGAACTTGTTATATATGAGGACACCAATCAATTATATTAATTGAGGTCAATAATACTTTGGAAATATACGGGGACCCCTCTCCAATTAATTATTGCAAATGCTGCCTCCCATCCCTCCATTAATTACTAGACTGCCCGCTCATAATATAATGGGGGGTGGGGGGGGGTGGGGCCATGGCATACCACCCCATTTAATTATTTCATACACGCCACCTCCATCATTAATTATTCTGATAGCCCCCCTCCACCATTAATTAATTTTCGATGGACCATCATAATTATTTTCTATGCCCCCCTCCCATCATTAATTATTGTTCTGATGCCCTACCATCATTAATTATTTTTGCTATAAATGCCTCCATCATTAGTATTTTCTGATGCCCCCCTCCATACATTAATATTTTGATGCCACCTCGCACATTATTTAGCTATGATGCCCCCCTTCGATCAGTTAATGTATTTGTATGAGTGCCCCCTCCACATGAATATTTCTATGATGCACCCCTCCATCTATATTATATTTTTGGATTAAGGCCCCTCCATCATTAATTATTTTCTATGCCCCCTCCATCACTTAATTATTTGCATTTCTGATGCCCCTCCACCATTATATTTCTATAAGCCCCCTCATCATCTAATTATTTTCTATGATGCCCCTCTCAATCATTTAATTATCTTTCTTGATGCCCTGTCGGCGGTCACAACTGTCTATTGCTGGCTGGTAAAAAAAAGAAAACCTATACTCACCTCGGCAGCGCGGCTCCCGCTTCTTCATTCTTCCTGGCTTGCTGCCGGACAGGAAGGGTATGGAGACGTGGGCAGAGGTCGCATCGAACATTTTTCCAGAAGGGTAAAAAGTACTCCTCCTCACCATTTTGCAGGAGTATTTTTAGCCCGAGGAGGACGTATGAAAATTCAGGTTAGCAACTTGCAGCACACTTACACCACCACACTGCGCACACAGACACACCATCACAATCACAGAACCGCACACACACTGCGCCAAAACACAACAACTGGCAAAAGCGCACACAGCACACACTACACTCACACACACACTGCGCACAGCACACACTACACTCACACACACACTGCGCACAGCACACACTGCGCACACAGCACACACTACACACTACACAACTAGCAACTCACACATGCGCACACACCACACACTAACACACAAGCACACACTACACACACACACAGAACACAGCACAACACTAACAGCACAAAAGAACAAGCCACACCACTACGCAAACAAACACTGGCCGAACACAGCACCCACTACACTCACACCAAGCATCACACAGCACACACTTACCACTCACACAACACCGCACACCACTACACTCACACAAACACAGAACAGACAAGCCACACACTACACAGCACACAACAGAACCAGCAACCCCACTGGCACACAGCACACACTACACTCACACACAACACAGAACATCAGCCCCACACTCACCAAACTAACACTGCCACACATGCCCACACTCAGCCCACACTCACTCCACACAGCACCATCACACTACACTCACCACTTACACTCACACACACACACAGCCACACTACACACAGCCACACCACTTACACAGACACACACACACAGCACACACTATACAGCACACACTATACAGCACACACTGCGCACACAGCACACACTACACTCACACACACTACACAGCACACACTATACAGCACACACTATACAGCACACACTACACCACACACTACACTCACACACCACACTCACATACTACACAGCACACACTGCGCACACAGAACACACTACACTCACACACAGAATACAGCACACACTACACTCACACACAGAATACAGCACACACTACACTCACACACAGAATACAGCACACACTACACAGCACACACTGCGCACACACTACACAGCACACACTGCGCACACACTACACAGCACACACCTGACGACTAACACACAACTACGACAGCACACTGACAGCACACACTGCCACAGCGCAAAAACTACCAGCACACACTCACACAGAACACTACACACACACACAGAACACTACACGCACACACAGAACACTACACGCACACAAAAACACTAACTGCACAACAGAACACTACCCCCCCCCCACTGCACACACAGAACACTACACTGCACACACAGAACACTACATGCCCACACAGAAACACACACTGCAACCACAGAACACAGCACTACACGCACAGAACACTACACTACATCAACACAGATCCCCCCCCAGACACTAACACTACCTGCACGCACAGCAGAACACTACACTACACTGCAGCACAGAACATCTACACTACACTGGGACCCACAGAACACTACATTACATCTGCCCCAACACACAGAAAACTACACTACAACTGCACACACAGAACACTCACATAACTGCACGCAACAGACATTTACAGCTACACTGCACAACAGAACACTACACTACACTGACCACCACACAGAAGACTACACCTACAATCACACACTCACCGTCCGGATCATGCGGGCAGGTAGGATGAGAGGAGAGCAGCCAGGAGCTTGCAGCAGAAGCCCCGCTCGCTCACACGAGGTTAGCAGCCAGACGGGCCTGCCGCATATCGCTCCGGGATTTGTCGATGCACTGACATCAAGCATCACTGATGTCAAGTGTCGCGCGAGCGGCCTACAGAGAGCGCGGCGGCGTCTGTGTCGCGCGACATTTACCTCTTTTGCCAGCGCGCGCCGAGCCGCTCAGCCTGACGCCGCTACAGGGAATAATGTGCCAAGCGTAACTTTACGCCCATGGACAATTATTTCGGGGGTAATAGGCGCCTCATCACGACTCTCTATGACGCGTTGCGTTGGGCGTTAATGCGCCTCATGGGCCGGGGTTGTCTTCCGGGCACATCGGCTCCACCTGCCCACATCTGACCGATCTAGCACTATTAGTGCAACGGGCAGGAGCTTCCTGTCCGAACCATGTCTGACGGAGTGCTCCTGCCCACTGCCGCGATCCCGGAGGGCCATCCGAGGAGCTCAGATGAGGAAACGGTCCGCGAGGCGACCCAGTGGGACCCGTGGCCGTAGGTGTAGTTTGCGCGGACCACGCTTCATAGAACCCCCAAAAGAATTATCTCTGATTGTATCTCATCCCGTAAAAAATAGCCGACATATTTTACATTACCAAAAAAAATAAAAATTAATTAGGTCGGTACAATGTGACAATACCAATCTGTGGGAATGGCCTCCTCCATTCATCTATATAACGGCGCCGTAGGCGCCCGTACAAAGTAAGTTTACCACCAATGTATGGAGGTATCAGTACACTAGGGAGGGAGTTGCGGCATCAAAGTTGCAGTTGCAGTGCGTTCAATTGTAATTATTCTGAATGTCAGTTGGCCTAAATGAATGTATTTTCCAAAAAATTCCAATCGTTTTCTAAACGCAGAGTCCATATTGTTTGACACATGTGAACATTAAAGGGTTTAATGGACTAATAGAGTGCTTTACATACTGTGGATTGATGTGTGTGAAGTTTCTATAGTGGGTAATTTAATGTGGTTTTTCTATATTTAGGCCTTTCAAAGTACTTGAAAGCTGAGTTTTCCTCAAAATGTGGAGTTTTGGCAATTTCTTATGACAATGAGAAAAATCGCACCTAAAGGTTTTTCTTGGACATCATAAACATCATAGAAAAATGACAGGATGCATATAAAATATTCATCTCAACAGTCAAGCAGACATTCCGTACATGTTAAATTCAGCTTTTTGGTGTAGTTTTCTTCCTGTCTGGAAAGCAGAACATTTTCAATAACTTGGAAAAATAAGAATTGTTGACAAATACTTTTGCCAAATTGTTCACTTTTTTCAGAACGAATCGCAAAATACAGACTTAAATTTAAAACAACATACGAAGTACATGTATCACGAGAGAAAACATTCCAAACATACACCGGATATGTTAAAGCGTTAGTCGTAAGTTATAACAAATTATCGTGAGACATGTCAGATTTCAAAAATCGGAGTTTGGTCATTGAGCTGAAACTAAGGTGTCGTGATAAGGGTTAAAATGCATTTGGACAAGCATAGGAATTAACTTCCCCGAATGCATCATGGTCCCTTCATCTCACCCCCACTCATATGTGGCATACATCACACAAAACCCCACCCCCGCCGTTCATTGGCGATCCACCTTTGCTACTCCAAGCACACCCCTCACCGTTTAACCACCCGCCGCATCGCCCCCAGTATCCCTCCCATTCCCTCTATGCCCCCCCACCAACCACCCAATCACTAATATTACCCCTGGCGCGAGGCGCTCGTACTTGAAGAAGCGGGTGAACCGCCGCAGGCGTCGCGCCAGTGCTTGCACACCCGTAATAAACCCAATTACATTGTGGGCCCTTTATACTCCTTATATGGTGGCCCCTCATCTTTTGAGTTCTTCAGACCCTTTTATCTTGTGGGCACTCACTTATAACCCCACTTATACGGAGGCACCTCATACCCCTTTATGTTGTGGGCCTTCTCCTCATTTTGTGGCCCCTCAACCACCTCATTTTATGACCCCCACTTCTTCCCCTTCCTTGTTTTAAATGTTTTTAAAAACATAATGAACACCACATATTTACCTCTCCCCAGCATCTCTTCTCTTCTAATGTTCCTTTGTGCTGTGATGCTGGCAGAGGATGACATCATCACATGGTACCTGCTGGCATCACATGTACAGGAAAACAATGATGATGGACAGAGCTGATTGTTCTGTTTCATCATGATATTCAACTCTGTGTCCAAGGGACACCGATAGAGTTGAAGTTCTGGCACAGGCGGCAAGGGGCAAAGCTAGCACTGGCAGGGACATCGCTGTCAAACTGCCCAGGACCCACCGGTGGCCCAGTCCAACCCTGGAACTAGGGTCAAAATGTTTTCCTGGACACATTTCTTCAAGGAACCAGGTTATATGTCCTCAACCACTACTTCCCTCCCATCAGGAAAGATGACTATTGGCACAATACACCTTTCCATTCCAAGCAGAACTATCCAGAAATAACAAGGCCCTGGTAGCAGACTTCACAAGTATTGTCTAGCTATATTAAGCATTATTTTGATGAAAATATAGGCCATACAGCCAGGGTTTGGTATTATGTTCAACAGTGCTAGTTCATGTCATTTACTTTCCCCAGCCTTATTTGAATAATGTCAATAGAATAGAGAGTGCCGGTGACTGGCAAGTCGCCTGGCAGGATGTCGGCACTGCACGACCAATAATAAAGGTAAGTTGATGGCGAGGGCACCGTGTTACAGGTATGGTCTGATTAAGAACATGTGGGTGGTGCTCAGCAAGAGGCAAATAGGCAATCCGTAAAGATAAATGAAGACAAGAGATAGCGGCACTCACCCAGGATTCTTCTTTATTCAACTTTAGTGCATAAGACAGGGAGGTGCAGCACAAGAAAGACTTCAGCGACAGGCCGTTTCGCGCACTCCTGCGCTTCGTCTAGCCGTATGAGGGACGCCGGCAGGGACGGGCTTATATCCGTCCTCCTTCTGACGTCACTCATAGGGAAAGTCATGTGAACGGGAGAAAGGGGGGGTGTAAGTGAGTGTAGGCGGTACTAGTGCAACACTGTCAGCTGACCAGTCCCGCTACAGATACAGCCGACGGGTGTGATTGTCCGGACTACAACTTAAGGAGGTAAGAGGAAAAGAACAAACAGTGAATACACCACATCCTACTAACATCACATTTTTATAAAAACAACTTCATCGCAGTGTGACCTACAGAGAGATTGTAAGGGCAAGTAGTCGAATTTAATCCTACGTTTTCACAAAGCTAAAGGAACACTGCCATATCGTTTTTGTCATTTAATCCTGCGGGACCTTCCGCTTCTGTTTTAAGGATCCATCTGGCCTCGCACCGGAGGAGCTCTCTATGCCTATCTCCCCCGTTAGTATTCACCAATATCCTTTCAATCCCTGCAAAGGATAGTACATCTGGGTTACCTGCATGCACTGTGTATGTGCTGTATCAGTCTTGGGGAGCCTTTTCCTGTGATCACTGAGCGGTGATGCTCCCTAAATCTAATAAAAAGGGGGCGGATGGTTTTGCCTATATAAAATCGTCTAGACGGACAGAGGATGACATAGACTACATAATCCGTTTTGCAACTGATGAAGTGTTTCACTTCTATACAGAGGGTCTTGTCCCTCAAATGGAAATTGCAAAAATTACAGTGGTGACATGGAAAGTTGCCCTGTGGAGTTGCTTTATCTAACCACACCGCTTGTCTTTGGAAGGATTCATTTGTGTCATTGATGCGTCTCAAGCGGACAAACTGACCGTAGGGTATAGCTTTCTTAACAAGGTCTGGGTGAGCACTATCATAATGCAGTAGTGCGTTTGTGGCTGTGGATTTACAAAAACCGCTCACTTGGATGTGATCATGTACGGCGTCTACTTGGACGTCTAGGGATTCTAAATGTGTGTTACCAAAGACGCTAGTGAACTGCATGTTCATCTTGTTCCCCTCATTTAGGTAGTGGACAAACTCATTGAACTCCTGTTCAGATCCGGACCAGGCCATGAACACATCGTCTACATACCGTCCGCGGGCCGCATGTGGCCCGCAGGTCGTAGTTTGGGGAACCCTGGTGTAGTGTATCTAGGCAAATGCTGTCCATTCTTTCAAGGGGGCTAGTGATATGAAAACCCAAAGGGCCTATGCACGGTATTTCTCCTTCTGGTCTTCTCCCATGGGATATATCCCTAGAGCTAGTATTATCAAACATCTTTCTCAGTGCTATTTTCCTGATAGATTTATAAAGGTCAATTTGAAATTGTACAAAATCGAAGCTCCTAGGGAGACTAAAGTTAAGGCCTTTGGATAAGGCTGATAGGCACACATCGTCCAGAGTCACTTGGGACAAATTAATCACATTAGACCCTAACGTTAAGTCCGGGACAGAGTTGGAATCCTGGGTGAGTGCCGCTATCTCTTGTCTTCATTTGTCTTATTTGAATAATGTTATTAACTTTTGGAAGGCATAGGCTTCAAAGGCCTAGGGTGATTAAGATAGGCTTGGAAGGGTCTTTGGCTCTGTAAGGGGAAGCAAGCAAGTAACAATTCCATAGGCCTAGTTGCACAGACACAGAATTCCCTCCACTTTTTACACATTGACAAAGAATCTTAAAAAAACACATAACTTATCCATCCAATATGCTTATAGAGTTTATGCGTCATCCCAGCCAAAGCCAAATATTACTATCTGGGCCAGGAGACAAGGTGAATGCGTACCTGGGGTCTCAGCTTTCTAGTTGACCTTGGAAAACAGTATAAAACTGTCCAGGGGAGCATAGTAAGTGGTTACTAGTTGGTCTCAACAAAAATCAAAGATCCAGACGGATATGGTGAGACCTAATCCACGATCCCAAGGCCTCAAACATTGCATAGTATCATAGTATATCCTATTATATAAGGTGGAAGGAGACGGCAAGTCCATCAAGTCCAACCTTTAAGAATTAAATAAATGTTTTATCCCCCTAACACCGTGATATTTTTCTCTCCAGAAAGATCATCCAGGCGCATCTCTTGAACATGTAACATAGAAGTCCGCCCAATAAAAAAACCTCCTGACGGCAGAGAGTTCACAGTCTCACTGCTTTACAGTAAGAACCTTTGTCTATGTTGATGGTAAAATCGCCTCTCCTCTAGGCGTGAGGATGCCCCCTTGTCCTGGTCACAGGCTAGGTATAAAGAGGATCTTGGAGAGATCCTTGTATGTCCATTCAGGTATTTGTGACATTGTAATGAGGCTCGCCCTCAGACGTCTTTTTTCTAAATGAATAATCCCAAATTTTTTAATCTGTCAGTGTATTTAGTTCCCATTCCACTAATAAGCCTGGTTGTTCCATGCAACCGTTCCAGCTCTACTATATTCCTTTTTATACACTGGTGCCCAAAAACTGTTACCACAATATTCCATGTGTGGTTGGACCAGGATTTGTATAAGGGCAAAACTATGTCTTTATCATGAGAATCTATTCCTCTCTTGATACATCCATTATTTATTTGCATTTAGCAAGCAGCCGCCTGGACTGGTCACTAAAATTAAGTTTACATCCACCAATACCCCCCAAGTCCTTTTCACGCTTCAGTTTTACTAAAGAGTAATTGACGTTAGAACATAATTATACTTTGTTACCATGCCCAAGTGCATAACTTTACATTATCTACATTAAACCTCATCAAACCAGTTATTGCCCACTCCTCAAGCTTCCACAGACCCTCTGTAATGCTAAAACTGATTCGACCTCAGTAGTTTATTACTTTACACAGATGTATCATCTGCAAATATTGCAAAACTTGACTGTGGTAAACCCACTACAAGGGTCCATTAATAAAAAATTATTAAAAAGAAGTGGCTCCCAATACGACCCTGTGGCACTCCACTGTACAATTAAACCCAATTGAGATTGTGCCTTAAATGACCACCCTCGTTTTCTATCACTAAGCCAATTACTTACCAAATACACAGATTTTCTCCTACTCCCAGCAGTCTCATTTTATTACCAACCTGTTATGTGGCAAGGTGTTCAATGCCTTGAAAGTCCAGATATACAACTCCACAGCGTCCCCCAGATCAGTCTGGAAACTTACCTCACTCGTATAGAAACAATCAGATTAGCTGACCGGACCCGATCTTCTCATCTAACCCATGCTGACGCTGGGTTATAAGGTTGTGTGACAGTGAGATACTCCAAGGATTAGCATCTATAAAACCCCTCAAATATTTTCCCCACCACAGCAGTTAGACTCACGGGTGTCTGGTAGTTTCCAGGATCGCGATTTGATCCTTTTTTGTATATTGGTACACATTTGCCTATGCGCATCCTGTGGAACATAACATCTCAGTGAATCTTCAAAATATTTACAAAATAAAGGTTTGTCTATCACCGTACATAATCAGCAGAACCCGGGGGTGTATGCATCTGGCCGAGGTGATTTACTTATCTAGTGGTTGCGAGGCGGCCGCGACTATCTCCTGGTAGGTAAACTGTGGACATTTATAAAAAGATTAACATTATTCTCTTATTGTGTCTGCCACACAGGGGATTTCCTGGGTAAAGGACAGTGAGAAGGCGACATTCAGTAGATGGCCCTTGCTTCATCTCCTTCCACCATGACCCCCCATGTATATTCTAAGGGGACCCACACTCTCTGTTTTTAGTTTCTGTATCATTTAGTTATTACTTGAAAATTAAGTGGGGATTAATTTTGCTCTCCCTGGCAATCTTCTATCAGTTCTTGTTTGCGCCTTTATCTGCTTTTAGAGGATTTATTGTTTTCTCTATAATCATGTAATGCCTCATCGCTAACCTTCACATTTTGCCACCTTAAACGCTTTATCTTCTCGGCTTATTGCTTTCCTTACCAAGACTAGTAGCCACATTGCTTTTTATTGCCTCTATGCTTTCCCATAAGGTTATGTTTTCTCACAGGACTTTTCGAATGATATGAGGAAAAGTCCCATTTTTGGGGGGGCTTTTTGTCTTGAGAACATTATCCCAGTCTATGCCTTTAAGGTCTTCCCTAGTTGAATGAAAATTTGCCCTCCTGAAGTTTGGTAGATGTGGTTGCCCTTCACTAACGCTCTTAGTAAAGCGTAATACAAAATCCAGGACTAGTTGCGACAGGTAATGTCTTTTGTGTTGACAGAACCTGCTGCCTTTGAAGGACCTGCAGGTTTCTTCGCCCCCACGTCGATATCGGGTAATTGAAGTCCCCCATGATAAGTACTCCAACGCATCCTTTCAAGCTATCAGCATTCCTCTGTTGCCTCCATTATATTTGGAGCTATAACAAACCCTAGTAATATTTTATTATCTTTTTCCCTCCTCTTATCTCCACCCATAGGACTCCACATTTGGCTTACTGATGTCATCTCGCAGGACGGGCTTGAGGCAAGAATTCACATATAAACAAACCCCTCCACCTTTTTTATTTATACGATCCTTTCTAAAAAGACTATAACCATCTATAGTAACAGCCTTGTCGTAGCTACTGTCCAGCCATGTCTCGCTGATACCCACTATATCATATTTCCGCTCCAACATCAAGAGTTCCAGTTCCTCCATTTTGTTTGTGAGGCTTCTGGCATTTGTGTACATACACTTTATATGGTTTTCCCTGTCCGTATTCCTTTTGTCCTTATTCCCCAATCTCATTCCAGCCCCCCTTCCTCCCCCATGAACTATGACTCTTCCCAGCTCTCTATGTACACTGTCTATTTGCCCTGCACAAGTGTAGTTGCCCTCCTCCCAGGTCTCTAGTTTAAACACTCCTCCAACCTTCTAGCCATTTTTTCCCCTAAAACAGCGGCCCCCTCCCCATTGAGGTGCAGCCCATCCCTACTGTAGAGCCTGTAGCCGACAGAAAAGTCATTGAGAAGCTAGAACTCATCCAAGGTCCTGGATCTGATCTAAAGTAGGAGGCTTCCTACAGTCGTTATATGGGTGTGAAGGGGTGGGTCTACACCTAATATAATCAGGGCACCTGGTCATTGTTTTAGCCTGGGTGAACTATTTTACATTTCCAGAGCAGGATGGATCTTTAAGTGGGGACTATCCTCTTAGTTCAGCATAAGGTAACATAATTGCTTGTACTACCTGTAAACTGCACTCTCTTAGGCTGCATTCAGGCGAACATATGCCTGCTCAGCTATGGCTGGAGGGGCATACGTCGGCTGCAATGGAGAGGAGTGACCCTTCCTCTCTCCATAGAAATGCATGGCGTATGGGCCGTAACATGGGAAAAGATAGCATAAGTCCTATCTTTTTCCCATGTACCGAGCGATACGTGCAGCACCGTATTGCTCCGTGCAGCCATTGCCGTCTATGTGAGATGTGTATGTACGGCTGCATACGTCCCCCATATGTTTGTGTGAATTTAGCATTTAACTGCATGTACATCGATTGTGTAAACTGTTTTGTCTATTTTGCTTTTAAAGATAATAATAACGGTTATCGTATATACTCGAGTATAAGCCGACCTGAGTAAAAGCCAAGGAACCTAATTTTACCACCAAAAACTGGAAAAACCTATTGGGGCTCATTTACTTACCCGGTCCTGTCGCGATCCCGCGGCGCGTTGGCAGACATGGATTCAGGTTCTGCGGGATTCACTAAGGTCGTGCACCCCCGTGCGCCGAGGTCCGCCAAAGCTCACCTGCTTCTTCCCGGTGCATGTAAGTGCTTGATCTTGCAAAACATTTCGCTTTTAAAATTACGCGGTTTTCCCGAATCTGTCGGGTTGCCCAAAATCCTGACGGAATTTGGCGCAAAATGAAAAAAATTCGGGAAACCCGACAAAAGTGCGGCCGGGAAGCCCTTAGTAAATGAGCCCCATTGACTCGAGCAAGCCCCCTGTAGTATATAGCCTGCCAGCCCCCTGTAGTATATAGCCAGCCCCCCTTTAGTATATACCCTGCCAGCCCCTTGAAGAATATAGCCTGCCAGCCCCTTGAAGAATATAGCCTGCCAGCCCCTTGAAGAATATAGCCTACCAACCTCTTGAACTATATAGCCTGCCAGCCCTTTGAATTATATAGCCTTCCAGCCCATTGAAGTACATAGCCAGCCACCTGTAATGTATAGTTTGCCCATGAAAAAAATAAACTGAATACTCACCATTCCGACGGCCCGGGCAGCTCCTTTTCTATCTTCATGTGGGCGGCAGGTCCGTAACAGTTCTGTGGGCACTGCTTCTTCTTTCTTCATGCCGGCGCGAGGTCCGAGACAGAGAGCTGTCGCAGACCTTCCGCGCACATGAAGATATTAGAGGAGCTGCCCGAGCCGTTGGAGTTTATTTTTTTTTTTTATATACTCGAGTATAAGCCGAGCGGGGAATTTTCAGCACAAAAATTGTGCTGAAAAACTCAGCTTATACTCAAGTATATATGGTATTCCCAGCGTTTTTCCATGTAACAAAAAATAGCGCCCAAAGTAGAAAATGCCTCCTTTTAGCCATTTTGCAACATATAAAAATAGTAATATAAAGTGTTCAAAAGGCCATACAGTCCTCAAAATCATAGCATTGAAAACGTCATCTCATCTTGCAAAAAATGACACCACACACAGCTCCATAGACTAAAGTATGAAAAAGAAGATGGCAAAATGAATAATTAATTAAGTTAAAATTTTTGTATATGTATGAAAACATTATAAAACCTATGTAAATGTAGTATCGCTGTGATAGTACCAACCCAAGGTAAATAGGAGACATGTAATTTGGGATACACAGTGAAAGCTGTAAAAATCAAGGGCACAAGAAAATGGCGCAAATGCTTTTTTTTTTTTACCAATTTCACTGCATTTGGATTTTTTTCCCAGTACAGGGCATGGAATATTAAATACCGTCACCATGAAGTGCAATTTGTTACGCAGAAAATAAGTCTTCATATAGCTCTTTACTTTGAAAGATAAATAGTTAAAGATTTTTGGGACTGAAGGTGGGGAGTGAAACATGGAAATGGAAAAACAAAAAAGGGCCTGGTAGTTAAGGGGTTAAATATTAAATGTAACCCATTATTCTTTTATCTCGATCCACGAATCCCCACGTCCGTGTGTCTGTTATATACTTGCTACCCTGGAATTGCAAGTAAAAGTCTGTAGTCTCGTTATAGACTGGGCCTTCCGGAGTTTGAAATGTCACAGTGAGTTAGCGAAATAAGGGTACATTCAGACTAAGTGTGCTCTCAACGTGTGCTTGGCGCTCTTAAGCGCTGATGGTCCCTCCATCGAGAAGCGCAGGGCCAGCACCGCAACACAGCGAAATATAGGACATGCCCTATATTTCTCTATGCACGATCATGGTGCGATGAGACAATGGGGCAGATTTACTTACCCGGTCCTGTCGCGATCCAACGGCGCGTTCTCTGCGGAGGATTCGGGTCTTCCGGCGATTCACTAAAGTAGTTCCCCCGATGTCCACCAGGTGTCGCTGCTGCGCTGAATTCCGTCGGAGTTCACTGAAGTTCACCAAGCCAGGCCTGGTGCAGGTAAGCGTGTGTCAAGCGACACATTTTTTTTAATGCGCCACAATCCGATGGCGTGCGCCAAAATCCCAGGGCAATTCAGGGAAAATCGGCGCAAAACTGTAAAATTTGTGTAACCCTCCGTAAAAAAGCGATTTGGGCCCTTAGTAAATGACCCCCAATGTGTGCTCACCACACTATGACCGGGCAGCATAGGCATCAATGGTGAATGATATTAAGCCACAAATAGTGTAGACGGATATCAGTCCCCATTGTGGCTGTGTGAATGAGCCCTAAGACCTTACCTCAACTTTGAAGGGGGTCTGCTGCTGGACATTTCATTGATGAGGGGAGGCTGCTGCTGGACATTTCATTAAAGAGATGCGGCTGCATTTCCCACCGTAGTCAACTCAATGAGTTTATTTTTTTTACAGTAAAATTAGGTGCCGCAGCTTATACTTGAGTATATGTGGTATATATTTTTCCTCACAGAGAAAAAGCTAAAGGCAATGGGACATTATAGGGCTAATTTACTAAGGGTCCGTGGATCACGTTGCCGTTGGACTTCCCTATATTTTCGGGGTTTTTGCGCCACTCTGGTATTTAGCAGGGGATTGTGTCGCACGCGATCAGATTGTGGCGTGGCTGCACTGGCTTTCATGCAACAGAAATCGGGGGTTGGGCCGTCGGACGATCCGACTGATTCGGACTGAGCGCAGGATTTAAGATTCAATTTGTGTCCCAAGACAATGCAGTTACATACACTTACATACACCAGAAAAAAGAAGGTGAACCCCGGCAGACCTGAGCGGGGAAGCGACAGATGCAGGATATCGGGTGCACGATCTTCGTGAATCACGGCAGACTTGCATTCTGGTCGAACAATGCACTTTCAGGGATCGTGGAGGACAGGTAAGTAAATGTGCCCCCATATGTGTGTGGGGGCTATAGAAAAAGGGGTATCATAATGTCCTCTTTCTGTAACCCCCTTTTTTATGAAGACAGACAACAGAAAAAGGAACACTATTAGGAGGGGGCTACAGAAAAGAGGTCAAATGCAGGAAAGGGGGCATTTGAGACAGGCCTTGTGGAAATAGGTTGGGTTGAGATATGGGGTATTTGTGGTTCACACCATTTGTTTCCCCAGGGGGTTACCAGACCCGGGCCCTGAAAACAGTTGGGGACCACTTCTTCAAGGTGACCCCCCTACCTTATAGTTTCTCCACTTTTCCTGTATTTCTCTTTTGTTGTGGCTGTGCACATCTCTAAAGCCAGCAGACGTAATAATGTCAAATAATCAAATTGTCTCTTTTGAAGTTCAAAATTATATTGTACCTGCCTACAAATCTTCCTGGCTTGTCTCTGCAATAAATTTCTTATGTGGGTGTCTCCATCATGAAAAACTTAAAGTAGGGTATAAAATATTCTAACTAGGATTCCCTCTTTCTGAAATCTCACCCGTTTACCATGCCAAATCTCCTCTAGAATCGTGAAAATGATATGCCTGATATGATTCAAATTTAGAAACTGCAAAGTGGTGTCAGGGGTGTCAGTCAGATGCTCCTATCTTCTATAGCGCCTAGAAACATGCTTTTGTGATATATTAAAAAGGGAAATCTCATCTGCAACATCCCCCACCGGAGGGCCACCGGGCCCAGAATACCGGAGTGGCTGGGGGTTGCAGCCTAGGGCGCGCTGATGTCGTGGTGCTTGGTATGGGGACCGGAGGGCTGTCTTACAGCCTGGCAGGTCTCCAGCAGGTGGTGTGGCCATGAAATATGGAGGGAGAGGCTGATGTTCTGGTTCTCCCTGGGGCAACCCTTGAGTGTCTGTAAGATAGGTCCCTGGGTAATGGATGGGATGGCCCATGGTGTCAGACAGCCGTATCCAGAGATCAGATGGAGGCAACGTTGTGCAAATTAACACACGGTTCTTTATTGAACAGGTAGCAGGTAGTGGGCCTAAACGATCAACAGCAGATTCTGGTACTTGAGTGAACACTGTCTCTCTCTGTTCACTCTGTGTCTGCAGATTGGACTGCTGCTCTGTGGAAAGACCATGAGGTCTAGAGCAACTGACAGGTGGGTCTTATTCACAACTACTCCCTTGCCTATACATTGGCAGGGGTGTTGCACATCTTTCAGGTTTATGGTTCTTCAATCTCCTGAACTAGAGATGCAGGCATCTAAAAACAGAGTTGGAAATGTACAAAAATGTCCTGTCTGTATCTCAGAACCACAACCCTAATGTGACCTGAAGTATATGAATCCTATTTTCATAGTTGGTTTACTTAGTGCAAATTTACCTTTTTATTAATTGACTTATGACACTAGGGTTGACCCCCATTCCAAGTCTGATATGTTTGGATCAATGCACAAAGTGCATCTGAAATGATGACTAACTGACCTGCATGGATTGAGTGTTCTGTAAATGGTATGTCTTATTATATTCTTGTATTGTTAGTGTTATATTTCATAGATTGGTGTACTTTTGTACCTTTTGTTACTTTTTGTACTTACTTTTTGTTACCAAATTTTGCACTTATATTGAAATATTTTTGACGAACCTCACTGCCAAGTCTAACGAGGAAAAGGACAAACAAAAAAGCAATATAAGCAACCTATTAAATAATATTACAGGACAGCCCCATTAGTCATATGGGGCGTGCTTTCCAGCTAATCTTTTTGCAAATGTAAGGCCAGGTATTCAAATAACAGCAAATAGATACCACAAACATACAATACCATAATGAGAGCAGTATGTACGCAGAGAGATCAACAAACATGCAGTGCAAACATTCACTGCACTAAAGTGAACATGCAGCACGCACGCAAGGCGGACACCCTACTGATTTTTACTCTAAAGTATACAATCTATCTTCATTATCTAGATGTATCATAGACATAGCTGAAGGCTTACAAGTCCTGTACCTTTCAGCAGTATCAAATGCCCAGTTGATGCCACATTGGCAGCTATATTCATATTATGCCACCCTCCAGATTTATATTTTGAAAATGTTATATCTATGAGACAACCTTTCTAGTATGACAGCTTAGATACAGTGGCTCAGCTCTGTGTAGTAAGAAAATATTGTGTACATAGTGAGAATTGATTACATCACAGTCAGGGCTGGCTCAGATATAAGAAGGCCATTTGGCAACAGAGTCTCAGTGGGCCCCTTATTGTGAACTTAAATGGTGGCATTAAAAATGCAAAAATTACCTATACCATCTGTACGACAAACCAATATAAAATGCTCCCCCATACAGCCCAATCTAAACAATGCCCTCATACAGGCCACTTCTATAAAATACCCCCCAAAAAGCCATCCTCTATAAAGATTTCCCCATACAGTTCCCTCTATACAATGCCCCATTCAGAACCCTCCTCTATACAGTGCCCCATAGAGTTCTCCCTATAACCCCTCATTCATTCAGTGTTCCCGCATACAGGGCCACCTTCATTCAGTGCTCCCCTGTAACAAGCCCCCCACCATAATGTGCTCCCCCATACAGGCTCCCCTCTATAGGGCACCTCCTTGCGGTGCTTCTTTATAAAGTGCTCTCCCCAAACAGCCCCCTGGACCTATGATCCCTATACCAACTGATACTCACTGATAATATATGTAAAAATAAAACCCATTGTGTTCCTCCAGTAGCTATGCCCCAGTACTTGCCTGGACCTAATTAGAGTTACATCCGGTGACATATTCTATAATTGTACTGGTGCTAATAGAGTACAATCTACTGTATTGTTTAGCCATATACATGTTTTATGAGAATATCCTTGTAGCTGCATTTTTCCCATCTTCCTTACTTGACTATATAATGACCTCCAGAAGATAAAGGAAATAAATGCTAGACATGGGGGGGGGGGGGGATATATCAGCTATCCTGTGTATTATAAATCTCAGGGGAGGGATACTTGAACTGCCAGACTTTAAAGGGAACCACCTGTCACGTCGTTATAATGATTGTGTGCTGAAACTTATATTCACAAGCAGCTAGCAGTCAGAGGGGTAGTGCTTTTGTTCCTCCTCATCCTCTGAACTCTCATTTTAAATCTTGGACATGTGAAGTGCACAGTCAGTGGCGCGTGTGCATGTGAAAACGCAGAGGACAGAGAGGCGCAGGAGGCAGGGCGGCAATCAGCTCAACGTAGGGCTGTAGGAGGAGTTTTCATGACAAAGCTGCCTGGAGGTTGGTAAAGTGTGACTGTTCTACCCCGGACCCCACCCCCCTGACTGCTAGCTGCCTGTGAATATAAGCTTATATTTCAGCGTGAGGCCAGCACACAATCATTATAAGAACATGCCTGGACAACATTTAACACACTCTATGAGGTATGTTTTGGGGTTTAACAGCCATGCAGCTGGTGACAGGTTCCCTTTAAAGGAGAAAATAGTGTTGAGAGGTGGTCTGTGGCTGTAACTCCAAGCACTGCTATGTAATCTAGACAGTACAACTATCTAGTTAGTAGGTCAGGCATGGTTCGTGCTGTTATTGCAGCTGAGTTGTACAAATATCAGTGTTGGTTAGTTGCAAGCTGGGTACAACACATGGTCAGGAGAGGAGTTGTTTTTGAAAGAAAGCAGACATTTTTTTCAACCCCTTTTATAGATGTAGCAATCAATTAATCATCGTATGTTCATCTTCTAGATGGTAGATAATTTTTTATTACTTATAGTTTTTGTGCTGAGCTTATTACTCCATCTGTAACTTGTCTAAAGTTGTATTTATTTTTTAAGTTTAAAGGGAACCTTTCATCAGAAAAATACCTAATAAAACCCCTACCAGTATGTTGTCAAGCAGTTGAACAAACATGTCAGGGAGGCAAAGAGTTTAACACTGAAGTTTAGCTCTCCCTGCCTGTGAACACCTCCTCCCATGTGATTGACATCATTAACCCACCTTCAGTAGATCTGATCATTGATGTCCCTGGACACAGTAAAAGTAAAAGGGGTGTTCTAAGTAAGGGAAAACTTGACTTCAGTGTTAAACTCTCTGCCTCCTTGACTTCATAAAACCAGTTTACATCTCACTTCAAAGTAGATTTTCTGGATGATGCCACCATACTAGTTCATGTAGGAAACATCATCTAGAAGCTGCTCAGCTGCTTGACAACATACTGCTAGTGGTTTATTAGGCCAATTTTAATACTTATGTCTTAATAGCATCAGCCATCAGTTAGTATGACATCCATCAGGATTTGGATGAGTAAAACTTCTCCACCTCCTCTGCCTGGTCTTATTTTCATAAGTACATTGAGGTTTTTGGTACCTGACTTCCTGTTCATCCTTTCTCTGTGGGAATGTTGTAGCCTGGATTAGGATGACTATACTCCAAGCTGCCCCTCTTCTTTATGTATTTATATTATTCTGCCAGCTGGGTGGCAGTGATGCTTTATGCCCAGGAATTGGAATAGGATTTTCATTTTCAGGTTCCTGTTTTCACTTTATGGAGCAGAGATTGGATTTTTGGGGAGCAAGAAGGTCCTGTCGAGCTTGCAGAGGCCTCTTAGCCAATGTATCTGGTGATGTATTGGCATCTCTGGCACAACAGATAAATGAGTCATCTGGCTGGTGGGTTGCTCAAGGTGAGATTTATTTTTTTTAATACTTCATACAAAAATGATGTAAGTGATATATTCTTTAAAACATAACTTTTTTCCTTTTTATTTAAAAAAAATCATCAGTCATAAAACAAAAATTTTAATGTGTATAAATCCAATCTTGTTAGTCTTATAGACTGAAGGCTTTTTAAACCATGTAGAACTTAACAGGAATTTTCAGCTTCTCTCTTAATTTGTCTTAACTGCCAGTATATTACATTGAGATAGTCCAGGGGAGTAACTTGAGGGGGTGTAGTGGGGGAGGTCTCACTTTCCCATATGAGAAGACTAGTACTATAGAGCCAGGGCTATTAAGAGACAAACTGGATCTGGCTGGAGTGGACCACCATCTCTCTAGATCAGTGGTTCTCAACCTGTGTGTCGCGACCCGGCAGGGGTCGAACGACCAAAACACAGGGGTTGCCTAAAGCCATGGGAGCCACGATTTGATTGCATTTTTTGGCACAAATACAATATTCTTGTACATGGTTTGGGGTCACCGCAACATGAGGAACTGTATTGCTGGGTCACAGCATTAGAAAGGTTGAGAACCACTGCTCTAGATGGATCCTAGACTATCTCTCAAACCGACCTCAGTATGTGAGAGCCTGGGACTGTGTGTCAGACACTGTGAATAGTAGTACACCTCAAGGTACAGTTCTGGCTCCCTTCCTCTTCACATTATACACAGCAGACTTCAGGTACAACAAGCTGCTACCTCCAGAAGTTTTCTGATGACTCTGCTATAGTAGGCCTCATTACAGGTGAAAACAAATTTGTGGATTGGTGCTAGCAAAACCACCTTAGGATTAATCCTATGAAGACCAAGGAGATAGTGGCGGACTTCCGTAAGCACAGTCCTCCTTCGCAACCAGTGGTCATCCAGGGGACGGACATTGAGGCAGTGAAGTCCTATAAGTACTTGGGTGTCCTCATCAAAAATAAACTGAAGTGGGCTGAGAACATAAATGCACTTCACAGGAAGGGTGAGACCAGGCTATACCTGCTGAGGAGGCTGAGGCCATTTGGACTGCAGGAGGCCCTTCTTAAGACCTTCTTCAACTCTGTAGTGTTGAAGATAAAATATATATAAAGATATAAAAGATTGATAAAATCTTATATGGTGTAGTCTTTTGGGGAAGCAGCAGAGGAGACAAGCAAACTGGACAAACTGATTAAGAAAGCCAGCTCTCTCCAGGGGGATTCTCTTCACACAGTGCAGGTGGTAGCTGAGAGGAGGATACTGTGTAAGTTGAAATCTTTTTTGGAGAATAGCTCCCATCCCATGCATGAGTCTGTGGTGGCATTAGGGAGCACCTTCAGTGACCATCTCCTTCACCCCAGGTGTTATAGGGAGCATTATTGGAAGTCATTCCTCCGAGCTGCGATCAGCCTGTTCAACAAACAAGTCCCAAATAAAAGTGAGCTGTGCTCACCACCTAACCAGTCCCTGCAGGTCCCATCCACAGACTGAATACCAAACGGACGATCATTGTCTGTCTTTTTTTTTTTTTTGTTTGTCTTTTTAGCCCTTTTTTTCTTTTTGTTCATTTATCCCTAATATTATTGGTGTGTCATTGTTTGTACTCAAGGCCGGATCATAGGAAGCCCCGGGGCCCCCACCACTTCTGCTCTTAAAGGGGCCCCCACCAAATGTGGGCGATTCGAGCGGTCGCATGACCCCCCGATTCGCCCACTGTGTAACTAAGTCTGCCCTGACAGGGCCGGGAAAAGGGGCGCCCCGACTGGAGCCTTTGGCAGAGCCAGGGAACAATAAGTTCCCTGCTCTGCCATTTGACGATCAAACTAAGACGGCGGCGGTGTGTGTTATGTCACGGTGTCGGCGCATTGTGTGACGTCGCACACTGCGCCGGCGCCACCATCTTGGGACACCTCTGAGGATAACCGGATGAAAGAAGACGAGGACGGCGCGCATTGGGAGAATGGAGGTAGGTGAAGTATAATTTTATTATTTTACCTTGAACTGCACATTGTTATTATTGGGGGGGTATAGTTAGTTATATAGGTGTTGTGTATATAGTTATAATAGGGAACTGTAGATAGTTTAATATAGTGGAACTGTATATAGTTATTATAGGGGGTGCATATGGTTATTATGGGGGGTATATAGTTATTGTAGGGGTGTATATAGTTAGTTTAAAAAAGGGGGTGCATATAGTTATTATGGGGGTATATAGTTATAATAGGGAGACTGTATATGGTTATTATGAGGGGTATATAGTTATTGTAGGGGTGTATATAGTTAGTTAATATAGGGGGTGCATATAGTTATTATGGGGTGTTTATAGTTATAATAGGGGAACTGTATATAGTTATTATTGTGGGGTGGATATAGTTGGTATGGGTGGTATGTAGTTCTAATAGGGGACTGTATATGGTTATCATAGGGGGTGTTTCTAGTTATTATAGGGGTCTGTATATAGTTGTTATAGGGGGACTGTATGTAGTTAATACTGGAGGTGCATATAGTGATTACTGGGAGCTGTATATAGTTATTGTTAGGGGGCTGTTTATAGTGATTGCTGGGGGCTGTATACAGTAGTTACTGGGGGCTGTATATATTGATTGGGGGAGCTGTATATAGTGATTGCTGGGGGAGCTGTATACAGGGGTTGCTGGGGGAGCAGTATATAGTGATTGCTGGGGGAGCTGTATACAGGGGTTGCTGGGGGAGCTGTATACAGGGGTTGCTGGGGGAGCTGTAAACAGTGATTGCTGGGGGAGCTGTATATAGTGATTGCTGGGGGATCTGTATACAGGGGTTGCTGGGGGAGCTGTGTACAGGGGTTGCTGGGGGAGCTGTATACAGGGGTTGCTGGGGGAGCTGTATACAGGGGTTGCTGGGGGAGCTGTATACAGTGGTTGCTGGGGGAGCTGTATACAGTGGTTGCTGGGGGAGCTGTATACAGGGGTTGCTGGGGGAGCTGTATACAGGGGTTCCTGGGGGAGCTGTATACAGGGGTTGCTGGGGGAGCTGTATACAGGGGTTGCTGGGGGGAGCTGTATACAGGGGTTGCTGGAGGGAGCTGTAAATAAGTGATTGCTGGTGGAGCTGTATATAATGATTGCTGGGGGGAGATGTATATAGTGATTGCTGGGGGGAGATGTATATAGTGATTTCTGGGGGGAGCTGTATATAGTGATTACTGGGGGAGATGTATATAGTGATTGCTGGGGGGGGTTATAGTGATTGCTGGGGGGAGCTGTATATAGTGATTGCTGGGGGGAGATCTATATAGTGATTGCTGGGGGTGCTGTATATAGTGATTACTGGGGGGAGATGTATATAGTGATTGCTGGGGGGAGATGTATATAGTGATTGCTGGGGGGAGATGTATATAGTGATTGCTGGGGGGAGCTGTATATAGTGCTGGGGAACCGCATATAGCGATTTCTGTTCCGCGGCTGGGCCACATTCAATGGGGGCCCCCACCAGCTTTTTTTGCGCCCCGGGGCCCCCACCAACCTTAATCCGGCCCTGTTTGTACTCCACTCTCTGTACTCTCTCTGCTGCTGTAACGTTGTGAATTTCCCCACTGTGGGACCAAACAAGCATGGCCTTCATTATGGGGGTTTTTCAAACTGCAATCCCAGGCCCAGCCAATAGATGGGACTCTCAGTACTCAATAGCAATTGGTGCTGTGTGTCGCGGTAACTTTGCTGCCTCCTGTCTGCATTCTTTGTGCAATTCAGGCTTCCCATAGCATAAGCCTAGGTCATAGAGGTTAGAGGATGCTGGTATGTGCCAGCGCCCTGAAGAACAGAGGAGCAAAGAGGAGCCGGATGCAGAGAGCGCACGTAGGTGAGTATAAATTTTTTTTTTTTTTTGTGCTGTGACTACCTTTTTACTGGGTGGCATGTGCTGTTGCTACCTATCTACTGGGGGTATGTGCTGAGACTACCTTTATACTGGGGGGCAGAGGTTGCACTACATTTTTTCCTGAAGAGTAATAATACTCCTCTTACCATTTTTAAGGAGTATTTTTTTGCAGATGAGGAGTATTAGCTTTCCACTAATAGAAATATAGTGTGAGGTGGGGGCATTATATAATGAAAGGGGGATATCATACAGTGCACGGGGCTGGGATTATACAGTGCGGGGGCAATATACAGTGCGGGGGGGGGGGGGTTTATACAGTGCAAGGGGGAGGGCATTATACAGTGCAAGGGGGATGGGCATTATACAGTGCAAGGGGTATGGGCATAATACAGTGCAAGGGAGATGGGCATTATACAGTGTTGGGGGCATTATACAGTGCAAGGGGGATGGGCGTTATACAGTGTGGGGTTGTGTGGTTATACAGTGCAAGGTGGATTGGCATTATACAGTTTGGGGGGTGGTTATACAGTGTGGGAGGGACTGTACAGTGTGAGTAGGGGCATTATACAGTGCAGGGGATGGGTGTTTTAACACAAACCATAGAACTGTGCAAGAAAACACACTGACACACTACATGCATACATTATACATGTAAATAAACATGCACACAATGTTCACATATAGATCAGACATCATACCTACATACACAAAAACACATAAACATCAGAAACAGTTTCTGATGAAGATCAGGGCACTAACTGCAGGGCTGAGTAGTAGCTGGTCCCAGCATCACATGGGCTTCCCTGCCCCTCCCCCTCCAGGTCCGACTGCTGTAGCAGAGTTCATGGGGAGGAGCTGCTACAGTAAGGGCTCATTCACACGGCCGTCTGGGAGGACGTACATGCGGCTGCAAATTTGCGGCCGCATATTTGTCCCCATAGACGGCAATGGCGGTATGGCACAGTTCGACGTCCCACACCGCAAAAAGATAGAGCATGCTCTATCTTTTTGCGAGTGTGCGGGTGCCCGTCGCTGTTTTCTATGGAGGGAGGAGGGGTCTCCTCCTCCCCAGCACATGGCAGTATGCCCGCACGGTGGGCATACAGTGTGTGAATGTACCCTAACACAGACGGCAGCACAGAGCAGGAAGCTTCTCCTTCAGCTCAATGATGCCGAGTGCCGATGCCCCTGTGCATAGTGTGCAGGCTGCCTCCCGCCTGTCTCCTCTGCTTTGTGTCATGTGACCGGAGCCTGTACTGAGTAGCTGAACTCCGGTCACATATTCTTCTATCGGGCGTGAAGAGACTGCAGCTCCCTGCTTACACATAGAGATTTGAGATGAAGATTTTCAAGGGGTAAAACTGCATCTACATACGTCAGAGACGCTTGTAGAGGCGTTAATGCGATCTCTGCTGGGGGGCATGTGCTATGGCTTCTTATCTACATGCTGGGCTACATACAGTATATGCTGTATATTGTTAATGCATTTTGTGCTTCATGAACACTCTCTTAACTAATGAATTAGGGGATGCAGTGTATATATATATATATATATATATATATATATATATATATGTTTTTTTATTGCGGGGTGCTATACTCACTTCAATTCATTTGAGGGAACTATATAGAGTAGAATGAATTTATAAAGCACTTATATGCAATGTGGCATAATAGTATAAGAACTAAAGTGTGAAGGGGGGGAGGCATGGGCACCAAAATTCCTTGTGGTGGCCCAGCATAAAAGATATACCAGATCTAACTTACTTACAAATTAAACTTTGTACAAACCTACAGAACATATCCTGTACATAAACCAGGGATTGCCTGTATATGCAAATGAAAACAAATAACTGTAATTATAATGTTAGATTTTCCTGTGTCCAAACATGCCCAGTATATCAAAAGATAACAATGATTAGCCCATGTGGTGAACTGTGAAATGGAAATAAAATGACCCAATGTCCGTATCATTGCTTTTTCAGCATTTTAATAAAATCTTTTAACAATAAGTGATCAAAGGGCTGTGTAGGTCTCAAAATGGTATCAATGTAAAATGCAGCTGGACACGCAAAAACCACATCTTAAAGAGCTACATACACCAAGTATGAAAAAGTTACAGGTGTCCCAAAATGGAAAGGCAGAGATTTTTTTATTATACAGTTTTTATTATTATTTTTTTTTTTTTTAATATATGAACATAAAATTAAAGGTCAAAAGTTCAACCAGCCCCCCCACATTAACCGAATCAAACAAAACTGGTGTCAAATGTTAGTGCTACATTTGTGCTGGTTTGTGCAGCAAAAATTTTCGTTTGTATGGCTATCATTTTTAAGGCATGTTCAGGTGTTTACATAGGTTAAAGTGTTTGGGATGAACTGGTAAAAAAACCTAGTGACACTTCCCTGGTTTGATCACCAGGGGGAGCTAGCAAACACATTGTACTTTGGAAGAAATGAACTCTGATGACCTCTGGAAAAAAAGTATGAATATATTAAAAATGATAGCGGCACAAACTAAAATTTTGTGGGGGGACTGGTTGACCTCTGATGACCTCTAGAAACTTCCATTAATATCTTAAAAACGATAGCGGCACAAACGAAAATTTCTGCTGCATAAACCAGCACAAACTTAGCACAAACATTTGACATCAATTTTGTTTGATTTGAACAAGGTGTGTGGGGGGGGTCAACTTCACTCAGGTGAGTTCAACTCCTGGCAACCCCACTTATCATTGATTACCAATTGGCAACCCTGGCTGCAGCAGAAGCACATAATACAGGGGTGAAATCATACATCTCTGTACATTTGGAAAGGTTTGACCAAGTTACAGAAATACATAAACTTATCTCCTATACACAGGTTTAAATTTAATCTAACTAGGTTGTGTTTATTCCCAACAGCCTCCAACCCCAAGCCTAGAGACTTCTTACTGCAGATACCATGTCCAATTTTAACACATAATGCAACAATACAATATGTGTCATGTCTACAACAAAATGGCTTTATCTGCCAATCAGGTAAGATAAAGGTGACAGTCTTCAGCACTTCAAGAAAGAAAATTATGAGTGTCTCAGTTCAGATTAACTTGTTCTTACTGTTTTGCTTTGGTAGAAGGGTCAAGCTGTGTCAAGGAGAAACATCAGGAGGTCACAAGGTCTACTGTAAGGAGACATATAAAAGTGAGCAATGCAACTAAATATTCACAATTCCAAATATCTTTGAGTTTGATAGGTAAATGGTGTTATGTATCCATCTACTATATTTTCAATGCACAGTATTTGGTGATATATGAAAGCAGGAAGTGAATTTAAATTGTCACATTAGACACAATTTGCCTCTTAGAACCAAGAGCACATAATGCTCAGTTTACACTACCGTCAGCAATTTATTTATGAATTAACAATTTATCTCTGTTAAAAAAGATGATAAATAAGTTGAAATAAACTTAACATAACTGAAGACATAGGAGATTTATAGGCGTTAAAATAGGCCGCGTACAGTAGGGGCTGTGCAGTGGGTCGGCACATGTGCAATGCCTATAGCCTGCACCTTTTTTGTGCCCCGCCTGCTGGGATTAATCAGGAGGTCATGGGGTGGGTTGGAAGAAAAATTTCCTCTGTAGTGTCCGTTAATACCTTAGTGTTGGTCAAAATGTTAACTGCATTGCAGTATATTGTATGAGGGAGCAGATCCAGAATATTCAAATACCCCAGGTGGCCTTAAAAGAAAATTAAAAAGGCTAGACAAAAATACCAAAAAAATGCAACAGCCCCCTTTTCTTAAAACTCATGTTAAATAAACAGCTTGAAACATGCCATGAGGCCCTATGCCAGAGGCCTCATCTCGCACATTTATTCTTGCTTGATCCACTCTTCTAATAAAATGCAGATACCTTACATACTGCTGCCCTTGCTCTTGTACTGTACTGTACTGTGTAGCATGTTACATGGCATTTGTATCTCTTTCTTTCTCAGCAGAAAACTAGACATACGTATGGTAAATGCAACAATGTTCCATATGTAAAATGGGCCTCTCTCTTTCCTGTTCAGATCTTTGACAGAAGAAGAAAGAGATCAGTAGACACTACTGTGGATGTTCCTGGTAAAATGCTTTTTTTGCCCTTTTACTGATTGCATTATGCACCTCAAGGAGAAAATGTGATAATTCTGTGTCTCATTCTTTTAGATCTTCTGGACATGGCTCTTCAACTTTCCAATTCCACGACTGTTGGAGGGAACATAACTGTATGAATGACACATAATTTATATGGATATTTTGCTTTATTAATCATTTTCATAGTTATGTTTAGGAATTTTTGCATGTTTTGCAAATGTATTGTTTTACAGGTTTTACTAAATGTAGATGGTAACAACTTGCTGGGATATTATTGAGTGAAATAATGATGTTGCCAGCAAAAAAAAAGGATGACTAATCCTGACAAATTCATGGAAACCTTTAGTTTTCTCTTACATGATTGTAACTAGCTCCCATTTACGTCTGTGACTTACTGTTAAAGGGGTTGTCCGAGTTTTGATAAAAAAATATATGTGGCCGGGAGCGGGCTGACTAAAATAATAAAGCTGTACTTACCTCCCGGTGCTCTCCCGTATCCAGCGCATTCAGCTTCCGGCCGGACCCGACAACCTTCCGGCCCCCATACACAGTGCTGTGTATAGGGACGGATAGGCGTACCCGGCCACGGCCGGCCGGAAGCTGAATCCAGCGCTGCTCCGGCGGCCATGTTTGTTTACATGGCGCCCGGACCGGAGCAACAGCTGGATACGGGAGGGCACCGGAAGGTAAGTACAGCTTTATTATTTTAGTCAGCCCGCTCCCGGCAACATATATAGATTTTTTTTTTAAACTCGGACAACCCCTTTAATGGTCAGATTGAAATTGACGGTTTCAAGCTTCCATGATGCATCTGAAAATGCTTTTGTAAGAGCAACCTAAGATCATTTATGGCAATTCCATACACATATTGCGGGGAAAAATCTACTGCGGAAATGGCTTTCAGCTGGGGATTTATGATCCACACTGTCAATGTCATTTAAAGGGAACCTGTCACCAGGGATTTTCACTTAAGACAGATTGTAAAAGCCCATGACACTTGCAGTTCAAAAATGCCTCTCAGCCTTTTCTAAGCATTTGTATTACAATATAATGTGTTATAACTAACTCTTGCATCCTGACAAAATCCTGGTGTAGTCACAGTGGCTGGACTTTGGTTTGGATGCATTTCAAAAAACAACATGTGACTTGACTGAGCTGCAGGCTGCCTCCATCTTTGTGCACCTGTACAGCTGGTCCCTCCCCCACTGTTGTTATCTCACCAGGCTGTGACCTCTGAGAAGGAGGAGGAGCTGTACAGGATCACAAAGGTGGGGGCCAAGCTCTGAGCAGTGAGTAACACAGACAAGGCACATGTTGTTTTTTGAAATGCATCCAAACCAAAGTCCAGCCCCTGGGACTACAAGGTAAGTTATAACACAATTCTATTGTAATGCAAATATTTAGAAAAGGCAGAAAGGCAGATTCGCACTGCAGGTGTAATAAGCTTTTGCAACCTGTCTTTAGTGAAAATGAGGTCCCTGGTGACAGGTTCCCTTTAGTTTAATGCTGCAATCATCGTGCAATACAATGTTTGATCTCCGCACACCTGCAGCGAGAAAGTTGCAGCATAAAATGCAGTAGAAACTTGACAATTTCTTCTAGGTGCTGATGAATACATAATGGCTGCGGAAATAGTGGTGGGGTAAATCCTGCTGACCTCATTAAGGTTGAAATAAACATATCTTGTATGTTAAAGAAATCATGGTTAGAGATTTATATATCAAAGTTTATTTATTTATTTTTCACAACCAGTGTTGCTGAACGTAATGTAATATTTGTATTCTCACAATACAGGACCTTCTCATACGTCTCAATACTTTAATGCAAGATGAAGAGGAGCCAAATGCAACTCAGCTGGTGATATCATCATCCATATATAACCCCTTGTAATATTCCTTGATGATATGTGCTTCTGTTTACCAAATAAATTAATGAATGCTACAGTAACAATGATGCAAAAATATGGTTTTGTATTAGGTTTTATGCATAACTGCATTTCCTTTCAACCTTTATGCACTGTAGTTTTAGTGTAAACGGAAAAGAGAGCGTTTACAAGATAAATATTAAAAATACTTATGATAAAAACTGTGTAGAGGTCCTAAATTCCTATACAGTAGCCTATGATTAGCAAAATGACGGTGATGTGGTCCTGCAGACTCAACAGTGTGCATACATACTGTAGCTGCAGGTCAACAACACTTAGTCCCAACTCACTAGCACTGCCATATTCCAATTTTGCCATATGATATTGCTTATTATCAGGTAAAATGATTGTATGCTGCCAAGCTGTGTGGTATCATTGGAATACTAAAAATTGCTTCTAGGAACTCATTGCTAAGCAATACTGGAGCACTGACATTTTCTTATTTGTCCACAGGTTGACACATTCTTATTGTTAAATCAACTAAGTGATCGGATGCAGAATCAAGATGTCAGTTCTTTCTTTGCAAATCTCAGCACCGTTGTGTACTATGGAATCAATAGCGTCTTACAGTCTGCACTATCATCCTGTTCTGAAATTCCTTGGACATTATCAGAGGTACATGAGACATGACAGGGTACATGAGACACAAAGGTGGACATTGACTTTAATGGGGTATTCGCTGAAGACAAAATTCTTAAATGTACTCAGGTTAAGAAAATAACACATTCTCTAATTCACTGTTATTAACAAAAATATAGCATTTCCAAAATACAATTCCAACCTGTTTCTATCAGTCTATATCTGTTTCTTCAGTCCATCAGTTTACATTTTGGTTGTCCCTAGATATGACCATAAACTCCTCACTATGGTCAGGCAGATTCCTCTAGCTACTCTTGTAGTTGCAAGAGGAGGGGCAGGAGGCAGATAGCACTATAGACTGAGGTACTTCCTAACTAGCAGCAGTGCAGAGGAGCCAGCAGCAGCTCTGGATTTAAGGGGAGGGGGCATAGCTGACTGTGTGTTTTGTAGATGAGGTTGCAGAGCTGAGTGTGTCATTGTGTCTTATATCCATGTCATGACTCTAATCAGTCTCCTCTCTTTTTCTATGTGTCAGATATTAGTAGAATGTTGAAAAGCTAAATGAAAGTGTAGCTAAAACCTGTACCCTGATAATCTAAGCACATTGTCAGCACAAAGCATCTCATAGCAGAGAAATCATGAAGTGTCTGCTCATCCATACTGCTAAATGTTACACTGACCATATGCCAATAAAACTGACTAAAATTGCAAAGGGGTTAAAAATTATATATATTTTGTAAACTTCACTAGGGGATTAAAAGTTGAGAACTTTCTTTCATGGGTAAACCCCTTTAAGGTTGTAGAGATAAAATATTGAAGATCCTAAAGTGTGCATTTAATCATTGTTTTATTACTTTCCATGTATAAATTCATCCTTTAAAAATAAAAAACCATGGCTGAGAGTTTTACTCACAAGCAAGCTCAAACTTGATATACAGGACAGTGACAGGATTACATTGATGTCCATCTATTTTCTAGGACTCTAAGCATTACACATAAAAATAATTTTCAACACTGCATATATATGACCTAAGAAGTCACTGGGGCTTAGTAGAGTCAAGCTGCCCTAAACGTTCCTGGCTCTAATAGTGTTCCATAAGGCAAATAGATCATCATATTATACCATCAGAAGCTGTTAGCCTGACTTATGATGAACCTAGACTATGAGAAAAGGAGGGGGATAACCTAGTCTTCTCTGTATCTACACCTCACTGATTATTTGTATGCAGCTTTTAAAGATCTATTTCATGGCTAAATCTTCTGTAATATACAAATCACCATGATCCTGTCACTGCCCTTGGTAACAGGTCGGTGATGGTTTCTGAGTCTTTTTCCTCATGACTCATTCCTCATCCCTTAAAAGTGATTCTTCCAGCAATTTTTACCACACACAGCTGTAGAGATCCACATTTATCATTTTAACTCGTTGAAGATAGAGGATGAGATAACTCGTCATGATTAGCCAGCTCTTAAGGCATTTAGACGATCTACATCGTCATGCAGTTAAAGTTTCACCTGTATAAACACATGGTGATAGAACAGTGGCGAAAGCTGTCACAGATGGATGATCGTCAGGGTCATCATTTCCAAGACGTCTCACAGCTGTCCCTGCACAGTGATTGTTGTGATTGGTCAATAAAATCTGACTTACCAGTCATAGCTAAAAGAAATTATCTTGAAAGCTCTCTTCATTCTTTCCAGGAGATTGGAGATAAGAGCTGAAGTGATTTGTGTCCATCACAGTTAAAAGGAACCCATCGTCAGCAATTGGCCTAATAAACCAATACCAGTAAAATATCAAGCAATGTAACACCATTTAGTTTTTTTATCTTTCATGGTCCAGTGTAGTGGCATCATACAGAAAATCAGCTTTGAAGTGAGATGTAAATAGTTTGTATAAAGTCAAGGAGGAGGAGAGTTTAATATTGTAGTCAAGGTGAAGAACTCTGAACGGCTCCTCCTCTGTGATTGACATTGTGCTGTGGAGATCTGGTTAGTGGATAATCAATTACAGTAAAGGGGGCTTTCTGAGACAGGGAAAGCTTGACTTCAGTGTTAAAATCTATGCCTCATTGACTTGCAACCTGTTTCCACTTAACTTCCTTTTCACTTCAAAGTTGATTTTCTGCATGCTGCCACCATACTGAATCATAAAAGAAACATTGGGGCACATTTACTTACCCAGTCCTGTCCGGCGCATTTCACCAAGATTGTGCGCCCCCATATCCTGCATGTTTCGCTTCCCCGCTGAGGTTCGCCAGAGTTCACCATCTTCTTTTGCTACAAAACACATAAAGGGTGGACAAACAACCTGTAAGTTGTTTTGTATAATTTAAGTTTGACAAAATGGGGGGATTTAAGGAGATTTCTAATATATAAGCCTTTTTAAATCTTTTTGAAACTTTCTATGTAAAGTAAATGTTCCTGAAAATGTCTAAATGTACTATTACATTTATTAACCTTTTAACATCCTAAAATAATAAAAGGATGTTTACAAAGATTATACCCAAGTGCTATTTGTTCTCAAGTTCTGGAAAGAGTTAACATTTTTTCATACACAAACACATAAATAAAATGATCACAATTTACAAATATAATAAAGTAAAATATGAATGAAAAAATGCATGTCAGATTTGGAAAAGGAGGCTCTGTCGTTAAGCTGAAAAAGGCATCTGTCTTTAAGGTGGTGTTAAATCTGGTTTATGTTTTTTTTAAATTATTTTGCACAAAATAATCACATTGTTATGCTTTTATGATTTTTTTTATTTCATAATCTAATATCAAAGATGTTTTATGTCATTCTTGCAATTGTTACTAGGGCAACTAATTTAAAGGATATATACCACCAGATTACTGGTGGTAGCATGTCCACACAATCATGCTCGTTACCTTAGGGGGGGGGGGTGATTGCAGGCTTTTTTCTAACTTTAAGGGGTACAGAATACCATTTTTTTTTAATTAAAGGGAACCTGTCACCAGGGACTTCAATTTCACTAAAGACAGGTTACAGAAGCCCATTACAGCCGCATTTCAAATATGGCTTTCTGCTTTCTCTAAGAATTTACATTACAAAATAATTGTTTCTCCCTGTCTACCTTCAATCGAAGTAATTAACTCAAAGACTTGGGTCCAAAATTTCTGTATGCCATACATGTAAAGTTATACATTCCCGCCATACATGTAAAGTTATGCCTATCTTCTGGGACCCATTGCAGCACTGATTCGAGTAGTTATCCAAACAGTGCGCTATTCTGTCTGGACTGTCCGGAATACCATCAAAAATAATGAGCCTGAGGTGCTCAGGCTGACATCACCTGAACGCCTCATGGCTCAGCCGGTTGATAATTATGCAAGCCCCCGCCACTTAGTATCCACTCTTTTGTGCCTCCCCGCTCTTCGTAAACAGACGGTGACATGGTGGTAGATGTCCTTTAACATTGTTTGTGGGTGTGCAACAGTTTACATATTTTATGCGATTTTTTATAATTTTGCACAAAGAAAATGCAAATTCACCCCAATATGTGCATATGTGCTGTGGTTATGTGCTGTGATTATTTTATATTTATTCCCTGTGACAGTTGAATTTTTAAAAATTTGGGTTGCCAAGGGAACAAGGATAAACAATAAAGCTTCATTGCAGACATCTTACAGCTAGTCATTGCAGCATGGGGCTAAACCAAAGATCTTCGTTTATAGCTAGGGGTCCTCTTTAAGTGGGGTGTTCATAAGTTGGGGAATGCCTTTTTATATTCATAAGTTGTGTGTGTGTTATGAGCAGCAGCAGAACTGTAAAAATGTATTTATTTTTGCAGTCAAATATGTCCCCAGGCCAACCAGAAACCTGCTTTCTCAGAGCAAAGGTGCACAAAGTCCAGTTACAATCCTAGAATATAAATGCATTATACACAGTCCTTCTAACTGTGCACACAAAGCTATGGTTACACAGATCTTCAGGGCTGCTATCTAACACTGTGTACAGATTTGTATGGTCAAAACTGTTGATAGACTACCTTTAAGGTAATATGTCTAGTGTCATATGAAGAATTGTCATTTGTTTGTTTTCTTGTTCTCAGAGACAGTCCATTACCAACTCTGCTCTTGATGTCTTGAATGATCTTCAAGTGGCCACACTCTCAAATCTTAGTCAGCAGCTGTCTTACCAGACTCCAGCGTTCACAGTACTTTTAAGCAGGTAAATTCTAATACAGTCCCAATTTCTGTGTACAAAATCCTAACAAATATCGGAGAATTTGTGAGTAATAAAGACAATAATCAACAGTTTAAACAATAGGTGTGCGGGTCCTGCTCACAAGAGATGACAATGTGTAAGTAAGAAATGGTGACACACGAGGTAAAAGTTCTTGTACAATGTTCTAGACATTCTACATAAAGTATTAAATATGAATAATGGTGGAGGCCAGTCACCAACCAGTATCTAGTGCATGCAGGTCAATTTATAATCTGGACTCTGTAATGCTCTGGAATATGATATAATCAGGGGAAATAGATAGATGATTATTTTCAAATATGTCAAGGTGGCTTTTTGGAATTACTGTACTATTATATGTCACGTAAAAAAAAACCTTTGACCTATTGTCTTATCCAGTGTGAATACATCAGAAATCAATAAATATACGTTGTCCTGTCCTAATTCAGCGGCAAAAGTAGTATTTCCCTCCAAAAGTGCCTTGAGTGCAGTATTTCAGTCTCGCACGTCTGTTCAGGCTCAGGTAAGAACATTTTTCTGTACAGTACATTCATATTCAAGCCAAATTATTGTACATGTGGTTTTGTGGTGATTGTGGTTTTTAGTCTGGTAGTGGGTTTTACATAACAATAGGAAAGATGGGTCCAGCATCGGAGTAGAAAAACGTTTATCGTAAATTCATAATTAAAACTCCACTTTTATTTGAAAAAATCTTCTAAAAACATTAGAGACGTCTCATGGCATGGCTACGACTAAGGACTAAAGAAGTCCGAAACGCGTCAGACTTGCCATGCCATGAGACGTCTCTTATGTTTTTAGAAGATTTTTTCAAATAAAAGTGGAGTTTTAATTATGAATCTACGATAAACTTTCTTCTACACCGATGCTGGACTAATCTCTCCTATTGTTACACATTAACTCTGGTCCCCGCACAGCACGTCCGTGCATCGGCACGAAGAAAACAGTACGGAGATACAAGAGTGGTGAGCTGAACTGTTTTTTTTCTCTTTACAAGTGGGTTTTACACACTGTTTTCTGTATACGCTTAGCATCTGTATTTGTATCCTACATATACGCTCAGATGAGACCATTGAAACCTATGGGGATGAATGCAAAGTCTTGCATCCACCCTTTGCCTCCGCAGAGCTTCCATTCAGGGAGGACCACAGTGATTTATATAATTCTACATAAGCACAGTTAGGTCACTGAGCATATTTACTCCAGGAGGAATCTACCATCTGATCTACTTCTGATGATTCTTCGTAGATTCTTCATTCTTCATGGTCCCAATGTGTTTTCTTTACTTATATTGCTGAATGCCTGGTCTGTTAACAATATGGGCATATAGTGGAATGTAAAAGTATATGTGTATTACAATAATCTTTCGTAGCAGCAGTAATATATTATACTTGCTATGTTTAACCCCTTAGTGACCAAGCTAATTTGCAGTTTGATGACCAAGACCTATTTTTCAAAACCAGCATGTGTTACATTATCCGGTTATAACTTTAGAAGGCTTTAACTTACTCAAGTGTTTTTTGAGTTACTTTTTCCATGACATTTTGTACTTCAAGTTAATGGGAAGTTTTGATTGATATATTTAACATTTTGTTATGAAAAAAGATGAATTTGGTAAACATTTTGAAAAAAAAATCTATTTTCAAACTGATAGTCTTACTACCCAAATCAGTTACTAACATTTACCATATCTCAGCTTTGTGTTGGCGTCATTTTAGAAGTGTCTTTTTGTTTTATTACAAGAAAATTTTAGAATCAATTATTTTAGGGACCATTTCATTTCTATAGGGATTTTGGAAGTTCTGTTAATAGCCCCCACATATCAGCCAATTCTATTAGTTTCACCCCTCAAACTATTCAAAACAGCAGTCAACTCTATGTATTTACAGAAATTCAAACAAAATCAAGGTTTGATTTGTAATTCACTAATATTTATCATTAATACGTTCATTTAGCCGCAAAATGTACCCACATTAACTGAATAAAAGTACAAAATGCCTCTAAGAATATACTGTGCAGTTTTTTCCGAGTAAGAGGAAACCCCATATGTGGATGTCAAGGCACATGGTAAAGCGAGGAAGGGAAGGAGCCATTGAGCTTTTGTAGGGCAGAATAGATTTCAGGTACCATGACATGTCTATAGAGCCCCTGAGGCCGCGTTCACACGTGGCATTTTGGTTGCATCCAAAGGTTCCACCTGTGATCGCACGTTGAGGTAAGATTGCATTTACATTTATATGTGTTAGTGGCTTTTGGGACATTTTCATGAATTTTATTTTTAATTTTTATTAATTTTTTTTTTGTGTTCATTTTTCACTTTTTTATTTTTACAATGCAATCATGTGAACTAGTGATCATGTGATCGCTCGTTCATACTAATCCACAGCACATTAGAAGTGTCTGTCTATGCACTTGCCTAGGCTGACGGGCATCTACTCGGTCCAGCTGGGGCAGGAACATGCCGATGACAGACCCGGGAACCTTCATAAGGTCCCATCGCAGTTGCATTGCGGGGTGCCGGGAGGAGAGGTAGGGAGACTACTCCCTCTTAAAGAACATATATCCCGCAGTCACAGCATTGACCACGGGATCTAACGGGTTAACAGCCGGAACTTATTCCGATCAGGACTGTTAGCATAAGGCCCCTTAGTGACCGACTGAGAAATCTGTATGGGTGGTCACACAACTTTGAGCCATAAGGGGAGTAAGGGGAAGAGCAAAAGGCGTGGCTTAGAGGGGGAACAATGTTAGAAGCACACATAGAACACAACATCTTTTGTCCTTCTTTCTCTGCTACAAAAGTTGGGACGTCTGAGTGTGGCTACCCCTTGCAGACATATGCCATGCTGCAAAGGCTTTGTTTCAGCTCCTCATAAGGAGGAAAGAAATTAAGAAAGTTAAAGGAGCAAACCTATTTGCAGGTCATGTCTGCCTTCTACAGACATGATCCACATAAGACCTATGTTAAGAGATTAGCCGTGGTTGACCCAACACCTTTTTTCTACCTTGTGTCTCCTAGCCAGGCCTATACCCATGGTGCTGTGTCCCCCAATGATAGAACAAGAAATTGTAATTTTCATTTCATTTTTGCATTCTATCACAGTTTGTTGCAAAGTTGCATGATGGTGGTTGTGTGAATCAATAAATCTGCTGACTTTGTCTTTGATGTGAGTTTTTTGTGGAAATTTATGGTTTCATGCATTTTTTAAATATAATTTGTGTTTGACACAAAGTTGCATGAGGGTGGTTCCAGCTATCAACTGTTCATCAAGACAAATTCAATTGCCATGTTGCTTTCAAAAACTATGTAAGTTTTAGGGGGCCATTTACTTTTTTATGTATTTAATCGCTAGAATTTGCTGGTTGTTACCATCTTCAAATTTCTAGCTTAAAAGCCGATTTCAGCTATTTCGGTTTTAGTGATTTTATGATTATCTCTTTATGTGAACACTATGAGATATCTTCGAACGCTGCACATGTTCATCTATTACATTTATGAGTTTGGAAACAAATTATTTTTTGTTTGGGGTGCTTTTTTGCAATTAAATCAATTTTTATGCATTTTTTTAACAAAAAAATTACACTTTGAATCTAAATTGCATGAAGGTATCTATTTCTATAAACTCCTTAATACAATTTAGAAAATTAGAAAAGTGTCTGCTTTAAAAAAAAAAATGGTTTATGGGATTTAGTATACCCCTAGTTAAAGACGGACCCCTCTGCACCCTATGACCTCTGGTGAAGCTCTCTGGATGCTTTACTATAGTTCTAGATTGCAATAATCAGCTGTAAAGTGTCTGTAATGAAGCTTTATTAATAATCCTTGGTCCCGTTACAGCAAAAAAATTTGAAACTCCAATTGTCACTGGGGCAAAAAAAAAATTGTCTGGAACTACAATTATAAAATATACAGTTCCGACTTACATACAAATTCAACTTAAGAACAAACCTATGGACTCTAACTTGTACGTAACCCCGGGACTCCCTGTAATTCTTTATGCTGTCATTTCAATTTTATTTGTTAAAATTGCTCTGGCCAATGACGCAACAAAATTTCCAGAACAACTGCAAAGGGTTAATGTCTCATCTTTACCTGCGTGTAAATTGGAACTTGAGGATACCACTTCACAGTTCCCAATATCTTATCTTTCTGGATACCTGTAAGTTAGTTATCATCATAGGAATTATTACAAGAAATCGTGAATATGAACATGCAGAAATGTTCATGTTTCTATAAGAATGCAGATAATTTTCATTTTCTCATTACTTAATCATAAATACAGAAATAACTATTGAAAAGAATAGTGACAATATTTTTTTTTCTGCAGATGATGAGTTTTGCTGAAAACCCATTTATTATGGACTCATCATTCAATATCAGTGGAACTGTGGCCAGTGTTACTATCCGGAGTGAACAACAAGAGCTCTACATACACAACTTGTCGGACAATTTCCAGGTTGTTCTATTAAGAACTTTTAGGCCTCATACAATGGGTATGAAAAGTATTCAGATCCTTTTAGATTTTCACTCTTTGTTTCATTGCAGCCAATTGGTAAGTAGTTTTTTTTTGCTCATTAATGTACACTCTGCACCTCATCTTGACAGAAAAAAACCCCCCAAAATGTAGATATTTTTGCTAATTTATTAAACAAGAAAAATTGGAATATCACATGGCCATAAGTATTCAGACCATTTGCTGTTACACTCATATTTAACTCATATGATGTCCATTTCCTTCTGATCCTCCGTGAGATGGTTCTACTCCTTCATTGGAGTCCAGCTGATAAACTGATTGGACTTGACTAGGAAAGGCACACACCTCACAGCTCACAGGGCATGCCAGAGCACATGAGAAGCAGGAGATCCAAGGAACTGCTGAAGGAGCTCAGAGACAGAATTGTGGCAAGGCACAGATCTTTCCTAGGTTACAAAGAATTTCTGCAGCACTCAAGGTTCCTAATAGCACTATGGCCTCCATAATCCTTACATGGAAGAAGTTTTGGATGACCACAACTCTTCCTCGACCTGGCTGTTGAGCCAAACTAAGCAATCATGGGAGAAAAGCCTTGGAGAGGTAAATAAGAACTCCAATGTCATTATGGCTGAGCTCCAGAGATGCAGGAGAGAGAGGGAGGAAGGGGAAAGTTCCACTGCAGCTATCAACCAGTCAGGGGAGTGTGCTGACGGAAGCCTCTCTTCAGTGCAAGACATAGGAAACCCTGCATACAGTTTGTAAAAATTATATAGAGGACTACAAGACTATGGGAAATAAGATTCTCTGTCTGATAGACAAAGATTGAACTTTTGATGTTAATTCTAAGCAGTATGTGTCGAGAAAACCAGGCATTGCTCATCACCTGCCAAATACAATCCCAACAGTGACACATGGTGGTGGAAGCATCATGCTATAAGGGGATGAGGGGGGTTCAGCTGCAGTGTTCAAATGCAATAAGCTAGCATTTGTGATTATTTCAGGGCATCTACGCAGAGGCCCTGATAAATATGCCCCAGCATGTATATTGGAAAATTTAATTATTTTTAATCGTACAAACAATAAGGTTAATTTTCCAAAGTGGGAACACCCCTTTAACTAAAAACAGTGCACCATGTGCAGTTTGCCTTTGTAGTGTGCAGAGTGCAGATTCATGATTTCTGGCGCACGTTCTTCATGAATCTGGCTCCCCCTGTACTGCTCCATTTTTTTGCTGGTCCATTTCTGTTAGAATTTGCATTATAAATGTGGTGCACGGTCCGACTGCACACCAGAATGCCCATTTCAGTGCAGAAATTTGTGTTACATGAAGAATAGTGCAGTGTGCGCCATGAAGTGTCGTGTAAGCCACAATTGTGTGGCTGCGCCACAAATGTGTCTCGGGCACTTCTTAAATACATCTGCAAGCAGTCTTTACTGAAAAGAACATTATAAAAGAAAATTTGCCAATAAACTGCTGTACAGCCCTTAGTAAATGTGGGACAATGACACTAAGCCCACATCTAAAATAACAAAGCAGTGGGTGCAGAACAACTCTGTGACCATTCTTGACTGGCCCAGACATAGCTCTGACCTAAACCCAATTGAGCATCTCTGGAGAGACTTGAATATGTCTTCCACCAATGTTCACCATTAGAGATGAGCGAGCACTAAAATGCTCGGGTACTCGTTATTCGAGACGAACTTTTCCCGATGCTCGAGTGCTCGTCTCGAATAACAGCCCCATGGAATCAATGGGAGACTCGAGCATTTTTCAGGGACCAAGGCCGCACAGGGAAGCTTGGCCAAACACCTGGGAACCTCAGAAAGGAGGAAACACCACGGAAATGGACAGGAACAGCAGGGCAGCATCATGGATGCCTCTGAGGCTGCTTAATCGCACCATTATGCCAAAATTATGGCAACAGCATGGCCATGACAGAGTGACAGAATGAAGCTAGATAGCATCTACAACATCCAATAATTGACCCTGACCTATAGGGACGCTGCAGAGGCCAGCGGCAGCAGGCTAGAGAGTGTCATGGCGGACATACCCTAAATGGACTCAGGCTTCAAACCAATGGTGGCAGAGAGGAACAAAGGAGGTGAGCAAGAAGCGGCTCAATAATATCGGTACATGATAAAGTTTGCCATATATTTGTGGAGTTACACAGCAGGGTGGCGACAAAGTTACACATGGAAGCCATGAAAACAACCCAAAATTCTGCCTGACACAAGCTCGTTTGATAAGGGACCATGTATGGAGGCAGTGAACTAGTAGTAGATTAAAGTGCTGCAGTTTAAAACTATGTTAGTTGATTTGGCATGGAGCTGGCGCTCCGTGCCAGGCGAGCTCTTCGCCAATCCAAGCCCCTGTCCTACTGGCTCTCCCCAAACAGCCACTTCAAGAAACCTTTTGTATAGATCAAATGTAGTAGCGTTCTTATAAGTTTAGATATTGCGGGGTGAAGGATGTAACAGATGCGCAAGAGCGTGAAATAATATCGTAAATGATAAACGTTTGCCAGATTTTTTTGTGGATTACACAGCAGGTGGCGACAAAGTTAACAAGTTTGGTTGTGGAAGCCATGAAACAACCCAAAATTCTGCCTGACACAGCTCGTTGATAAGGGACCATGTATGCTTACAAGTTCCATGCCAGTCGCTGCACTGGCTGCCAGTCCCTTCGAATAGTTAAAATATAACCTCATCCATAAAGCTCTGTATAATGCTGCACCCCCCTACCGTCTCCTCTCTTATCTCAGTCTATCGCCCAACCCGTGCTCTTAGATCCGCCAGTGATCTTAATTAACCTCTACCCTAGTGGCGGACCTCCCACTTGCGTCTCCAAGACTTCTCAGAGCCTGCACCAATTCTATGGAATGCTCTGCCCTGGACTATCGACTAATACCACCTCCAAAGTTTCAAACGTGCTCTTAAAACCCATTTCTTTAGGCAAGCCTATAACACTCTAACTGCATGAAGTTTTAACTCTTCTACTAACCCGTCCTGTGTCGTCCTCCCATCTGTTATCCAGCACCACAGGCACCAGACTTCTCTACAGTCCCATTCACACCCTGGAACCTGGTATATAAGATGACGGCTGATGTTCAAGCGACAGCAATTCCATTTATTATATTTTTTCTATCCCTAAGAGAATGCTTGACCATTAAATATTCTTTTACCTCGTGTTTACCCACCCATCATCTTCATAAACGTAGCTCTGGCGAGCAGGGACCTCACTCCTTTTTGTTCCATACATGTTGTGCCTGTTACATTACATTTGTATTTGTTTCCTATGATTTGTAAAGCGCTACGGAATATGATGGCCTATATAAATAAGATTATTATTATTATTATGGAGGCAGTGAACTAGTAGGTAGATTAAAGGTGCTGCAGTTAAACAACTATGTTAGTTGGATCTTGGGATGGAGCTGGGGCTCCGCAGCAGGCGACGTTCGCCAATCCACCTCGTCTCTAGGCTACTCCCCAAACAGCACTTCTAGAACCTTTTGTATAAGATCAAGTGTAGTAGCGTTCTTATAATTTGGGTATGGCGGTGTGAGGGAATTGTAACAATGCGCAGAAGCGCTGAAATAATATTGGTATGATAAAAGTTGATTAGTTATAATTTTGTGGATAACACAGCTGGTGGTGACAAGTTACAACTTTGAATGTGAACCCTGAAACAACCCAATTTCTGCCGACACACCTCGTTTGATAAAGGGACGATGTATGGAGCAGCTATATGACGACTTTTGGAGGTAGCATGGAGACAACTGTGGAGGCCTGCTATGGAGACAATTTATTTGGATGTGCCTGTATGTGCATCCCAAAATTATTTCAAAACCAGAGGAGCAGGTAGGTGGCCTCCAGAAAATTGATAGATTGAGTGCCGGTATGTGCAGTCCAAAAAGTTTTCAACCAAGGACTCGGTAGGTGGGCCCTCCAGAAAAATACAATAGATTGAGTGCTGTATGTGGCATTCCCAAAAAGTTTTCAAACCAGAGGAGCAGGTAGGTGGCCCTCCAAAAAATGGAATCGATTGATTGCCTGTATGTGGGCAGTCCCAAAAAGTTTTCAAACCAGAGAGCAGTAGGTGGCCCTCCAAAAAATTGAATAGATTGAGTGCCTGTTGTGGCAGTCCCAAAAAGTTTTAAAACCAGAGGAGCAGGTAGGTGGCCCTCCAGGAAAATTAATAGATTGAGTCCTGTATGTGGCACTCCCAAAATTGTTTAAACAGAGGACCGGGTGGTGGCCCCTCCAGAAAAATTAAATGCATAAGTACATAGCTAGACCAGTGGGCCCTGTCAAAAATAGCCAGTTTCATCTGCTTTACTGTACAAAGAGGAGGAGAAGGAGAAAGAGAGGAGAGAGGAGTGGATCAATTATTCAGGTTGAGCTTCCTTCACCTGGTGGAGATTGGAAATTAATGAATCCAGGCTTTATCATCTTAATAGCGTCAGCTCTGTCACGCTGTCAGTCGACAGGCGTGTACGCTTATCGGTGATTATTGCCACCAGCTTGCACTGAAAACCCGCTCGGACAAGACGCTAGCGCCAGGGCCTAGCAGACCCTCCAAGCGTACACGCCAGTTCGTGCCACATGTCCAGCTTTGAAACCCAGTATTGTAGGAAGCTGTGTTATCATTAGACGATGGTATGGTCAGCTACAGTACTCCCTCAACCATCTTTCTGTACAATCAGCCCTACTCTGCCGAGACTGGGGACAGGTGACAGTGTCTGCTGGGGTGACATAAAGCTGGCAAAAGCCTTGTAAAGCGTACCCTTGCCAGTGACTGGACAGCTGCCTGCTCGCCTACTCTCCCTCGCTACTTGTCCCCGCAGAACTACGTCACCTGTCGCTAAGCGCTGTCGCAGGAGGAATACTGTTTCAGCTTGGAACCAGGGCCTGCTGGTATTCATCATTCTCACACCCCTTTTCCTCTGCAGGGATGAGAGTGGAAAGTTTGCTTTACCTGTGGTCCAGGAGAGTGACACCCAGTAATCGTGCTGGATAAATTCTTGAACGCGAGGTCACGGGATAGGCACCTAGCTAGAAATTCTGCCATATGCGCCAGAGTACCACGCGTAAGAATTCCTCCTCCCCTCACTGGCCTGACTGTCCATTTCTCCTCCTCCTCCAACTCCTCCAACTCCTCTCTTCTGCCCATACCCCCGCTGACAGTGAAGGACTCAACAATGGTCCCCTCTTGTGTCTCGCCACATTCTCCTCCTCTTCCTCCTCATCCTCCTCCACCTCCACCTCCTCGATATGCGCTGAGGAACAGACCTAAGGGTGCTTTGGCTATCAACAAGGGAATCTTCTTCCCCCCGTCTCTTGTGACGAGCGCAAAGCTTTCGACTTCATTCTGATCAGAGAGTTTTTCAACAGGCCAAGCAGTGGGATGGTATGTGCTGAATGATGGCGGCATCGCACTGACCATCTGTGTTGACCTCAAGTTACTCAGCACCTGAACAGATATCAGACATCCACGTCCACTCCTCATTGTAACTTGAGGAAGCTGGACGAACTGACTACCAGTTCTGGTGACGTTGACATCTGGCAGGTCTACACAATGTCGTCGCCTGGCTGAGTAAAACACTCTGCGGATAACCATGTGTCACAGTGTTGAATCTCCACCTCGAGGGTTACGTCGTCTACAACAGTCGGTGATGGGCAAGTTGGAGGGCGGCGACTGAACTGCCAGAGCAGGCAGCATCTGTGACTGGACTTCCATGAAATGATGCGCACAGATGCGGCGAACCTTCGTGAGCAAATTCTGAGCACAAGAGTGGCTCAAGCTCTAGACCTTGTTATATGTCAAGACTGGATTCTCATCCGAGGCGCTAACCTCCTCCAGCATCACCGTCACATGAACCTGGGTATCGGAGAACTCGTGTGAACATCATTTACCATGGCCAGGCATGGATCACATGGTGTCATCTTGCGAGTTGCAGGAGCCGCCACCAGGTTACGGCCGTTGTCACACACAATACACATGTCATGGCTTGCAGGTTCATGCTGGTGCGCACCATCAAGATCAGTCTGAACGGCCGTGATGCTTCTGTAATCCTATAGCTCTTAGGGCGGGGGTAAAGCCACTACGCTTGCCTTTTAGGCGGTCTGCAGTTTTGAGCAACCGCATGCTGTCGCTTAGTCGACGGCACTGCTGACTGTTGCCTAGAGCGACGCTGATGGGACGACCGCGTGTATTCAGTGGCGCCGGATGCGTTGATTGGGGAGGGGTGGCGAGGAGGGAGGGAAAATGAGGCGATGACTAGGCCTGAGACTGGACGGGTAGGACCCCTGCAATCCTCGGCAGTACGCAGTAGAGTAGTATGCCAGCCCCAGGGTCGACTCGTCCGGAAAACAGTCCTCCAACTCAGCTAAACCCAATGTGCCGTCATCGATACTTATAGTGGCCCTCACCAGGCAGCCACTCGTAAACGTGTCGTGGTCAGTGTGGAAACTTGTCAGAACACGGAGATTGGGCAGGGCACGGGTTGTTGTCTGAACACGTGCTGGTGCAGGGCTGGGACGGCACACCGGGAAAATTAGTGGCGCTGGGACCGAATACCGAGGGGCGGCCGCCGCCATGAGGTTGCGAAAGTCCTCGGTCTCTACTAGCCTATAGGGCAATCATCTCCACGCTAAGCAATCTGGATATTTTGGACCATAAAGGCTTGCTGCGGGTGTGTTGCACTATATGTGCGTTGTCCGCTCCGTCCGCTCCAGCGTCTGGGGTATGGAAGCTGAACGCTGCTGTGATGCTGTGGAGGATGACGGGAGGCGACGATGGGGGTTTTTGTGCGCAGGTTCTTGGCCGGGGCTGACTACAAGCTGAACAGAGAGGGACGGAGCAGTGGTGTGCACGGCCGGAGGGTGAATGGGTTGTTTGCCACTGAGTGTGGTGCTTTAGCCTTCATTGCCTAGCGCAGCATACTGGTGGTATTAGGTAGTAGTGGTGGGAACCCACTGCTGAGCCTGGTTTGGCAAATGTTGCAAACCAGCAGTCCGTCGTCATCCGTGTTTCCTTAAAGAACCTCCACACATTCTGAAATATCTAGCCCTCGCGCAGGAAGCCCTCAGCCTCGGGAGCTTCACGTAGTTGACACATTTGGAGCTGATGACACCAGCTCTGGCCCGTGCCTCTCCGTCTGGGCCCCACCCTGCCTCTTCCAACCTGTTCAGGTCGAGGACCTCTCCTCCGTCTCAGAAAGACTGTGTTCCCGGCCCTATTCACCGCAGCTTTGGGTCTGTCACCTCATCATCTGCCGACCCTCAGTCTGCTCCCCCCGCGATTCCTGCCCTGACACAACCTTCCCCCTGTGTTGACAACCGTGTCTCCCCATCGTCTGACACCCTTTACAAACTTCACTAGTCAAAGAAGGGTAGAATTCACCCACCCGACTGTGAACTGGTGAAAACCGCGGCATCGGACAAATTGCTACAGCAGCAGACCGTAAGTTGTTGTGACTGTGGGAGAGGTCCAGAAAACAGTTCCTCCGAGATTGTGCCGGTCAATGCGCAAATTTTCCTGGGAGGGGGCAGACTGCAGCCTGGGGAGGAGGCTGAGGTGCAGAGCTGAGGAGTGTATAGTTCGATTTCGGGTGACGAATGGGGGGATGCGTGGAAGACTGACTGGGGTACAAATTTGCTCGAAGGCATTTGTCGCAATCCACGCATCACCTGTCGCACTGTTCTGCCTCAACGTGCTCTACCACGAGTCCCAGTAACTTCAGACAGTGAACCTAGGGAGGTAGCCTGACGGACGTTTACCCTGCTTCCCATCAAATACATGTGTTTCTCACACCCCGCCCAGGACACGGCCGTCTGACCCCGAAGTAGTTTGGACGGCCCAGTCCCCCCCTCGTGCCTCTACCCCTAGCCGCTCGGTTAAACATTTTTAAAAGAGAGTTATAACTTTTATGTGTTTTTTTAACTTTTTTTGTGGTTTTTTTTTTTTTTTTTGTGTTTTTGATTTTTTAAACCAAACGGCTATCCTATTCTATGCGATTTTCTAGCCCAGTATGAAAGCACACTACTATCCAGATGAGATGACGCAGAGTTATGAACCACATAACGTAAAATAAAAAAGGAAAATGGCAGCTGTGCCTAATTGAAACCAACCCCCCTACTAAATTCCCACTTCGGTCCTTTGCAATGGATATTTGCGGCCTAAGCTGCAACACAGCGGTCGCCAGTCTCAATCTACAAATGCTCACAATTGGCTAGTAGAGGCACTTGCAGCAAGTACCGCCACCACAGAATCAACAGAATCAAATATATATAACGCTACTGTCGGCGTAAGTAAGCCGTTTAGATTTCCTATGGCTATTTTCTACCCAGAGTAATGAAAGCACACTACTAATGCCAGATAGAACGCAGAGTATGAAACAAAATAACGTAAATAAAAAGGAAAAATGGCAACTGTGCCTAATTGAAATCCAACCCCTACTAATTTCCCACTTCGTCTTTGCAATGGATATGTGCGTCCTAAGTGCAAAACAACACAGCGGTCGCCAGTCCACTACAAATTGCTCACAATTCTGCTAGTAGATATGCACTGCAGCAGTACAGCCACCAAGCAATCACCCAGAAATCAAATTAATAACGCTACTGTAGGCCGAAGTCAGAGAGCCGTTTAGATTTCTCCTATCGGCTATTTTCTACCACGTTTAAGCACCACTAACTATGGCAACCAGATGAATTGCGCAGAGTTATGAAACTAAAATACGTAAAAATTAAAAGAAATGGCAGACTGGTGCCTAATTGAAAATCCAACCACAATTTCCCACTTCGGATCTTTTGCAATGGATATGTGCGTCACTAAGGCAACACAGCGTCCGCAAGTCCACGACATTGCTCACAATTTGCTAGTAGATGCACTGCAGCAGTACAGCCACCATCAGATCAACCAGATCAAATATATTAACGCTACTGTAGGCGTAGTAGCCGTTAGATTCTCCTATGGCTATTTTCTGCCAAGTATGAAGCAACACTACTATGCCAGATGAGAATGACGCAGAGTGTTATGAAACAAAAGAAACGTAAAATAAAAAGGAAAAATGGGCAGCTGTGCTAATTGAAATCCAACCCCTACTAAATTTTCCCACTTCGGTCTTTGCAATGGAATGTGCGTCACAATCCAACACAAGCTGGTCGCAAGTCTCACTACAATTGCTCACAATTGGCTAGTAGATGCACTGCAGCATACAGCCATCCCCACCACAGATCAACCAGAAATCAAATATTATAAATAACGCTACTGAGGCGTAAGTAAGCCTTTAGAGTCTCCTATGCATTTTTTCTAGCCAAGTATGAAACACACTACTATGCAATGAGATGACGCAAGAGTTATGAACAAATAACACGTAAAATAAAAGGAAAATGGCAGACAGTTGCCTATTGAAATCCAACCCCTACTAATTTTCCCAACTTTCGTCTTGCAATGGATATGTGCGTCCCTGAACGCAAAACACAGCGGTCCGAAGTCTCACACAATTTGCTCACAATTTGCTAGTAGATGCACTGCACGCAGTACAGCCACCAGCAGATCAACCCATAAATCAAATATATATAAACGCTACTACTGTGCGTAAGTACGCTGTTTGGATTCTCCTTATGGCTAATTCTAGCAAGTATAAACACACTACTAGACCAGATGAGATACGCAGATTATAAACAAAATAAACGGTAAAATAAAAAGGGAAAAATGGCAGACCTGTGCCTACTTGAAATCCAACCCCTACAAATTTTCCTTCCCCTTCGTATCTCTGCAATGGATAATGTCGTCACGAAGCGCAAAACACGCCGTTTCGCAAGTCTCACGACAACTGGCTCACAATTGGATAGTGAGATCCACGGCAGCAAGTACAAGCCACCAGCAATAACCAGGAATCAAATATATATAACGCTACTGTAAGGCGTAGTAAGCCGTTTAGATTCTCCTATGGCTATTTTCTATCCAAGTATGAAGCACACTACTATGCCAGATGAGATGACACTTGAGTTTATTAAAAAATAAACGTAAAATAAAAATTAATGGCAGACTGTTCTATTAAATCAAACCCCTAATAAAGTTTCCCACTTTGGTGTTTGAGGTGAAATAGGTGTGTCACTAAGAACTAAACACAACGTACAAGTCCCCCTGGCAAATTCTCACAATATGGTACTAGCTGCAAAATAAAAAAAAAAAAAGTAGAACGTTATTGTAGCCCTAAGAAGGGCTGTTGGTCTTAGGAGAATCACTCCCTGCCTAACAATTAAGCTAATATAACCCCTAACGCTTTCCCTGACCACAGGCAGCCTCTCCCTAGCGGCATCCAACAGAATATCCAGCAGCGCGGGCATCGGCTAGGTCTATCCCAGGGTCACCTGATCTGCCAGCCAACCACTGCTATCGACGTTAAGGGTACCACGTCAGCTGGGTGGAGCAGAGCTCCTGCTTGTGATTGGCTCTGTTTTCTGCCGCCCAAAACGGCAAAACGCGGATCTGCCATTTTCTCTTTTCTCGAGGGGAAGTATTCGTCCGAGCAACGAGCAGTTTCGAGTACGCTAATGCTCGACGACCGTCATCAGCTCGGACGAGCATTTTCGCTCATCTCTCTCACACCGCCAACCTAGGGAACTGAGAGTAATCTGCAAGGACCGGCAAGGATCCCTCATTCCAGTTGTGAATACTTGCTGTATCATTCCCACGAGACTCACGGCTGTACTACCTCAAAGCTGCTACTACTCAATACTGAGCAAAGGGTCTAAATACCATGTGATAAATCAGTTTTTATTGTTTAATAAGTTAGCAAACATATCTACATTACTGTTTGATTGTCAAGATGGAAAGAGTGTCTTAATGATCATTGATCTTACCAATTGGTAACATGAAAGAAAAGTGAAAGATTTAAGGGTTCTAATACTTGTACCCACTGTATATGTTAGGCTACTTCTTTAACTGGTTCAACAACATTTTACGTGGTGAATTTGTCATTTTTGTGTAAAAAAACACCATTCAACCATTATTTTATTTCTGTGATTTTGTTGTAGTTTCAAATCTGCAGCATGTCTGTTCACTGTTTGATGTTCAATATAACTTTACACACTTTTTGCAATGTATGTGCAGTTATGTTGTCCATCTTGACTGCCCTTTGGAAACAATAAATAGATGCAGATCTGCTGGAAAAGCAAAACACAAAGTATAGTAGTGCCTTAGTAGGACAAGTTATTCTTTTCCTCAGCCTTAAGAATGTATATTATAGTTTTTTTTGCCAGTTCCACCTTCTTAAAGCCTTGATTATAATCAGGGCCAGATTATAGGGAGTGCTCCAGGGGTGTCACTTGGGCACCCCCACCACTTTACTCAAAAGGGGCCCCTACCAGCATGTCCAACAGTCAGTTAATAGCTGTGAACTGACTGTTCTCTTGGATGATGTGCATGTGCGGTACCACACCACGCTGCACTGCACCTACCTCCAGCTGTGACAGTAACTCACTGGCTGTGTCAGCACAAGCATGCCTGCCTAGTACCGTACTCAATCGCATTCTGCATGCAGCATGCTTTTCAGGGAACTTTGCTGCATGTAGAGTGACACCCGACCAATCCTAGCTAACCCATTTTACAGTTACTTCCTTACTGATCACTCAACTGACTGGTTGGGGAGAGAGTAGAGAACAGTGGCACATGGGACTGGGTGGGAACTATGACTAGTAGTCAGTACTACTAACACTGCCAGCTGCAGGGCCAGCAGCTAGGCTAACACCACTGCCACTGTGCCAGCTAGGCCAGCAGCTAGGCTAACACTACTGCCACTGTGCCAGCTAGGCCAACAGCTGGGCTAATACCACTGCCACTGTGCCAGCTAGGCCAACAGCGGGGCTAATACCACTGCCACTGTGCCAGCTAGGCCAACAGCTGGGCTAATACCACTGCTACTGTACCAGCTAAGCCAGCAGCTAGGCAAACACCACTGCCACTGTGCCAGCTAGGCCAACAGCTAGGCTAATACCACTGTCACTGTGCCAGCTAGGCCAGCAGCTAGGCTAACACCACTGCCACTGTGCCAGCTAGGCCAACAGCTAGGCTAATACCACTGCCCCCGTGCCCCCAGCAGCTCGGCTAACATGTAAGTAGGAAAATGATAATTGTGGAACATTAATGGACAGTGCTACATTCAGTTGGGGCTCTCACCAGATTTCGCTCCCAGTGGCCTCCACCCTACTTTGATCTGGCCCTGTTATTAGAGATTTGTTCTCCTAGCCATATTGTATTTTAGTAGATGAGTTGTATTTGAATATCATTTTGGAGATACATGAAATATTTTGTCAATTTGAGATAATTTTCTTTTTTAAGCTTCTCGATGCAATGGTGACTACTTACCATGGCATCTCACACGACTAAATTGAAAGTATAAGGCTACATTTACATGAACATGTGCCCACGATACCGTGGCACAACGGGCACATGTCGGTGCCAGGGAGAGGAGGAGGGGGTGAGCGCTGCTGAACCCCGCCCCTCTCCATAGAGAAACGTGGGGCACGGCGCCGTTTTCCAGGAAAAGATAGGACATGTCCGCTCCCATACGGCGCCATGCGCCCACTGCCGTCTATGGTGGACGTATATCCGAGGTATATATGTCGGCCGTATATATACGTCCCCTAAGACAGTTAACTGCAATCTGAACCACTGCAGCAGTGTGTCACCTGCATATTACAGAAGAAGCTTGTGTCAGAAGCCATGGTCTGTGTTCAGGATCTTTCATCATTGCAGTGTATTGTACATAAAACATGTTTGTGTTAATAAGACAAAGTTGGACGAATATTCTGATGCTGAATAATAAAGGCATCTTAATTTTTCTAAAGCAAATTATGACCTTGGTCCCCTTGAAAAATGCTCGAGTCTCCCATTGACTTCAATGGGGCTCGTTATTCGAGACGAGCACTCGAGCATCGGGAAAAGTTTGTCTTGAATAACGAGTACCCGAGCATTTTAGTGCTCGCTCATCTCTAGTCATAAACCCAAGAACCTGTAGAGACGAAAACTCTTTCCATACACATACTTCATTGTTTAGCCCAAAAAAGACCAAGGTGGTGCCGATTTAGGTCCAATAAATGGGTTCCTCTGACCCTCAGAAAAGAATTGGTTAAATGGAACTGTTTTCCCATAGGATCCTGAATCCTATAACTGAGGTGAAGGTCAAGATACATAGCTGGTCCCAGTGATAGGATGTTTTTGTATTTGATCCCTTGGGTATTCCAAGTAGGAACCAAATACGAAAGGAAAGGTTTGAATAGATCGGTATTGATGCAGTTAGACATTTCTTATCCATTTCTTCCCGTTTCTCAGATGACTGTAATCAGTTTATGCTTAACCTACTATGGATCATTCTGACCTGCAATTATTTTCTCTTTAGAGATCAATTTTTTGTTCAAATCCAGGGTACGGCAATGGGCTCAAACGTAGCACCGACTTACGCCAACATCTATATGCGTTACTTGGAGGAGAGATTCGTCTATACATCGCGCCATTTTGAGAAGGTTCTCAGATGGTGGCGTTATATAGATGACATTTTTGCAATTTGGACAGGTACAGAAGCAGAGCTGGATGACTTTTACCTGTTTCTTAATGAAATTGACCCTACTGTAAAATTTACACACATTGTGTCCAAGACTGAGATGCAATTCCTTGACGTCAAGGTATCCCTGACTGACAATGGGTTCTCTACAGACCTGTTTGTCAAAGAGACTGACAGGAATAACTTATTGAAATTTGAAAGTTGCCATCCGAGACGGATGATTAGGTCACTACCGTATAGCCAAATGTTGCGTGTCAGGAGGATCGTTGACAATGATCCACAATTACAGGAGAGGTTGGACGAGATGGAGGGTAAGTTCCGACAAAGGGGTTACCCCCCCTACCAAAACACCGCCCGCCCACGCTCTTTGACCAACGATAAAGACAGTACTAACACAGACAGAAAGACACCCTAGCCCAAGAAAAATGAGAGAACCCTTCCACCAATAGACTTATACCTTTTTGTCCTCGACCCACCTTCACTGAATCTAGATTCATGCTGTGTTCTCCCCACACATTATAAAACCCTGGCCCATCCTTAACAAATGGTCTTAAACATCCCTTCATGTTTTCAAAGACCCTCCTTATTTTTGCTTTTAGACGACTTAAAACCTTAAAAGATGGACCCTGGTTAGAAATCAGGATTTGGGTAGGCTCAGACTAATACAACAGACAATTCGAAAAAAAAGCAGGGCAGGGCTGAAACGCAATCAATGCTGTTTTATACTCCTGCCTTAAACTGTGTAAATTGTAGAATGATTGGAAAGGCAAACAATTTTATGACACACACACATGTAGAGAATACTTATCAGGCACTTCTGACAAAGGGGGGAGCTCCATCATATGTGAGTCTACTTACTTTAAGCCCTTGGTGGCCTTTGGTAGTTTTTTCGAGAGACTATCACTGAACTGAAACGAGATTAAATAACCACAGGCATCGATACGAGAAGGAGATTGGATTTAAACCGGTCCTCGAAACATTGTGTATGCCAATCCTAGGGAAATTTCAACATGAGGGCGCATAATAGACCCCGTCCCAGCCACATAGATTAGGTGGTGATAGTCCTGATACTACATAGAAATATGGAGTGGAATCACAGTTAAAATACCTTAAGACCTGAGGACTCATATAAGAAGTTTAGCCCCTGATGTAACCTAGGACTGGTGACTCAGAGGTGGCTGAGAAAATAATGACCCTGCCATCCTCTTCAAAATCAATTGGTGTTTACTTGTTATTATTTATGTATTTTTAATATTGTGATCAAGCGATTAATTTTTATATTTTTCCTCTTCTTTTCCTTTCTATAGATGTTTATACTGCCAATACTTTCCACAATTGAGCACACAACACGTAACTCACAGTTGAAGACGCTCCATCTTGTCACCTCTCACCATTATGACATATTCCATACTGGGTCCCTTATTATGGGTTATAGAGGGTTCGATAATGACTATGGTGTCTCCCCCAAGGGGCATATGTATATTCATCACTATGTGAACTAGTTATAAGGTGCAAACAATGGGCTCCGTCAAAGGAAACACTTGAGGAACCACCTAATCTCCCAGGATGTCACCCTTTGGACTTAGTCGCGTTAGGTCGCAGGGTGGCTGATTTGGTGGCCATCAGAAAACCAGGATTGGTGTTTGTGGACTGGGTACGCTTCTCTACCTTTGGAAAGGCAACCTGCACTTAGGACATCTTAGAAGGCACTGGGCATATACTCCCCATATACTTACCCCACTTTGTCCCCTTATCCAATATGGCGGGCATGGACATAGATGTTACCAGGGCGCACTAGCGCGCTGCTCCCGCACCTCTTACCACGTTCACTGCGATCACGTGTAGTATCCTGTCAGTCATGTGAACTGTCATGCGAGTCGAGATTATGAACGCCGATGACCCGTTATAGTTTCTCTGTGGTGAGCGATCATTAGCGCTTATAAATACATGTGATCACATGCTATTATATAGTATTTTTGGTCAAAATGAATATTCATTCGTAACACTATATTATTAGCTTTTATTTTGCATTGTCTCTAAGATGATGATGTCTACTTCTCTTAATGCTGGAGATAAATTTATCCACTGTGTTGTATACACCTTGTGCTTTGAAAAAGGCTCCAGGCTTTGGGAGCTGATGAACGTTGCATGGCACATGGAATAAATAGTACATTTTGAACCACATTGGAATCCGGAGTGCGCCATTTTTCTTATTTACTATATATATTATTAATTATATATATCTACAACACATATACAGTAAACATATTGAAGCCCTTTGACAAATCACACTAATCATAAACAATGCTTTCTGAAACTCAACAAACCATATAGACATGCCGTCTACGTGTAACTGCAAAGTATTTAATCAAGTAGAAATCCGCTGGTAGGTACAATGCTGAAAAACCCTTCCTCCACAGTATATAAAAATAAGTCTATTCTGCTAAACAAAGACTTATTAAAGATATATGTAAATTAGCGGCAGCAGCTACTGGGGACGTGGAAAGTCAAACTATTGCCACAAATCCCCCCACAAGTTTTTGACGTTCACACGGCTCAATCAAGGGTAATGGGCTTATGAAGTACACCATATATTTGTCAGATTTTCGGTTGCCAGTCTGGCTACCCCGGAAAAGACATTCTAGCTGAATCATTACAATCCAGTAGGTGGCTTTCCTGTGTTTTAATGTAGAGTGACGGTCTAAACCACCATATAACCATGAACAATTTAATTCCATTATTTTAGTAAGTTATATTTTTCAAACAATTGGTAAGTACAGCGTCCACACACTGGTGGTAGATTTAGACAGAATCGATGTTTGTAGCATATGGGTTGAGCATCAGTGCGGATTGTGTCCAAGTTGAGAAATCAGCCTCAACAGCCGTGAGAAAGAGCAATCTGTTATTTAAATAGTAAGATTCTCAAAATGATGACTACAGGCCCAACAAGTTAAGAACACACCCAGAGAAACAAGCTATGTTGTTAACTATAGGCTATTGGTACATAGAATGGCTTAACCCTATGTTAACTGTGTTTAACAGTCCTTAGAGCACGAACAATCAGTCTGGTTCCTTTTTTTTTTTGTAATTTTTTTAATTATATACCTCAAGTACAGAGAAAAAGGGGAAAGAAGAGAAAGAAAAAAACAGGGTTAACTAAAAAAAAAACAAAACAAGCCTTTACTCAGTCTGGAATACAAAATATACGTACAAATTGATTTATTTAAAAAAAGTTACAAAAAAAAGCACAACAACAAGATAGATTTAATGCTGCTGGAAGATTCAGGGTGCATAATAGAGATAGGAAAGCACCTGCCAAGTCTAAGTCTGTCTTTGTAGGATTGCTATTAGTTATTGGTGTAAGATATATGAAATGTATGTTGTGAATAACTGCGGGAGCAGGTAGGAGTCAATTGTCCTCTTGTCCATTGTCACAAGTTGCACACAAACTAACCTGTCTAAAGCCGATGTCTGTTTATTACATACACTGTTGGTCTGAGGAGGAAGAAAATGCCGCTCCTCTCACCATTACTACAATGTTTTTGCCTCTTGAAAAGAAAAAAGGAAGGCATCTTAAAAAACGACGCAATGCAGGTTAAGGCGCGCCGCCGGCTGAGCACTACGTGCGGGTGCACTGTATCAACCCAAGTCTGAAATTGCTTGGTGGAACAGTATTTGCTTGCTCCTATTCATAGATTATATTATTATTATTTTTTATTAAAGACGTGGGTTCTTGTCTTTAATTTATCCAGTGCTCAGCATGCCTTCCTAGAAGGATGTTGTTGGAAGTAAGTGTCCAGTGTGTTCAGAATGGGATCAGGGGTTCTTCTTTAAAAGCAATTTGGCAGTAGTGAAAAATTGTATTATTAAAAAATAGCATACTACTTCCGCCACATTGTAATCCAATGAGATTCAATATATAAATATAACCATAACCATGTCTGCGCGGTTAAAGCTTTCGGTCAGAGTCAACCGGTCGCCAGGAGAGCCAGGTCCATGCACACACAATCCTTTTTTATTGCAGCCTCTGGGTGTGTTGCTGGGTGACCATAGGAGCCTTGCTGTATCACCACCATGGCTCTGGTTCGAGGAATGTTCAGTTTAACAAAACGTACTTATGGTCCTCAAAAGTTCTGAGCTTGCGGAGCTTGCACAAACATATATTTATAAGGAAACAAAACATAGAAAAACATATTCCTGTCATTTGTCACTGTCAACAAGAGAAGGTCAAATTTGGAACGCTTTCAAAATCCCAGGAAGAAAACGCTGCCAAAAAATAACCTCTTTTCCATTCTCTTCAAAATAGTTCACCCCATTCACCAAAATTCTAAAACATCTTTCGGTGCCCTATGTAAACACCACACGTTAATGCATGGAATGCACAATCTATATAATAAAATATCATACATAGGGATCAAATGATACCAAGAAATCAAAAAGAGATCTCAACTTTTCTAACACTGGAAGAATGGGTAAGGGTACGTTGCAGTAGACGCTACCCTTCCCGACACTTTCGCTCCAGAAGCAGGTGACCCCAGCCCAACATCATGATTATCCCTTGTACTCTACTAACTGGTCAATTTATTGTATGGCTGCAGAGATTTCCATTACACTACTTCCGCACCTTTACACACCTCCATGGAACACTCAACCTCTTGTGGAATGAAGATATGGCCGGAAGGCGAAGGGTCGGGGCCTCTTGTACTTGTCCATATATCTTTGACACTGGGGTTTGACCAGTTTGATGCGAGTGTATGGGGAATAGACAATTCAGCCTTGGGGCCAACGGAAATCTGGACCACCAACAATCTTTCTGAAGCAGTATTTCGGATCATCCATGGTTGGCAACTCCCTAATTTTAAACACTGGGCTTTCTCAATGGGATCTGTGGCAAAGCGTTATGCATTAGAAGGTGCTGACTTGCAGTCATATGCACGTCGTCTTGGAGATGCTCTGCAAACTTAATTGATAAGCCAACATAACTCCCACTTGAAGCCGGTTGGCAGGGAAGTGCAAAAAGCTGCGCTAGTCTGTGTATGGGCTGCAATGAAGACCAGCCTGTCCATACACAAAAACGGGTGTTCAGGAGCGGAATCAAGAACAAACCTTATTTTGTGTGTCACCAACTACAAAGTGAAGGTGACAAATCCCGGCCAATGACTCTCTGGTATCCACCACTGTGCTGGAATCAAATTATTAAAGGCCACCACTAATTCTGCGTGGACAAATCCTGGGTCTGTAGGTCTTTCGACCCTCTTCAGTTTCACCAGTGGAGGCTCGGATAATGGCCCCTTTCTATGCAGTGTGATGGGTAAAAGTAGCGGATGTAGGGGCCATGCGGGGGGCCGTTAGTAGGGAGTCTCTGACTCTACTATGCTTTTTCTGGAATATCTGGTCTCTTGGGTTTAGAACCATGTTTGTTGAGCTGATCTACAGACAATCTTCAGCAGAACTAGAAGATCCTTGGGATTGACCTCACACATCAATAAAATTGATTTTTCTCCGTTATTGTTCAAGATGATGATGTACGCCCTACCAACCTAAGACCCCCTTTGACGGACTTGTACATGACTATTATCCTTCTTTGAATCGTGCTTATCATTGAGAGATTGTAAAGGGCTCATCCGTTTTTGTTCTCTGAACGAAAGAAAAGAAGAGAAGAAAATTCATGTGAAACCAACTCCTCCAAACAACTCTACTGACTTCTAGTCTGTATCGAGAGTGCTCACTATGGGTCCTCATAGCAAATCTCTGTCCCTGTGAGTCGCATGGCCTGAATAACTAGCTTCACATTCCATTTAATGTCATTTGATACCTCTAGCCATTTCCACATCAGATATTATGAACAATATGTTTAATCACCTAATCTCGCTGGGCTCCCTCTTCTGTTGGGGGGCAACATTCCAGGATGCTCCTCGGGAAAACCCCTTCAGGTGGAATTCACGTCGAACAGTCTTTTGTCACTTGGGGAGGCTGGATAATGCTCTGTATTAGGAGGACATGATCCAGGAAACCATTTCATGTACAGGATAACCTGCTGGCATTTGGGAAGAAAATTGCGATAAATCAGGAACTCTTCCCTTTGTACATCTCTGGTACCACACCCATAGAACAGAGGAGATTTGTTGCTGTGGTAAACTTTACTGAAAGTTTGAGGAGATGAGGCCTGTGGGGAGGGGAGTCACTCCCTCAGGCACGATGAGTTTATATGGCACATAATGGGGTAACATGAGAAGCCAATGTACAGGTGGAGATATCACAAGCGCGGTTTTGTATGAATCCTGGAAGGAATCTCATAAGGGACACGTAAGGTGACCAAAGAACTGCACAAGGTGTGAAGAGATGGGAAGCATAGGAATGGGTTGGATACGTAATTCCAGGGATTTGAATCAATGGTGATGCTTACATTAAGATGGAGGGAATAGTCCCCCATGTTTCACCACAGGGTGGAGGCCTGGTGTGAGAAGGTTTTTGTGCCAGCACAGTTTGTACAGATTTCCATACTGATCTCAGTGACAACAGCCTCTGCACCTTCTCCATCCACTTCATACCTCACCCCATGTCCCTTGTCCTTGAAGCCACCACGACTCCCTCGGGGGAATAGTTTGATGTCTCAGAGCTGAAGCTTTCCCATTAGCAGAGGAGTTAGCCACCTTCGGGTTGTTTGCTCCCTCTATGTTTATAATGTGCTCGTGAGCCAGATCCCTGTTTCTGTTGGTGGAAGACATTCCTGGCTGCGTTCGTTGCAAGCGCTTCATGTTGCTTCCCTGCTTTAATATTAGGTCTCTATGAATTTCCGGTTAGCTTCATGAGTGTCCTGTCAGCCAATTGGGTTGGTGATGCCACCACATGTTTTCAGTCTGCATTTTGTTTGTACCTAAAAAAACGCTGAAGGAGAGGAGATACATTAGTCCTGAGTCAATTCACAAGATAACCACAGAAACTTTCAAATTAAATGGAAATGATTGGTATGGGACTTAAGTAATGTCAAGTAAAATAGACTGGTTCAAGAAACAGTGTTAAATAGACCATGAGTAAGGCGGTGCAGTATTTTCTAGAAAAAAACTTGTCTGAAGTCGTTTTTTTTTTTTTGGGGTTTTCTGGTTTCGTTTAGTCACAAGACCAAGAGACCAAGTAAGAGATGTGGTTGGGACAAAGCAATGCACAAGTAGGAGACATCATAGGACCAGCGCAATGGGAAAGCTTTTTAAGACACTGAAAAGAAATATAAAACGCACGTTGGTAATTACACCTGGACATTCACATTCGAGCCCCTGTCCCCTTGAAAGGAGAACAGCTTTCTGTGGATACAGTCAAAAAACGGCTGCTGGCTGAGGCAATACTTAATGACTGGGAGTCCTACATGTCCCACAGCCTTCCTGTGGTAATTGACCACCTGCCTCCAGGTGGTCCTAACCCTCAAGTCTGGCCACCACGCCAGAGGTGGGGGTGGTCCCCGTAGCCAAAGACAAGCTATCTCATTTCTAAGGGACAACATTTTAAGAAGAAAATATATGGTGTATATGGCCAGTTGAGAATATAACCCTTTTGGAGTTTCATTACTAAGAGATCTGGTCATATGTTACTGCTATAATAATGGGGATTCTGGTCCAAATCCTGTTTCAAAAAAAAAAACAACAATTAACCCCTTCGTGAACCCAACTTAAGGGTTCTTAAGTGTCTAGTCTGCCTTTTTCTTTAAAAACCACTGCCACAAACCGCCGTATAAGTATGTCACAACCCGATTGGTGTCACGGGGACTATTAGAGGTGGTCCAAAGGCTGAGCCCTCTCCAACAGACAGGTGTTTTTCGGCAAATTGCAGCAAAACCCTTTGCCCCATCACTAATCACACAAAAAAGAACCCATACTGGCTCAGGATTGTTGCTCCCTGTGATGTCATTGGGAGCGAAACGATCTGTAACTATGAAGCCTGTAGTCTAAAATAAGGACTTCAGACGTGTCCCATTTAAGCTGATCATCAATGGCACCTTGTACAGATGGCAAAGCATATACTTTGGCAGTTGCAGGTTATGTTGCAGTGTATGCAGGAATGATCATACCCACCACAAAATTTACTTTTTTAAAATACCCTGTGGGGGGTGTAAAACTGAAAAAAAAATCCCTATAACTTATATCAGAAAATAAACACATAAATCATAATGTGTTTCATCCCAGTCCACAGTCCCAAATCAAAAATAAAATATGTAACCCCTAACAAAAGCGCCTAATTTTTGCAATCATGAAAAGTCCACAAAATGATAGCAATTAAAACTCATCCTAGTTCTTCAAAAAAGTCAAAACAACCGCTTCTAGCTCTAGTATAAAAAAATATTAATATTGTTAGAAATCTGGCAAAAAATTTTTATTTGGTCATAAAAGGTTTTAATTTTTTAAAATCTTATTAAAACTAAAAATCTATATAAAATTATACAACCTGTGATCATACTGACCCTAGGAAATAAGCGGAGGTGTTTACGCAAGAGACGTAAAAGCAGAGCCACAAGCAATGTTTGCACCGCATTTGGTTTCCTGCCCAACTTCCGAGTGTGGAATACTCTGGTCATTAGGAGTACAAGGGGAAACCTGCCCTGTACAATTGTTTTTGCACAAAAACAAGAGGGCCCTCACCGATAAAGTTGGTGTTTCTAAATGATAATAGCAGATTGTACCTACTCTTTAAAAGTTGCGTCAAAATTGACTATTTGTATTACAAAAAAAAAAAAGACATTTTAAAAAGCAACTTTAAACAGTTTGTAGTGCCTTGGTTTCAGGAGGGAGGGCCTTTTTTATTTATAGTGGGACAAACTGTCTTTGGCCATTTCTTACGTGCTCTCTGGAAGGTGTCAAATACGACGTATATAGCCATAATATGCAGTGAAGAGGTTAATTAGGAAACTAGTGGCATAATAGGATTTAATTGCCACTTGTTTATTCTGCTGCCTTTTGTCATCACTTATCTGACATTAGTCATGGACAGGAATATGATCTTTACCTAGACCTATTGGACAGACAGTCGCGTCTTGGTTAGCTTGTGTTGTCACTTCTGTATGTCTTATTATATAAAATTATAACCTGTAGATATGCCCCCCATGATTCTATAAGTTTCTGCTGAATAGATGGTTGATAGAAAAAAAGGATTTATTCAATTAAAACTGAACTGACCATCTAAATTTCCTCCACTACCTCTAGAGAATTTACTTTAACCTAAAAAACCCGGAGTACTGGAGATTAGATTCCCTGAAACATTACAAAGAAAAAGTATAAGGTTTCTTCTCTCTTCTCCTTTCAGTTTTTGCTAGAAGAGGTATCCCCTAAATGCTGTATAAACACAGCATAAACAATAGTTGACTTGTTTATGAGAAGTCTAATATTTGGATACATGTGTTTGTATGGGGAAGAAAAGAACACTTAGACCTCATGCACAAACTGCATCTAACGCACAACTACCCATAGATTTCTATTGGGCATCGTCACAGTGGATTCGTCAAGTGAGCCCTTATGCCAACTCACATAGTTATTGACCCCCTATCACTCACTCAATAAATAAACTGGACTCAAACAATGTGTCCAGTGCATTATTTTAGAACATGTTAGACACCAAACTTTGTTGGGCCCTAAAATAAGATGTATTATATAGGATTATATATACTAACAATTACAGACAGAGCCACGGGAAGACCGTGTTTGGTCCAGCCTCTGGGGACCCGGGATGGGAAGTCAACATGGATCCGAATGTGATAATAAACAAATAATTACTACAAAACATTTACTGTTCAAACAGCTTGAAAAAAAAAAACAACCAGTGTTGCAGTCACAATGGTCACCCAGCATTCCCAAAAATAATGCCGTCCAAGAACTGGCTAAACAAATGTTTGATACAAGACCTTAGAGACAACTCAAGGATATCATTGATTTATCTTCCTGTAAGAGAACAAGAAAGCAGTGTAAACCTTATCCTAGCAGGCATATGCTCTAATGATTCCCCCTACTACCTACTAACAGACACATGGAGATTTAAATCATCCTCCCATGCGCCACAACCCAGAAGCCCACGGCAGATACAATCAGGAGGCTGGGCGTCTGACGCATCTGCCAAAATGGAAAAAAAAAAACGGCCAGGCCCGCCTTGCACATGGTTTTACGCAAGAAACCAGCGAAAATTCAGGAAGAATGTCTAATGTTTCGCATGCCTATCGGAAGTTCACACCTCAATGGCCAAGGCGGAGCTTACATAGGTAGCCACAGGAAATGATCATAAAATTAGTGCTTCTTACGCCACCAAACCTGTAGTAGAGTACTGATAAATCATTACAAAACTGTAAGTGTGAAGAAGACTATACCAACTTGTAACTCTAAGTGTCCCTATCCCACAGGAGTAGAGAGGGTTTCAAACCCTACCTTACTAAAGAAGAGATAGTTATACAGGCGTCCCCTACTTAAGAACACTCGACTTACAATACGACCCTAGTTCAACAAACGGACCTCGGATATGGTAATTTAATTGTACTTTTAGTCCTAGTTACCACCTCTTAACTGTTATCAAATGTGGTCTGTAATGACGCTTTTAGTGTTAATGTTGAATTCTTAAGAAAACCCAACATTTTTAAATCAATTTTGTCACAGAGACCAAACAAGTTTCTGGCTGGAATTTTAACAATGATAAAATTAAATACATTTCCCGACTTACAATAACAAACTCAACTTTAAGAACAACCTACAGACCCTATCTTTATGTAACCCGGGGACTGCTGTAAAAACTACCGTTAATAAAGGCTGCCTCCTTTCCTTAGGCAACACTTCCTTAAATGCTCTCCCTGTATAGTAGACCATGACTCCAAGCAAGAGAACGTCCTGCTCACTGCCAGACTTTACCTTACCCCCAGCCCCTCATCTAACCACAAGGCTCATTTTCACCTAGCGGTGTCCTACACACACTTCCTGGGTGAGGGATTTCCTGTGCATCACAGTGATATCTAATGAACGGAGTCCCTATCTTCATTTATTACAATATTACAATGTTCAGCTTTACGCAGTTTGGGCGGGTCCAGCTCAACTGTGGTGGGTACATCTTCAAGGACAAGTGAATCTGCCCCAAGAAGCATTAGGGACCATATAGATCAGTGATGCGAACCTATGACACCACGGGTCAGCACTGGACACTCGTCAGTCATGTTGCTGACACGCTGGTCGTGGCTGTGTGACCTCGCCATTGTCTGCGGGCGGGTCGGCGCGCAGAGTGGCTGCGGTCGGCCGCGGCCATAGTGGGCGGGCTCGTGATATACGCACTGCTCTGGTCCACCCATCCTGCTCTGCCGTATGCCGCACGCACCTCCGCACGAGCGTGGGAACCGAGCATCCCTGGCAACACGCTGTGCTGTGCCTCTGCTTGCAGCCTACTCAGCTCCACCTCTGCTCCCTGGCCCCGATGCCTGGCGCCTCCGGGAATTAGAGGCAGGCCCCGCAGCGGAGCACAAAATACCTCTCTCCTCCGGCGCCCTATTTCCTGCGCGGTGACTCATCGCACCCAGCACTCAGTCCTCAGTCCAGTCCCGCCCTCACTGAGTCCTGCTTCCCCTGCCACCGACGGCTAAGCTGCACATGCTGAGGAAATTAATATATTGTTGTATCTACTGTTTGTGATTTGCCCTTTGACTAACGCTGGGTGGTGGGTGTAGGGGGGCGGTGCGGCTGGCCTGTCTACACTGGGGGCCCTATGAAATATTGGGGGGGAGGGGAGACCCTGTGACTATACTGGGGCCCTATGACCCATTATTGTGGAGGGGGGAGGCCCTTTGACTATCTGGGGGGCCCTATGACAAGATTGGGAGGGGGCAGGCCCCCTGTACTATACTGGGGCCCTATGACCATATTGGGGAGGGGGAGGCCCTGTGAACTAACTGGGGGGGGGTGGGGGGGGGGGGGGTGTGGGGGGGGGGGGGGGGGGGGGGGGGGAAAGGTGTTGTCGCTGGGACTGCCACAGGTTCCGCCTCGCCGACTGGAAGAATTCCCCCTTCCCCTCACTTAACCTTTAGTTCAATGGCACCCCACACAAGTAAAATACCAGCATAGACCAAAAAACCCAACTGACAGATAACAAAGAGTCACTAACAGGTAATAATTATACATATTGTTTTTTTTATTTAAACTCTAAAATCAAACAAAATTAAGGGTGTTTTTCTAAAGGGACACACACCCAGAGTTATGCTCCTTTGTTGGCGAATTTTTTTGACACACCAAGCTCAAAATGTTGCCCATCCACCAATAGAGATAAACCGGAATGATGGGCCCTCTTTATGTCTGCTACTGGGAGAGGGGAAAGACTAAGGTTGACAATGTAATTTAGGTATCAAACACCAAAAAAGAAAAAACTTTACTCTTGAAAAAATTATTTATTAAGAATGTAAAAAATTATTCTCTGGCCATAAGTTCAGATCTGCTTCCTACCAGATCCTACAAGGTCATACATCCAAACAGGAGTATGTAATGGTAGGCCTCCATCCTAAGACAATTCCATAATGATTTAGCTCTATACTTCCCGGGTTTTGCGTCAGAGGAAGTTAACCAAGCTTAAAAACAAACTGAGTTATTTATTTTATTTCAGAATAAATACAAATTCTAAAAGGAAAATCTACCACATAATGCCTCCATAAAGTCACCACCATTGATGAGCCAGCTTTGGGGAGTCTTGGCCGTGCACACTAGCCTCCTTCTCGTGCATTGCCAGCGGAAGGGAGATGGGCACAAGAGGATCAGCAATCATGGCTAAAGTGCTACGTGAGTGTGATGCCATAGCTCACACGTGTTCTGGTAACCCCCAACCCCGACCAAAGCACATCCAGGCCACATTTTGCATGCATATTATAAAGGTCATATTTATTAGAATAACGAGCAGTCAATATACCTAATAAGGTTTATGCTACTATAGAAATTGAAAACCTCTAGTAGCACTCTAGTGTTTCATTGTCGGGGATAACTGGTTGTAGATTTCCTTTAATAAACAGATTCTCTGTTGGCCTTATTTCTGCTCTTAATCCTTCATTGAGCCGGGATCCTCATATAGAATTTGTAGAAGCCCCCTGAAATGCATAACAGGACTGTGGAGCTGAATTCTGGAGATAACCAGAAGGGTACCATTTTTGATGCGCATTGGACTCAGTTTCCAGAATATAAGCATAACTCCCCAGCCCATATCTGGCACTTGCTGATAGTGACGCCCAGGGCTTTCATTATGTACATATGACAGTTAAGGATGTAATTCCTCTGGCTACCACAAAGCCCCTGGCACCAGCCCTCTGTTATTCCTAGCAGGCACATGGGGCAAGCTCTTGTGCATGGTACAATGCAAAGAGAAGTCTCCTGGCTGAGCTATAGTAGATTGGCCTGTGTATGTACTATTGCGTACAGACTGGCCATCGTGTCAACCCCCCACATACCTCCTGATCCCCCATGACCACTAGTGCTGGTTGAGCATGCGGGACTTGTAAGTGTATTCTGCAGCCCATGCCTACACTCCCCAGTGCCCCTGCACAGACACCCCCAACCGGGCGCAGGTAGTGCAGCTCAACCGGCACACATCTTCTCCATGCTGCGGCGACAATAACGACCGGGCCAGCTACATCCCGCCAATGCCGTTCCCTTCTCCCCGGCTTTCCTGTAGGTCCCGACAATCTCTTCTCGGCCCCGGCGCCTCCTTGCGGCCTTCCCCGGACACAAGCACGTCGCGTCAACCGTGGGACGATGCCTTGGCACCCGAACGTCTAAAAATGTTGCGTGGTGCCGAACGTCACGCCATAGCACCACAACCCCCGTCACGTGACTCTACCCCTCCACGTTTTATCATCAGAAAGAGAGCCGGAAGAGATCCGAGGATTTGTTATGGGGGACAAAAAATACCAGCTTGTAGTTCTTTTTTGTGCCGCAGGGGGCGCCTTTTACAACTACAGAAATGCTCCAATAGGATCCACCCGACTTGGTATCTTTTATAATACGAAATTTTCGTTTAAGGCTTGTTAACTCCCCTTCTCCCAACCGCCGAATGTGTTTTCTCTCATGACCAGCCTTGATTTTACAAATTTACTATAATTTGGTTATAACTTCACTTCGCAACGCTTAACTATCTGGTGATTTTGAGTCGTTTCTCGTAACACATGTACTTCAAATTGTTAGTTATAAAATTTAAATGATAAGTTTTTGCGTTTAGTCTTAAAAAATTTTTTAATTTCGGTCAAAAGTCATAAATTCCCTTCATTATTCAAAGTTTGGAAAATGTTCTCTTTTCCAGAGCAGAAGTAAAACTACCCAAAAAGCCTGAATAATTAACATTTGGAATGTCCTGCTTTTATGTTGAGATGAATTATTTTATACTTTATGCGTCCCGGTGTCATTTTTCTTTCCTAGAATGTTATATGAGGGCGACTTTAGGTGCAATTTTTTCATTAAAAATTTGCCAAAAAAAAACTCACATTGAGGGACACTCAGCTTCCCCAAGTGACTTTCAAAGGCCTAAATAAATACAAATAATCCCATAAATTACCCACTAATAGAAACTTCCATCACCCCTCATGTATTTAAAACAACTTCTATTAGTCTATTAAACCCTTAAGTTTTTCACATGGGTTAATACAATATGGACCTGCGATTTTAGAAACTTTAGAATTTTTGGGAAAATACATGCAGTTATGCCCACATGACAGTTCATATGAATAAAAAAATATGAACACGCCTGCAACGTTTTGATGTCCCATTTCTCCCGAATGTACCGATACCCCATATGTGGTGGTAAGCTCACGGCGCACAGCAGGGCATGAATCAAAGCAGCGCTATTACAAAGCAAGATTTTTAGGTCACATGTTGGCAGACTATACATTTTTATTTTTTAAGGTAATGTGAACAGATGAGGCTTATTTATTGTACAGGAGAGATTATTCAGAAATTTTATTACTAGGAGCACCACACAAAATCAGCAATTTTCTTTGGAATTTTTAGCACTGTTTCCCCCGCTTACCTAAACATAAAAATAATATCTTAATCTTTATTCTATTGGTTCACTACGATGGCGGGGATACCACCTCAAGTTTACTGAGCAAAACCACTATTGGAGAAATTGCGTTTTTTTAAACCACTAGCCAACTTCAGGGCAGAACGCTTTTGTATTTTTCTGGTGTCAGGAAAATCTGGTTGAGGGCTTATTTTTTTTGTTTTTTGCAACAGTTTGTTCTTTTGAGTCGTATCATTATTCTATTTTGATAAATTGTAATATTCCGTAAAATTTTTTAAATGTTTTTCGTCTTTGTGTCGTTTCACCGAGCTGGTTCCAATATTGGCTTAAGATTTATGTAACAGCTTTATTACTGATACCAAACACTGACGCTGTTTTTGTGTTATTATTATTATAAAATGATTTTTAAAATAATTAACTGTTTTTTTTTATTTTTTTTTTTATTTTTTTCCACACTTTCGTCTTGAAACAAGCATTCATCCTCGGTTGTTCAAGCCCTTAACAGAAACTGCAATACATTTATATTGCATGTAAACATGTAAGTATAGAGTAATGGGCACATTCTCATTTTATGTTACAGCCAGTCCCAGCGCGAAAACCCCGGCATGAAGAGGAGACTACTAGCCTTCGGGCACACTCGGTACCCGCGGGCTGATGCGAGGCATCGGATCCCCCACACCCCATATAAGCTCACCAGGGGGTCAATCCAACGGGGACATACTTACACGTGTTGGTGCGGGGTCCCGGGGCTGTGGTGTCACTTTGTTTCTTCTTCTTTTTCTTCTCCAATATTTTCACTCCATTCACTGGTTTTGCACAAAAACTTGCATCTGAAAAACTTAACGTGTGACGCACCCGAAGCCCATAAAACCCACAAGGGAACCTGACTGACTTACAACATTACAGCAAACTCAAAGTTCTTGGTCTAGTGAGTTCGGAATCGGACATTTTTCAGCAGCAGCCAATGCGTGTTTGATTGGATTTAAATCACATCCAGATTTGCTTGTGGGTTTTAGTCCTTCTTCTAATTTCTATTGGTGATGAAAAAAGGTGGTCAAATATATTTGGACATTTTCTTCTCTTACAAACTACAAAACAGCGTTCCACTATATGAGATAATTACAATCAACTGGCCACTTTAATTAGGTACAACACCATGCTAGTCACGGTTGAACCCCTTTGCCTCCAGAACTCTCTCTGCCTCAATTCTTCGGTGGCATAGATTTTCAATTCAAACAAGGTGCTGGAAGCATTCCTTCCTCGAGATTTTTGTCCATATTGACCGATGGCAACACACAGTTTGCCCGCAATTTGTCGGCTCCATCCTGATGCGAATCTTCTCCTCCCGTTCCACCAACAATCCCAAAGATTGCGCTTTTGGATTTAGATCTCTGGTGACCGGTGGAGGGCCATTTGAGTACAGTGACTACATTGTCATGTTCAAGAAAAACCAGTCTGAGATTATTCAGCTTTATTACATGGCGCCTTAATCCTGCTGAAAGTAGCCATCAGATTTGGTAATTGTGGTCATAAAGGGATGGACAATGGTCACAACAATACTCAGTTATTCTGTGGCATTGCAATGATTCTCATTGGTACCAGGGACCCAAAGAGTGCCAATAAGAAAATATTTTCCCACACAGCCACCCACCACCTACCCCACCTGAACCATTGATCAAGTGAAGATGATCCATGCATGTTCATGTTTTGACGCAAATTTGACCCTACCGATCCGAATGTCCCGCAGCCATAAATCGGACTCATCAGACCAGTCCAAACCTGTTTTTTTTTTTCCAATTTCTTTATTGTCCAATTTTGATGACTTTGTTCAAAATTGTAGCCTCAGTGTGCCTGGTTCTTCTTAGCTGAAAGGAGTGCACCCGGTGTGGTCCTTCTGCTCTGTAGGTCCATCTGTCGCAAAGGTCACGTACGTGCTTTCAAGAGATGTCCTCTTCTGCCTACCTTGGTTTTTGTAACGGTGGTGATTGAGTCAACTGTTTTTCCTTTTCTATCAGCCTCGAAACCAGTCTGTCTGCCCCATTCTCCTCTGACCTCTGGCAATCAACAAGGCATGTCCCGCCCACAAATTTCCGCTCACTGGATGTTTTTTTTTTTTTTCTTTTTTCGGACCTTCTCTGTACCCTAGAGATGGTTTTGTGCGTGAAAATTCCCCAGTAGATCAGCATATTTCTGAAATACTCAGACCCAGCCCTTCGGGCACCAACAACATGCCACGTTCAAAGGCATCTCAAATCACCTTTTCTGCAGGAGATGTCTTGACCATTGTCTACCTGCCTAATGCACGGTCTTGCCACCAATGTATGCTGATTAGAATTAAGTTTAACGAGCAGTTGGACAGTGTACCTAATAAAGTGGTCCGGTGATTTGTATACACATGTTATAGATATCAGCACTAAATTCCCTAATAGCGACTTCCACAAAGGTTGGTGAGTCCCATAGGTGGACAGCCGTATCCCAGGGATCACAAACGGAGCAACGTTGTGCAAATAAACTCCCAGCTCTTTATTAGAACAACTGCAGGCAATGAGCTTATGAATCTCACAAGCAGAACTGGTACTGGAGTGGTCATGGAAGGTCCCCTCAGGAATGGTTCACCAGCCTGGTAATAGATTCATGCTGGGATGGACTGTATCCATTTGTGGGAGCTGCAGCTCTGAGTCACACAGCTGGAAAACCGCCCTGAGCAGCTCAGCGCTTCCATTTGGTCTGATGAAGGGTTCCCGAAACCCCGCATCCATTGGGATTTTTAATTGTCACCAATAGGTCTGTGTAATTTCTACCTATGAGGATCTACTTTGGTTACCAGCGCACCCATGTGGCTCTCCCCCTCGTCCTTTTTCCCTCATCTGTATTATTTACTTCCCACGGTCCTCTTGGTTACAGTATGCTAGGAGTTGCTTGCAGTAACCTACCTAGATGGCACTTTTGTTTTGAAAAAGGAAACCTTCCCCCCTATTGATCATTAATACCAACTTATCCACAAGTGGTTTACCAGGTAGCACTCCCCTTTACACTACTCACCACAGCGTTACCCGACTTGTTCTCACGTTTATCAATAGCGAGCCCGGCCGTCCTCTTCTGTTGTTGTTTTTTACCTTTCTTCTCTTTCAACTTTCTGGTCATGGATTAGCTAGGTGTCAACAACCCTGATGGTTGGACTGACAGGTATCTCTCTTCACTCTGTGTGCCTGGTATTCTATAACAGCACTCCCCCTATAGAGCTAGGACCTAAGAGGCCCAGCGCCCTCCCTGTCCAGGCTTTTTTATTACCCTGGTCAGGTCGTTGGCTAACTCCTCCTCCAATCACTCTCCAGTGGTACATGGTGAAAACAACAATTGGCTGATAAGCTCTCATTTCCACCTGTCTGGGGGGAGAACAGAATAGAGGGCCCCCAAACAAAAACAATTTTTTCGCAACTTACCCCCCCCTTGCCCTATAACATTGGGCATGGGTGTTGCACACATGCCTGCCAATTGTTTATCTATCATGACCAGTCTGATATACGTTTCTATTTCTGCCTGAATCATACACCAATTGGTGTTAGAGCTAAAGCATAAGCAGAAACACTTTTTCCTGCCTATATTTTTTTATACATTTTCCATTTACACAAAATTTTGTTTGGACACCCCAGACTGTTTTTTGGATCCATGGATATACATATTTATTATAAGACATAGGTGCAGTTTTGGTAAGGGCCCTGTTTGTCCCTTTTCTATTTCCTCTGGACTAGTATCCTATTTAGAAACGACATGGAGAAATACAACTCCATGTACACCTTGTCATTTAGTGACCCTCATAACCACAGACAAGATGCTGCAAGCCTAACCTAACTATGCTTCTTCAAAACATTTTTTGTCGATAATATTTTGACATGCTGACTACAAGGGGCATCTCGCACCTCATAATTAAGGAAAATCTGCTTACCTGTAAATGTTTTTTTAGATCTTGGACAAAAGAGGGGAAAGAAATTGAGTGTGTTATTTCCTCGCGTCATTTCTAATCTGATTCTGAAATTTATCCTTGGATGGAGAATTATATATACAGTATTAGATGCAGTTCTACAATGTTCCTAGCCGCAGGCTGCTTAAAAGCCGGGGCCGGCAGGCCCTGGCAGTGTTTTCCGCCCCCTGGTTTATGGGGCCGTCGTCCCCCCCCCCTATGAGCAACTTCGACTAAATAACCAAAGAAAAGAAAAATTCTTGAACATAGACAGACAGGCCAATGTTTGTTCATGATGTTTACGCAAAACCAGTTACGCATTCCAAGAATGTAGACTTCAACATGCTGAAGACAAGGAAGAGATGGGGTAATGGTAGTCAGGCAGGATCAGGAAGCAGTACAATAGAAAATCTGAAGATCAAGTAAACCAAGGCACAACAGGCCAAGATCAAGAAGAAATCCAGAACGCCAGATGACCATACACACTGTGAGAGCACCACCTGTCATCCATCCCATCCCACTGCAATCCTCATTGTGGTTGCAGAATTGAGGGACAACAACAAGACTGAGATGTGGATGGGCGGTGTCCATAATAGTGTAGATTTTGAGAAGGATTCACATGTATAGGAACTAGAAACATTGACCTAAGGCTATATTCACACTGCCGTTGCCCGCCCGTACCGTACCGTAGCGGGCAACGGCAGTGTACGGGGAGAGGAGGAGGAGGTGAGCAACCTATGGCGCACGGCGCCGTATTACGGGAAAAGATAGGACAGGTCCTATCTTTTTCCCGGGTACGGAACGGTACGGTGCCGCACGTGTGCGGCACCGTACCGCTCCCATAGGGTGCCGTGCGCCCATAGGAGTGTATGGGGGACGTATATCGGCCGTATATACGTCGGCCGTATATACGTCCCCCATACGTTCGTGTGAATATAGCTTAAGACTTAACATGACCTAGTAAGAAAGTAAGAAATCAATGGGATTTTCCGATTGTCTTTCGAGGCCTAACATGTCTCTTGTCATCAGATGTCATAAGGAGAAAAGGACCAAATTGTTAGAGACCTACTAACTCTTTCATGATTTCTCATATTTTAGGAGAGAAAGATAAAATGTTTGGAGACCAACTACCAACTTTCTCTTCATGTCAAGGAAGTGAAGGACCAAGAGGTTATATTTCAAAATGGCTGAACCTTTGTTTTTAGGGAAGATAAGCCACAGCCACAGAAGTCAAAAAGATCCCATTACTTTTATACCGCATGAATGACCAGCTAAACTAACCCAGCTGAGATCATATCACTCTAACAGAGCGAAGAATTCAGCTCAATAGCTAAGGGGCAGCTCAAAAGGAGGTTTTTTTAAATAATTTTTGTAAAGAAATTTTTTCACTGATTCTACTCTTTCAGAAATCAGTCTTAAAGGGGTTTGCCCAAGAAACAACTTGCTGATCGTTGGGGATCTCAGTGATGAGAGAACAGATCATGAGGAGGTCAGATGAGAACAGGGGGTCTGATGTACCTCTGTCGGAGCGCCGTTCTTAGCCGATCTCTGTCAGCTCCATAGTGATGAACGGGGCAGCCCAGACATGCGTGACCAGCTGCTCCGCTCATCTCGGGTAGCAAAGAGGGGTCCAATGGAGGTACCTCAGACCCCCCCCGTTCTCGTGATCTTTGGGGGTCTCAACACTGAGACCCCCACAACTCAGTTAGGCCCAACTTTTTAGAACATGCGCTAGATGACCACCAATCATCTCCCCCATATAAGTGAAAAAGTTGAACTGGGGTCCTACTGGTAGATGTCCTAGTGGCTGTTCCTTCACTATTCGAATCTACAATACTTTTAGAATTTTTTTCGCTAAATGGCAGCCAATCCTTTCCTTCACTGCTTGACAAGACTTGCTGAAAGCATTTGACAATTTCTGTTCTTCCTCTCTCCCTTGCCAAAGTTAGGCATAAAAGTAAAAACTTAAAATGATCTTTCTCCTGAAAGAGTTAAATCTCTCGATAAAAAAAGAAGAAAGGGACGGACTAAAGTATGAGGAAGTTGATGTTGAACGCTTGGTAGAGAGAGAAGTTATGTGTCGGAGACGTCTGCTGTAATTATGGTCTCCTTTTATAATGTATTCTCCTCTGGTGGGAGATGTACAAGCTTTCGCTTCCTCTTGGTGTCCCAGTTAGAACCGTCTGAGACGGTGGAGTTTACCTCTGTTCTCCCGGCATATTACTCCCCCCGGCTAGCCTCCAGGCAGTGCATAAAATTACTTCTTCTCTTCAATATCTAAATTTGCTCTTTCCACATTCCTCTAATGTCCGCGATTGACATTTCTCTAGTGACTGCCTTTGTCTATTATTATTACAGCAGATCCACCCTATGGGGTTTCCTGAAATCACAGAATCTAGTTCAGCTGAGTGTATTATTGATGTTATCTCTTATGGAATGCTATACATAGGGCAAACAGCCAAAAATCTCTTATCCCTTGGGGCTGACTGTAACCTAATGGAGTGGAAGCCATCTAGAATGGGTCAAAGTTACTAGAGGAAACCAACAAGACCATGGAGAGACAAAGCTCTGGTTATATTGGAACCCAGGTCCCCATATACAGTGAGCCTAAGCACTAACCCAATACTGGATCTCAGACGACCAGGAGAAGACAACCCAATATGGAGGCTACTAGGATTTATTTCCAAGGCATTGACTAAGTTTGACCCAACTTTATTTGTTACACTGACCTGAGGTGGGTGGAAACTAGTGTCGGACTGGCCCACCAGAGTCCCAGAGGATCCTCCGGTGGGCCCAGGCTCTAACCCAGTACTGGACCTCAGAGGAGGTCCAACCTAATTTGGAGGCTACAAGAGTCTGTTTTGTAGAAGTTATCTGGTTATATTTCCCCATCTACTTAGCACCTGTTATGACCACAATCGATATTATCTTTACACTTTCATAGCTGTAATATGATGAGATTTTTAGCCAATATGGGCTCTTTTTTCAGGAACAGTGCCACTCCTGCCCACGGGTCATGTCTGATATTGGAGCCAGTTTCTATTCATTAACTGCAATTCCAGAGTTAACCTTTTGATGAGGGTGGCGCTGTTTCTGGAAAAATAACACACTCTATTTTAATAATTCCCAATGAATTGCTGTATGTGACGGTGATTGAACCTGACCCTGGGTCTCGGTCATAGTCACTTGGTGTGAAGGATGAATTTTCGACTGTATGTCAATACAATACAGTAGATCTAATGAGATGAAATATTGTGTACTCAACACTTTGCATGTCCTCCCACTAAATACACATAAGTAGCATTCGGTGCCAGTCATTTCTATAAAGATTCAGGTTAAACCAGTGTCTGGGCTGCCGCTCGGCGCTCTGCACATTCGCTGGTCTGGAAGTAACACTCCAACTTCTGCAACCATGTGGAATCCGCATGTGACTGTGATAGTAATACATAGTGGCATCCAGCAGCAAAGACTACCGGGGCAAAAATATTCACAGAAGTTCTCTCCAGATTGTCTGTAATGTTCTTATATGCAAGAGGAGATCATTTATAGTTTGAAAGAGAAATATTATTGCTGACTTTCCTGTCTCTAGTTTCCTCTGCGTGGTGTAGTATATACAGTAGAGAAGGTATACACCCCCTGGTACTGATGGAATTGTGTGCTGTGATAGATATTCCATTATTTCTAATATTTGAAGATTCCTTGAGGACTGGTTCTGTTCCGCAGGATTGGTAAATAGTAAATGTGGTCAAAATGGGTGAAAAAGTGATCCTGGAAACTACAGACCGGTGAGTCTAACATTGGTTGTGTTTTTTTTTTTTAGAGATGCTATACTGGAGTATCGCACTGTACATAACCTTATAACCCTACATCTGCATCGGGTTTATGAGGGATCGGTCCTGTCAAGCTAATCTGATTGGCTTCTATGAGGAGGTAAGTTCCAGACTGGACCTGGGAGAGGCTGTGGATGTTGTGTATCAGGACTTTCCAAGGCATTTGATACAGTGCCCCATGAAAGGTTGGTATGTAAAATGAGACTGCTGGGACTAGTGGGAAATCTGTGTATTCTATTATTTTATGATTCCTCGAGGACTAGTTCTGTTCCACAGGATTGGTGAATAGTAAATGTGGTGCCAATATTTAAAAAAAAGGTCAAAAAATGATCCTGGAAACTACAGACTGGTAAGCCTAACATTGGTTGTGGGTTTTTATTAAAGATCCTATCATGGAGTATCACACTGTACAAATGTAATCTTATAACCCAACATCAGCATCGGATTTATGATCGGTCCCGTCAGAATAATATGATTGTCTTCTATGATGAGGTAAGTTCCAGACTGGACCTGAGGGAGGCAATGGATGTTGTGTATCTGGACTTTCCAAGGCTTTTGATACAGTGCCACATGAAAGGTTGGTATGTAAAATGAGACTGCTGGGACTAGGGGATAATCTGTGTATTTGCGTAAGTAATTGGCTTAATAATAGAAAACTGAGGGTGGTCATTACTGCCAGGTTGTCAGATTGGGTTGAAGTTACCGGTGGGGGCCACAGGGGTCAGTATTGGGTCCATTTCTTTTTTAAAAAGTTGTATTAACGACCTCATAGAGGGTTACAAAGTAGAGTTTCAATATCTGAAGATGACACTAAGCTCTGTAAAGTAATTAATACAGAAGAGGATCGTATAACATTACAGAGGGACTTAGAAACTGGAGAATGGGCTGACAAATGGCGGATGAGGTGAGGAAATTATATTTATGTTTGAAATGAGAAGTTTCTTGGTAAAATTGATGAATAAAAAGACTTGGGGGTATTGGTGAATAGTAAACTCAATTTTAGTGACCAGAGCCAGGCAGTTGCTAATAAAGCAAATAAAATTATGGGATGTATCAAGAGAGGAATAGATTCTCATGATAAGGACCTAGGGGAGTATTTATCAGGGCTGATGTGGCGCAGAACACCTTGAAATAATTGCAAATGCTATCTTATTTTTAGAACTCACGATAATTTGTCCTTTCCAGGAGTATGAGGGGTGAGAACGGTGGTCCACTGGGGGCGGGGCATTCACTGCAACCGGCAAATTTTCATACGCTGTGCAGGCCCCCACCAGATACATCATGAGGCCGAAGCAGCGACCATCACCATAGACAAGGGGTATCCTCTACACCAAGAGGAGAGGCGGTTCTACCATCACCATAGACAAGTGGCATCCTCTACACCTAGAGGATAGGAGGTTCTACCATCACTATAGACAGGGGGCATCCTCTACACCAAGAGGAGAGGCGGCTCTACCATCACCATAGACAAGTGGCATCCTCTACACCTAGAGGAGAGGTGGTTCTACCATCACCATAGACAGGGGGCCCCCCCGCCCCTCTCCATAGCAACCTATGGCGCACGGCGCCGTATTACGGGAAAAGATAGGACAGGTCCTATCTTTTTCCCGGGTACGGAACGGTACGGTGCCGCACGTGTGCGGCACCGTACCGCTCCCATAGGGTGCCGTGCGCCCATAGAAGTGTATGGGGGACGTATATCGGCCGTATATACGGCGGCCGTATATACGTCCCCCATACGTTCGTGTGAATATAGCCTAACTGTTTAATAAATCTGTCTACACCACTGTGAAAAATGGTGAGATACATGTAAATGGCTTTTATGCCTAAAATGCAAACCCACTTGCGCACAAGTATTTAGTCATGATAATCATTCTACTTATGAGGCCCTTCTAGTTAGTAAAGGACGAATAAAATTCCCTAAACTGCATGAAACCTCCATTCCCGAACTAACATTCCAGACAGATCGCCCAGGATCAGTGTAGTGGAGGTTGGATGGTACCACTGGCTGCCTGGTGGCTCTGTTCCCTGCAGTGCTGACAAAACACGCTTGCTCATACTATGTAAATCCTACACATAGAAAGAGAGGGGGCTCATAAATTGGTACCACAAAAAAGAAAAAAGGGACAAGGGTTTTCATGAAGGATAAGCCCTAGAGTAGGAAATTGCAGTAGTGGGACTCTAATAAAAAATATCCAGCAAAGGGAAGCTGGAACACCACATTTCTGAGAATGTTCGCTCAGCAGAAGGCCCCACCTTGCCACCTCCCGCCCCCGCCTGACATGTGCAACCACATTTGGCTACCTCACCTCATTGATTAATGAAATGTACAGCCCGACCAGAAGCCCTCTTTAAAAAAAAATGTCTCCACCACAGATGAAACTCCTTTCTTTTAACTAAATTGTGTCCACCCCCAGGGTGGCCCCGCTTTAATGAAAATGCCCCCCTGATTGAAGCCCCTTAAACTATAATATGCTACCAGTGGCCACCCGTTATGAAATGTCCAGCCCCTAAGATGCCTTCTTTTATTATATCTTTCTTACCCTGATGCCCTTTACTAAACGAAATATTCCCCCCAGATGCCGATAATACAATTTGCCACCCCTGAAGGGGAAGCCCAGTTCAAGCTAACTATCCACCCCAGATCGACCCATTAATTGAAAGTCCACAAAAGATGGGCCTCCTCCTTTAATACAATTTCAACCCCAGACAGCCCCTTCAACCTATATATCCACCACAGATGACCCCGTTTAATGCAAATGAAATGTCACCCACAAGATGGCCCAATTTATGGAAAATCGGTCCCAACCCTGATTGCCCTTTAAAACTAAATATGCACAGAATAAAAATTGTCCCTAAGCACATAGGACCAAAACACAAAAACACAGTGGGGCACCTTTAACTCAAAAAAACACAAGTGCCAAACGACTATGTGCAGGTTTGCCTGTAAGTGTTGCGAGAGTGCCCCAAGCCTTGCATGAATCTGGTGTGCTCGCTTGCACTGCCTGTGGCACAAACTGTCTGCCCTATTGGCATTGGGTCATGTTTGTGGAACACACCTCTTCGGACTCTTCAGCATTTGTGTCGCGCTGGTAACTGTGCAGCGTGCAAACACAAATGAGTCGTTTGTGTGAAACAACAGTTCGGGGCGCTGAAAACATTTATACATTTGCAAGGAAATGTGCAAAAGTCCGACAGAAAACGATCCCAGTGGCTTATTACATGTGATAAGCCCAGTGTGCATAGACGCTAAGAGAAAGAAAATAGTAATTTTATAAGTATACGGTTTTGGGTGTACAGTGTAAGGCAAAATAGCTTCGTATGATTCTATCTGCCTACAATCACCACATTCTCACACATTTACGGAATAATACCAGTCATCCTCATAAGAACAGTTATACAATCTTAACGTAAACACCCATTAAACACGTTTTTTACACAGCTTCCTGCCCAAATATTTATGCAGAGATACGTTTAACATAGAGTTAATTACCATCCTACAACACAACCATGTGTAAGCACACGATAAAAGCCAACCATATAGTAGAAAATGGCATCATATGAAAAAACATATAGAAAATATAGTACCACAAATGATAGCAGAAATATATACACACATTAGGACTGCGCTGAAAAATAGAAACAATACAGGAAGTTGTGGCTGTCTTCTGCTTCTTCCTCCATTTTCCTTCCTAAATTCTTTATTTGATGCTGCCAACTGTACTGTGGGGAAGATTGGTTGCCCTACCTGGTTATATACATATAATGCTTGTACAATTTGTTGAGTAAAATGGGGCATATTAAGTACCGGTCGATTCGCGACGTATATCTCCAGCGGAGCGTGCTCTTTTCTGTTTCTCTGCGAGTGTGGATGTGGTGGAGTAGGGGTCCGGCCGGGGATTCGACTTAATGGTAGGTCCTCCGACGTCCCCACTCAGACAGATATCTGCTGCTGCGGGGAAGTTCCCCGAGGGTCCCGCCGGAATGGCACCACCGATAATTGGTGATGAAGGTAAGCGGCGCCGGAGGTGGACCGGCAACAGTTTTATATTTTTTTTTTTTAAGATTTGCAAAACGGTTTTGTTCGAATCAGTTTGGTTTTTCGTGCGCCTAACGGCTCACATCGGATTTCCGCCGCGCATGCCAGCGGCCGAGAGGTGCGACACAATCGATCGTTGTGCGCCAAGAATCCCGGTGGCAACATATACGGGGAAAATTGGTTTGCAATGGGAAACTTGTGGTGTTGGGGGTTTAAAAACCGTCGGGAAAAAGCGCAAATAGGCCGTTAGGGTAATTGACCACCCAATAATCATGTTCCCCCCCCCCCACAAGAGGCCCCAATATGCGTGTTTGTATTGCAAATCCTTATTCGTAGTGTTTGGGTGTGTTGGCTGTTTACCCCTGTGGAGAGAGCTTAAAACTGGCTAATGGATAGGTGCCTGCGTTGAACTTGACACACAGCCTTTGTCCTTCAAAATAGGATTTTTAAAAGTGAAAAGTTATAATGGATAGTTAACCTGTGCTTGTGTATGAGTTGTTAGTATCTGTTTGTACGATAATGTTAAATCTATTTGAACTTTGAATGTTTGGCTAGTTGGTTTTAGTTTTACCACAAATAGGGTTGTATCTTTTTTGGCACCATCTTATTTGTAAATTTCTCAGGCCATGTCCATGTACTGCTCCTGCTTGGCAATTTTTTGTACCGGACGGGGGAAAAGCTGTGTTAAATTTGTTGTATAAGAGGTGACTGTGTCCCTGGACCTGACTGTATTCTAAGGAGTTGTTAGTTTGCACAAGAGTGAAAATACCATATAATAAGGAATGTTTATGGCTTCTCTCTTTCCTTATCTGTCTACTTCTATTCTATGTGATGCTATATTTTCCAGTAATGCTGTAGAAGAAGAAAACTGATATTACTGTGGGGTGCAGGTTGCCAGAGCGGAATAAGAATGAAGAGAGTGTTGAAGGAGAGAGCCAGAACATTTTTCTGTATTAGTTTAAAATATAATAAAAGTTTATGATTATTATGATGATAAGAAAAAATAGGTACAGTAGGTGACCCTTGTTTTTTTTTAATGGCAGGGTGGGGGTCGAATTAAGGAAACATAGCTGGACGCCATTCGAATAAAAACCCAGTATTGATTGGTACATCAGATTCGGTTATACACATGGAGTGTTTAAAAACACGCGGATTATGATAGTCAGACAGCAGCGGGTAGGGTAGGGGATAACTAAAGGTGGTTTTGGGTAGTTTGTCTCCATTCAAATACCTTACGGAATGACAAAATCTGCAACTCAAAGAGTCTCTAAGTCACCTGTTTTTACAAGGTGCCGTCTGGAATTCAGTATTCAGACTTTGGAGGAAGTCTCTCTGTGGTCTTGCACGGGTAAAATTGTTGTATATGAATACAGGCAAACATAGCTGAGTGGAAAAAGTTTAGGAAGGAAAGTAAGAGTACGTAGAAAAATTAAGCAATTCACCAAATATTTAGGCGAAAGAGAATTTCACATTTAAAGGATAAAATAGTTCAATTTTTTTAAATTGGGGTTTTCTAATTTGGGGCATTGAACACATATTTGATTTATTCATCGCCACACATTATATTGCTTCAATTGAAAAAAGTATAAAAAAAATGACCGTTGGCCGAAGATTACTTCCGTGCATTGAATGTGTTACATGTGTCCTTGGATATGACACACCTCGCACTCTAGCGCTTTGGTTGGTTATGAATAGTACATGACTTGCCCTAAGGTTAGGGTTGCCGATGACAACTGGACGTCAGGTGTGTTTCATTATTAAAACCAGGACGGGCGTGATGTTGTTTGGGGGACCCATTATTGCTGTTCTCACACTTCAGTATACGAAATGTTGAGTAAAGTGAAGTTATAATGGTACAAGCGAAACCAATATTGCAAATTAATTTTCGTCTAAATTAGAAAAGGCAGCTGGATTGTTCAATTTATTTTAATCTCCATGTGTTTTCCACTGTATAGGTTGGACCACAGACGGGACCACCTGCTAACAATATGTCTGCAGTGGCCTGTGCAACCGAGATTATCCATTCTTTGCGCTATCCTTCTGGTGGTACAGTGCAGAATGGAAACGGTCCACACGTACAGCAGAATACTTTTCTAAGATAGAGGATATCCAGTCATTGTTTGTTTCGTGGAATTGCTATGATACCTTTATGCTATATTCTTACTGTCTTGTGGGCAAGACCGGCCAAGGGACCTGATGGTAAAAAACAGATGCAGGTAATTGATATAGACAGAATAAAGAAGAAATACCCCAGGGGAGATTTGAACCGTCTTTACACAGCTTGAGTCCTGACATCAATCCCCCGCGCGCCGCCGGGCAATCTGTTCTGTATGAGAGGGTCAGTGCAGGAAATGTGTGTATTGATTAACACAGTCATACACAGGACGGGGATCAGCTGTATCTGTGGGCAGAGGGAAGGAAAGTAATGCACAGGTGAACAGGAATGTGTATGGATAAAAAACGGCATAACAGATGGCATTGATCTGTATGCAAGGGGAGAGGGGCAGCGTGTTGTGTGTATAACCAGCGTCTATACACAAGACGGCATCTTGTAATTGCTAGGCATAAGGGCAGGGGAAGGGTGTATTATAAACCACCGTTGATTAACAGACGGATCTGTAGCTGCATGCAGCATCGGGGTCAGGAATTGGATAACCAGTCATACAACAGACGGCATTGTATCTGTATGCAGAGGGCAAGGAATGTGTATAACCAGTCATACACAGACGGCATCTGTATCTGTATGCAGAGGGCAGGGAATGTATATAACCAGTCATACACAGACGGCATCTGTATCTGTATGCAGAGGGCAGGGAATGTGTATAACCAGTCATACACAGACGGCATCTGTATCTGTATGCAGAGGGCAGCATACTGAGAACAGGAAAGCCTGCAAAGTCACATGTATATGTATACATGCAGAGACATGTTTAACCCTTTTGCGCACCTTGACGTGATTCTACGTCATAGGATGCGGGTAGTTCCCGCACCTTGACTTAGAATCACGTCATGGCGATCGCCCGGGCTCAGAAGCTGAGCCCTTGCGATCGCCGCGGGATCCCAGCGGTGCACGGTAGCTGGGATTCCGCAGTAACAGCCGGGATCGCGACTATCGCGATCCCAACTGTTTAACCCTATAGACGCCACGGTCATAGTGACCGCGGCGTCTATGGTGCATCGGTACGCCGATCGGCACCCTCCGTGCACGATCTAACAGTGCAGCAGTCAGCCTATGCAGAATGCATAGGCTGACTATGTCATATTATGCAATACATTAGTATTGCAGCATATTACAATGAACAAGTGATCAAATGATCACTTGTTCAGGGTGCTATGACTATCTGCCTGAAAAGCAGAACATTTTGAACTATGAAAATGAAGAATTTTTTGAAATTTTTGCCAAATTAAAATTTTTTTCATAACTAAACACAAAAGATATCATCAAAATTTTAATATTACTTTGAAGTACAATGTGTGACGGTAAAACAATCTCAAAATCCCCTGGATATGTTAAAGTGTCAAAAAGTTATAACCTCCTATAATGACACAGGGCAAATTTTAAAAATCAGGCCTGGTCCTAAAAGTCTAAAATGGCATAGACACGAAGGGGTTAAAAGAAGAGATTTATTGAAAAGTGACCAATTCCTTTAACCCCTTAGCGCTCCGCGCCGTAGCTGTACTGCGCTGCTTCCCACTATTAGCGCTCAGCACAGTACAGCTACTGCGCGAGCGTATAGGATTTTAGAAATGTCACCACGTCGCGAGACTTGGGTGACAGAGGCAGGAGGAGTTCCTGTCTCCCTCACCCGACCAATCAAATTGGTCCCGCCCGCCGATCGCCGCGATTGGCCAGTCAAACCTGACTGGCCAATTGCAGTGATTTTGGGCTAAAAAACGTGGTTTTAGCTCCTTCCTCTTCCTCCAGCGGCACCATTATGGTTTTGTATCGCTGGAGAGAGGAAAGAGCGTTACTGTGTGCACCAAAATACACTTTTACACTATAATTACTGTTCTGATCCGACAAAGGGGTTACCCCCCCCACATCTTGACCCAACATAAGAGACAAGTACTAACAAAGGACAGAAAGGACACCCTAGCCAAGAAAATGAGAGGTTGTCCTTTCCTTGAAGTTTTGCGGTTATCGCGTGAGTCGTCGCGGGGTCCCACCGGGAGCTTGGCAATCTGTGAGGTGACTTTCTCCTCTGATGGCGTCTCCCCCCGCTCTCCTGTTCGGTTCTCGCGCGTGTCTAGATTTGTGGAGCAAAGCACCTCCAAAAAGAAGAAGGGACTGTTTTGTCCTATCCGAGTATTGATGCAGTTAGACATTTCACTTATCCAGTTTCTTTCCCTGTTTCGTCAATTGACGGTAATCAGGTTTATTAATGCTCCTAACTATGGATCATTGGACCGAATTATTTCTCTGTTAGAGATCAATTTTTTTGTTCAAGATCCAGGGTAGGCAATGGGCTCAAACGAAAGGCACCGGATTACCCAACATCTATATGGTTACTGGAGGAGAGTATGATTGTTATACCAATCGCGCCATTTTGAGAAGGTTTCTCAGATGGTGTCGCGTTATATAGAGTACATTTTTTTTGCATTGGACAGGTACAGAACGCAGAGCTGGTGACTATTTACCTGTTTTCCTTCTGAAATTGAACCCTACGTAAAATTTACAATCAACATTGTGTCCAGGACGACTGAGATGCAATTCCTTGACCGTTCAAGGTATACCCTGACTGACAATGGTTACTCTACAGACCTGTTTGTGTCAAAGAGGATGACAGAAGAATAACATTATTGAAAATTTGAAAGTTGCCATCCGAGACAGATGATGTCATCACTACCGTAATAGCAAATGTGCGTGTCAGGAGGGCGTATGTTGCCAATGATCCACAATATAAGAGAGAGTTGACGAGATGGAGGGTGAAGTTCAGACAAAGGGTTTTTACCCCCCCTACCAAAACACCGCCCGCCCACGCTCTTTGACCAACGATAAAGACATAAATATAAAAACAAAATACTGAAAAATTACATTAGGTCTTTTTGAATTTTGGTGACAGATGGTGCTAATGACCCAAAAAGTTTGAATTTTGATTTTGAAATGAAAAAAAGGGGATGTATTTCAATAAATATACATAAGATCCAAAAAAATTTGAAAATAGATGTATATGCGTATTTTTCTGAAAACTATCCAATGTTTCCACATCAAGCACTTATAGGTGAGGAAAGATGTCATCAGAAAAACCAGCAAGGAATCTGACACAGCGCCGAGGCACTGTGTTGATTCAAACATAGAAGCATTGTGCCTCTCAGGCGGCTGCAGAATATGGCACCTGCCGCATGATGATGCAAACGATATACCACTGTCTCCTCATTGTCCCTCTTATAAAAATTAATTTAAGAGGACATGACCTTGTATTACAGGAGGACTGTTCAAACTAAGGGGACCTCTCTGAATACGTCCAGGTTCAGTAATAGCAACGGTTGACATGATTAAAGGGTGAACAGTTTTGCATTAACCACAATGGAACCTCATGGAGTAGTAGACGCAAAACGGGGAAAAGTCTGGTCATTTTAATTAAGAAAAAAATAAAGTATATTTTTTAAAGTGATACCACAACTTCCCTCTTCCCCAAAAACCCCGTTTCATATATACTTGGTTTTGCACATCGTGGGGGTGTGACTCTGTATAGTGTGAACACGTTCTACCATTCTCTTCATCAGAAATGGCCTAATAAACACTAGCGTTGCCGGTATGTTATCAGTGGTACCCCGAACTTTTTGATAAAGAGCGGTTACTCTCCCTCTCAGGACCGTGGAGGGCCAGACTGAAGTTTTAAAATAAATAGCGTACTGTTGACCGCATCCGAATACACTGGGGCCCCCACCCCTCAATACTTATTCTAATTCTACTGCAACCCAGTGTGAACTATATTATATATTGCCAAATTAATTAATTGGGTCAACTTAATTATTATTAAATATTTAACCGGGACCCCCTCTCCATTAATTATGAATAGTTCACCCCATTAATTACTAGAGGCCCATTCACCATTAATTATTTTTTGCTGCCCCTCCACCATTAATATTTCCTATCCTGCCCCCAATAATAATAATTATATATCAGGGCCCCACGGCCGCCACCAATCTTGTTACTACGTTTAAAACAGACAAAAAAAAAAAAAAAACATCCCTGACATTGCTCCTGTATCATAATCTTCGGCCACATTGCTCCAACTGCAAAATAATGCTCTTGCGGACGGTTTCCGGCCGCATCAAGCTCTATACAGTGAGGGAGGAGCTTCTGTATGGACAGAGGCACCTGGCCGAACTGCTGAGAGAAGGCCGCGGGCGCTGGTGGTGCTCCAAGCAACTAGGGCCGGATAGAAACGGGGCCTGTAGTTTGGGGACCCTGTTCTAGATGATTTTTTCTTTCATGGCTAAGGGTTGGCATCGGTAGAAAAATCAAAACTTTGAATGAGATGTTAAATTTTTTATAAAGTCAAGGAGGCGAAAGTTTAACACGTAAGGCAACCTCCATGCCTTAGAACACCCCTTACGGTCAATTGATGGTCCTGTGTCCAGAGCAGGCCGCTCCAGGTTTTAGTGGGCCCGGCGACAGAGCCCTAGTGGGACCTTACATGGGCCTCCCGCCCTACAGCTAGTCACATGGCCCCCCCTCCTCCTCCTCCCCTGTAATACACCAATGCCACACAATGCCCAATTGTATAGGAATGCAACCAAACCTTCCCCTGTCTAAAACTAACTGCCCCCATCCATCCTCCCCCTGTATGCACACTGCCCCTCCCCTGTATGCAACTGCCCCCTCCTCATCCCGCGATTACACAACAGGACACTAAACTCCCCATGTATGCAACACACCCCCTCCTACCTCCCCCACCCTGCTATGCACACTGCCCCATCTCCTCCCCGATACACACAGCCAACCTCCCCTGTATGCACACTGCACCCCTCCCACTGTATGCACACGGCCCCCTCCTCCTCCGGTATACACCAACAGCCACCACCTCCCCCTGTATGCCAAACTGCCCCCTCATCCCACCCATGTTATGCACAACTGCCCCCTCCTCTCCCCCTGATACACACAGCCACCACCTCCCCCTGGATGCACACTGCCCCCGCATACCTCTCCCCTGTACTACACATGACCCCTCCCCCACCTGTATACACACCTGTTAGCAGGGGTGCTGGGCGGGCCTGGCCAAGAGACATTGATCAGATCTTCTGAGTCCAGCGCACAATGTCAATCACATAGGAGAAGGGGTCTGAGGCAGAAAGAGCTTCATGTTAAATCTCCACCTCCATCTACCTCTAAAATACCGTAAATATCACATCAAAGTTGAGTTTTTTTGATGGATGCCACCAAGCAGGGCCATAAGAAACTTGATCTAAAAGCGTTCTACAGCTTCTTGGACGGCTTATGGGGATGGTATTAAAAAAATGTTATAATAAAACTAACATATCATAACAAATTTTACTTGGTTATTCATGCATGTGAAACTATAACTTGATAATATAGTTTGGATGAAGTAAATTTTTTTTGCCAATTAATGGACTGCAATAAGCTCCTTTCATCGAACCAACCGACGATAATTGGATCTGTTTTTTAAGATGGTATGGTGACCTGTCGTAAACAATTTAATTCAACAGCGACATAGCTGGGTTTTTTTTTTGCTCCCTCCTCAGGAAAGAGTAATACATTTATAATTATGCTAATTATGTTCCCCTTAAAAATTTACCTATTGGAAAATAAAAAACTTGAAAACAAGAATATTACAGACAATAGGTTGAGAAATGTGACTTTACTCCATCCCACTGAGTTGACATTAGTGCACGAGAACACAAGGCTAACAGCGCCTCAGCTATGGAAACCCATGCCATTAAAGTTCCCAGAATGATTTGTGCCTATTCTGATAGCTTTATGGGCAACGGACACAATACGTTACAAAAAAAACCAAAATTTTTATATTACATGCTTCTCTAGGAACTGACCTAATGAGCAAATTTCTCAACTTCTACGTTTCAATATATAACGACGTTGATTGTGGAGATCCTAGGAGGGATACAATTGAGGTACTGAATATTAAAACTTCTGAGTAATGTACGCACAGTGATTTTCAACCTTGTGCCGCGGGGGAAAGATCCCCGAACCTATGGGGCACCCAGGGCGGCGCCAAGCACCCGGCAAACCCCGGGCAAGTGCTGCTGGGAGGGCCCACTCGTGGCCAGATCTCATTCACTGCAGCCGGGTGCCTGGCACCACAAACGGTGCTCCGCTGCCGAAAGCGCCTGCGTTGAGTTACACCCCTCATCCCCAGCAGCCGGGCGATAGTTAGACAACCGTAAAGTGGGCACGGTATGCTGTAGGCTGTTGGTGTGAAGCGCTGTGCGTCTGCCGGCAGGAGGAGGAAATCCGGATCTGAGTTAGAAATTAGGTAGTACTATTCTATTATTTTAAAATGTCAAATTTACTAGTCCATGGGGAGAGAATGAGCTGTATATAATGAAAAGGGGGGGGGGGGGGGCTGAGGAGGGGGCCACATATAATGAAACAGGGGGAGGAGTTTGAGGGAGGTGGCCACATATAGTGAGGGGGGGGGTGTGTGGAGCGGGGGCCACATATAATGAATGGGGGGGGGGGGGACTATGAGGAGGGGACTGTATATAATGAATGGGGGGCAGGAGGAGGGGCTTATATAATGAATGATGGATGAGAGAGGACTTGATATAATGAATGGGGGCTGTGGGCATGCAGGGGGATTGCATGTAATGTTCGGGAGAAAAGGAGGGGGCTGCATATAATGGGGAATGAGGGGGATGCATATAATCCATGTGTGGCTGCCCTTATAACAAATTAACTATGGGTGGGTGACGAGGGCCTGGGAGTATATAACTTAAGTCATGGGGGGCTGCTATAGATTTATGACGGGTGAATGAAGAGGCTGTTATAAAATGAATCCATGCGCTACGCCAGTTTACTGCAACGGGGCACACACTGAGGACTTTTTTCGACCAAGGGCCCACTGGAACCTGGAGCGACCCTGGGTGCCCTGTTGTAGCGTTGCAACCGCGCCGGGCTTTTATTAGCAAAGAGGAGGCCGTAGGGTCTTCTTTTGATTAGTAAAGGGAAGGCGCTAGGGCTTTTTATTAGTAAAGGAGCGTAGGGGCTTTTTTTAAGTAAGGGAGGCAGCATAGGGGCATTTATTAGTAAAGAGAGGCCCTAGGGGCCCATTTGATTAGTTGAAGAGAGGCCCTAGGCAGGGATGGCGAACCTTTTTAGAGACCCAGTGACACAAAACCTACAACCCACAAACCACTTATTTACCTGGGTGACAACGTGCATTTAAGCAGTAACTATTGACTACCTGTTTCTTCACACATCTTTCAATTGTAATAGGCCACATAGGCCCAATACAGTAAACAGGTGGGCAAATTCAGACTATCAGTCGATTCTCTCAGGGTCTCTCTGCAATCTTCAAAACCTTCTCAACATTGTCTGCGTTGTCCAACAAAAGTCAATGGATAGTGGCGCTGTAAAATAGGCTGTGCCAACATCTAAAAGTGCCTAGTACTGCAGGAGATTAATGGATTTGTTCCTGTTTGGTAAATCTATCCTAGGCTGATGGCTCCTGAGGTGGCCCACAGAAAGGGCTCCGAGGGCCACCTATCGGCACCAGTGCCATGGTTCGCCATCACTGCCCTAGGGGTTTTTACTTTTATTAGTAAAGGGAGGCAGACTAGGGCTTTTATTAGAAAGGGAGCCGCAGGGGCTTTTATTAGTAAAGGGAAGGCCGTGGAGGCTTTTTATTAGTCAAAGGGAGGCAGCTAGGGACACTTTTATAGAAAGGGAGGCCATCAGGGGGCTTTTATTAGTGTCAAAGGGAGGCCGCTAGGGGCCATTATTAGTAAAGAGAGGACCCTAGGGGCTTTTTATAGTAAAGGGAGGCCGGCTAGGGGCTTTTTATAGAAAGGAGGCCGCCTAGGGCTTTTTATTAGTAAAGGAGAGGCCGCGGGGCTTTTTATTAGTAAAGGAGGCCCGCTAGGGGCTTTTTATTAGTAAAGGGAGGCCGCTAGCGGGCATTTTATAGTAAGAGAGGCCCTAGGGGCTTTTATTAGTAAAGGGAGGCCGCTGGGGCTTTTATAGTAAAGGAGGCAGCTAGGGGCATTTTATTAGGAAAGGGAGGCCGTAGGGGCTTCTTTTTATTGTAAAGGGAGGACCAGCTTAGCTAGGCATTTATTAGTAAAGAGAGGCCCTAGGGGACTTTTATTAGTAAAAGGGAGGCGCTAGGGGCTTTTATTAGTAACCGGAGGCCGCTAGGGGTTTTTATTAGTTAAAGGGAGGCGCTAGGGGATTTTATTAGAAATGGAGGAAAGTAGGGGCATTTGATAGTAAAGAAGGCCCTAGGGCTTTTTATTAGTAAAGGGAGGACCGGTTAGGGCTTTTTTCTATTAGTAAAGGGGAGGCGCTAGGGGCTTTTTATAGTAAAGAGACGGCCTAGGGGCTTTTTATTAGTAAAGGGGGCCGCTAGGGGCATTTATTAGTAAAAGAGGCCTGAGGGGCTTTTTATTAGTAAAGGGAGAGGCCGCTAGGGGCTTGTTTATTAGTAAGGGAACTGGCAGCATAGGGGCCACTTTTTCTTAGTAAAGAGAGGCCCTAGGGGCTTGTTATAGTCAAGGGAGGCCGCTAGGGGCTTTTTTTTTATTAGTAAAGGAGGAGCCCGCTAGGGCATTTTATTAGTAACGAGAGGCCCGTAGGGGCTTTTTATTAGGGCAAGGAGGCCAGCTAGGGCTTTTTATTAGTAAAGGGAGGAAGCTAGGGGCATTTTATTAGTAAAGGGAGGCCGCTAGGGGCTTGTTATTGTAAGGGAGGCCATAGGGGCTTTTTATAGCAAAGGGAGGACCGCTAGGGGCTCTTTTTAGTAGTAACGGGAGGCAGCTAGGCATTGTATAGTCAAGAGAGGCCCTAGGGCTTTTTATAGTAAAGGGAGGCGCTAGGGGCTTTTTATTAGTAAGGAGGCCGCTAGAGGGCTTTTATTAGTTAAAAGAAGGCCTAGGGGCTTTTTATTAGTAAAGGGAGGCCGCTAGGGGTTTTTATAGTAAAAGAGAGGGCCCTAGGGGCTTTTATTAGTAAAGGGAGGCGCATAGGTGCTTTTTATCATGAAAGGGGAGGCAGCTAGGGGATTTGATAGTAAAGGTAGGCAGCTCGGGCTTTCTTTTTAGAGGAAAGGGAGGCCCGCTAGGGGCTTTTTATCAGGAAGGGACGGCCCGCCACGTAGGGGCGTTTATCAGAAAGGAGGTTCACAGCTAGGGGCTTTTTTTATTAGTAAATGGAGGCAGCTAGGAAAGAAGCGGAGGATTATCCCTTTTGTGTCATCAAAACAGAGCCAGGTTCACACTGAGTGATTAATTACAAATAAAGTAGGAATCTAATTATTAACTACTATGTATAATATGACTGTTTAGTGTCATTTTGTTGCTATTTTGGTTGGTGGTGTGACCAAGGATTTCTAAGTAGCAAAAAGTGTGCGCGGCTAAAAAAGGTTTTGAAAATCACTCGAGGGTAGAATGATACATTTTTTAAGAAATGTTTGCTTCATGGCAAGACAAGCTGCTGGATTGACACCATGGATTACACCCATGCATGGGACTGTATAAAACACCGAATACAATGATGAATTAGAAGTCATATAGTCTGGATATTAAAAAAAAAAAAGAAAAAGATATATATGGCATAAAGGGGGGAGGTGTGGTTGCACTGTAAAAACCATAGCCACTTATTTTCACCTATATTATCAGCATCAACAGCTGCATGCCGACTACAGCAATTAGATTCAGGTCAGGATGGACTTATGGCCTCGGTATTAAACAGAAGTTTTGCCAGTGACGTACACGCTGCTGTGGTTCCCATACTTTAGTTGGAGAGCAGCACAGAGGGGCTCTGGTATGACCCCATAGAGCCCTTCGGCTGTTAGCAAATTTTAAAAGTTGGTTTTAGACGAGGAACGGAGGCCATGGGTAAAACTATATAAAACAGATTACACTGTCACAGTGCCTAGGATCTATGAGCAAGGTCCTGGATTAATCATGCTTGATTTTGATGGTAGTTTTTGATGTAAGGCGTCAAGCACACAATGTTGTTCAACAAGGAGATTTGTTTTGTTATTTCATTTGCATCGGTTTTGGTAAATAAGTATATCTAATAATATATACGATATATATATATATATAATAATATAGTAAAAAAGGAAATGTAGCAGCACTCAAAAAATAATGAAAAAGTATCCTCAGGTGCAGCTCCCAGAAACGGGATCACAGCTTAATAACTATTATAAAATAAGGAAAAAAATTGGCCCAGCACTCGAGATTCCAATGTGGTCAAAAATGCTCTCTATTATCAACAGCAGGTGCCATGCAATTTCAGCTCCAAGACTGAGGCCCTTTTTCAAGCACAAAGGTGTTACCTACAACAGTGATACAATTAACAAAGAAATTAAAGGAAGTGGAAAAGTGGAAGGACATCATTAATCTTAGAGACAAACAGGTTGCAAAATAAAATCCAATATATAGTGTAAGAAGTGAATATTCATTATGAGCAACAAAAATACTATAAGAATGTGATCACATGAGTTTAAGCGCGCTAATGATCGCTCACCACAGGACACAATAACGGGTCATACGGCGGTCAAATCGTCGATGCGCATGACAGTCACATGACGGACACGAGTGATCACGTGATCGCAGCTGAACGTGGTGGAAAGAGGTCGGCGGCAGCGCGCCGCCATGCGCACTGTAACTTTATGTACTGCCGCACTATTGGATAAGGGGAACAAAAGTGTGGAGTAAGGTATATGGGAGTATATACAAGTGATTCTATAGATGTCTAAAGGTGCATGTTCCAAAGGTACGAGAGGACCCGAGTCCAAAACAGAAAACATATCTGAGTTGTCTGATGACTCACAAAATCCACACTCTGCGACCCCTACACCGGACATAAGTCCAAGGGGCCATCTTGGGGATAGGTCGGTATTCCTACAAGTGTTCCTTTTAGCGGAGCCATTGTTCACCTTTTAAACTAGTCCACTAGTGATACTCACAAGCACCGTGAACATAGCATTATCGACCTCTATAACACCATAAGGACCAGTAATGGATATAGTCATAAGACTGGTGGAGAGTGACGAGTCTTCAACGTGAGGTCGGTGTGTGTTGGTTGCTCAATGTGACCAGTGAGAAAACCATATTAGGAAAAAGAAACAAGAGAAATAAATTAATCGGTTTGAATACAATATATAAAATACAACTAAATATAACAAGGAACACCAATTTATTTCGGAAGAGGATGGCAGGGAGTCGATCTCAGCCACTCTGGAGTCACCCAGTCCTAGGTTAAATCAAGGGGTCTAAACTTAACTTGAGTCCTCTAGGTCTTAAGGTATTAACATGAGGATCCACTCACATTTCTTTCGATGTATCTAATGGGATCTAATCACCACCTAATTATGTGGTGGGGACGATGGCATATGCGCACCTCAGTTGAAATCCTATGATGGTCCAATCCACACAATTGTCGAGACAGGAAGATTGGATGTACCGATCTCGTATTCGATTGCCTGTATATTTAATCTCAGTTTCAGTTCAGTGCTAGTCTCTCCACATACCAAAGGCCACAAGGCATCCAGTAAGTAGATCCACATTTGATGAGCTAATGTCAGATAGTGCCTGATAGAGTATTCATCCTGTGTTGTGCCATAATTTGTTGCCTTTTACAATCATTCTACAATTTACACAGTAAGGCAGGGGAAACAGCCCCTTGTGGTCGGGATAAAAATGGCTGTGTAATTTTTTGGCGTACCAAATTGATTCGAACAGGTCATCTTCTTTAAGGTTTCTCAGTCGTCTAAAAGCAAATCACGGAGGTTCTTGAAACATGGAAGGATGTTTAAGACCCATTTTTAAGGATGGGCCGTGGTCTAATTAATGCTGGGAACAGAATGACTTAGATTCAGGAAGTCGAGGAAAGGTAAGTTATGGTGGAAAAGGTTCTACTCATTTTTGGCTAGGGTGTCCTTTATTCCTTTTGGTAGTACTCGTATCTTATGTTGGGTCAAGAGTGGGGGGGGGAGGGGGGTAAAACCCCTTGTCGGAAATACCTTCCATCTCGTCCAAACTCATCCTGTAATTGTGGATCCTGTCAACGAATCTCATGACACGCAACATTGGCTATAACGGTTAGTGACCTTAATATCCGTACTCGAGGATGGAATTTCAAATTTCAAAAAGTTTTATTCTGTCAGTCTTTTGACAAACAGGTCTGTAGAGAACCCATTGTCAGTCAAGGATACCTTGACGTCAAGGAATTGCATCTCATCTGGACACCAATGTGTGTAAATATTTAACAGTCGGTCTCAATTTCATTAAGAAACAGGTTAAAAGTATCCAGCTCTGCTTCTTGTACCTGTCAAAATTGCAAAAATGTCATCTATATAAAGCCACAATCTGAGAACCTTCTCAAAATGGAGCGATTGTAAGACGAATCTCTCCTCCAAGTAAGCATATAGATGTGGGTAAGTCGGTGCTACGTTTGAGCCCATTGCAGTTAACTGGATTTTTTGAACAAAAAATGATCTCTAAAGAGAAAAAAGAAAATAATTGCAGGTCAGAATGATCCATAGTTAGGTTAAGCATATAAACTGATTACAGTATCTGAAGAAAACGGGAAGAAATGGATAAGAAGTCTAAACTGCTCAATAAACCTCTCGTGGGTCAATCGAAGTGTACAAGCTACATGTAACATCAAGAGATAGATAACAATTCGCCATTTATTAGATAAGTCAATGTCACCCATTTTGTAAGGGCAAAGTCTGAGGTATCCCCTCACATAGGATGTAAGCATTAAGGGAAATATCCTTAAAGTTGTCTAGAAAATAGCAGCATTGAATAAATAGGACCCCAGTTCCAGACCCTATTAGGTCGGCCCGGTGGATTATCTAACAGCCTCTTGTGTATCTTTGGGAGGAATATTATAGCAAGGGTATTGGGAAATTCTACATAGAAATTCTTGGTTTCATCTCATATCCCCCCTGTGACTGCGTATCAACAAATTTTTAAGCTTTTTTCGATAACGAACATAGGGTCAGAGGATACATGTCGGTACACTGAGTATCAATAAAGTTGTCTCTAAACTTCGGTATGTAGGGCGACCTGTAACCATGACGACGATCGCACCCACCTTGTCGGCCTGGTGTGTGATTCAGGACGTCAGTCCTGAGACAAGGGTTCCGAGCCTCAAATTTCATCCTCTTCATCGAGGATATTGAACTCCGCATTACCTTCGAGCGAAGTAAGTGAATCACTACAGATCACGTTTTTTACTGCAATGACCACACGTAATCATAGCAGGGTCAGTAGTACTTGGACAAAATTTACTTTAGAAGACAGTTGTAAACTTATATAAGACAATTCAGAATTTTGGTTGCTATATTAGGTAAGTAATCTGTAAAATGTACTTTCAATAATAGACCTGAAAAGGACGGTAAGTTCCAGTTCAATTTGAAACCAGTCAGTATGGTTCTGAGACAAAACAGAAATCCCTTATTTAACAATCTAAGTTGTACCTCAGGTAAAGGGTTTGAAGAATGTTCCTACTAGGTCTTTTTTGCTTAAGTTGCGGGTTTCGTAGTCGTCGCGGTCACCGGGACTTGGCAATCTGGGTGACTTCTACCTTGATGGCGTCTCCCGCTTCCTGTTCGGTTATCGCGGGTCTAGGATTTGTGGAGCACCCTCCAAAAAAGAAGAAGGGACTGTTTTGTCTAACCGAGGATTGTGCAGTTAGACATTTCATTATCCATTCTTCCCTGTTCGCAGATTGACGTAATCAGGTTATGCTTAAACACCTAATCATCGGCTCATTTGACCTGAAATTATTTTCTCTTTAGAGGATCAATTTTTTGTTCAAATCCAGGGTAGGCAATGGGCTCAAACGATAAGAGCACCGATTACGGCCCAACATCTATATGAGTTACTCGGGAGGAGGAGTAGATTCGTTATACCATCGCGCCATTTGAGAAGGTTCTCAGATGGTGGCGTTATATAAGAGACCATTTTTGCATTGGACGGTACAGAACGCAGAGCTGGATGCTATTTACCCTGTTTTCTTAATGAAATTGACCTACGTAAAATTACAACACATTGTGTACCAGGACTGAGCTGAGATGCAACTTCCTTGACGTCAAAAGGTATCCCTGACTGACAATGGGTTATCTACAGACCCTGTTTGGTCAAAGAGGATGACAGGAATAACATTATTGAAATTTGAAATTTGCCATCCGAAAGAAGGTATGTTATGGTCATCCCGTAATAGCCAAATGTGGCGTGTCAGGAGGGCGTGAGTTGCCAATGATCCACAATAAAAAGAGAGAGTTGGACGAGATGGAGGGGGTAAGTTCCGACAGGGTTACCCCCCCCACATCTTGACCCAACATAAGAGACGGGTACTAACAAAGGACAGAAAGGACACCCTAGCCAAGAAAATGAGAGAACCTTCCACCAATAGACTTACCTTTGTCTCGACCTTCACTGAATCTAGTCATGCTGTTTCCAGCATTATTAGAAAACACTGGCCCATCCTTAAAAATGGTCTTAAACACCCTTCCATGTTTCAAGAACCTCCGTTATTTGCCTTTAGACGACTGAGAAACCTAAAAGATGACCTGGTTAGATCAGATTTGGGTACGGCCAAGAAGAATACACAGACATTTCTATCCCGAGCCACCAAGGGCTGTTTCCCCTGCCTTAACTGTGTAAATTGTAGAATGATTGTAAAAGGCAACAAGTTTACCGACATACACACAGGTAGAGAATACTCTATCAGGCACTATCTGACGTGTAGTTCATCATATGTGATCTACTTACTTGAATGCCCTTGTGGTCTTTGGTACGTTGGGGAAACCAGCACTGAATTGAAACTGAGATTAAATAATCACAGGCAATCGTTACGAGATAGGAGATTGGATTTACCGGTCTCGAAACATTGTGTGGAGGCCAAGCATAGAGAATTTCAACTGAAGGTGCGCATAATAGACCATGTCCCACCGCATAGACTAGGTGGGGATAGATCCCTGAGACTACATAGAAAAGAAATGGAGTGGATCCACAGGTTAAATACCTTAAGACCTAGAGGGCTCAACATAGAGTTTAGACCCCTCGATGTAACCTAGGACTGGGTGACTCCAGAGGTGGCTGAGATACGACCCCTGTCATCCTCTTCAGAAATACATTGGTGTTACTTTGTTATTATTTATGTATTTTATATATTGTGATTCAAGCCGATTAATTTTTATTTCTCTTTCCTTTTTCTATAGATGTTTATCTCACTCCACATTGAGCACCACACCGTAACCTCACGTTGAAGACGCGTCACTCTCTCACCAGTCTATGACTATATTCCAATACTGGGTCCTTATGGGGTTATAGAGGTCGATAATGCTATGTTCAAGGGGCATTGTGATTATCACTATTGTGACTAGTTATAAGGTGCAACAATGGCTCCGCTAAAGGAACACTTGAGGAATACCACCTTATCCCCAAGATGCACCCTTTGGACTTATGTCCGGTTAGGGTCGCAGAGTGTGGATTTGAGTCCATCAGAAAACCAGGATAGGTGTTCTGTGGACTCGGGTACCTCTCGTACCTTTGGAACCATGCACCTTTAGACATCTATAGAAGCACTTGGGATATACTCCCATATACTTACCCACACTTTGTTCCCTTATCCAATATGGCGGCAGTGACATAGAAGTTACCAGTGCGCATGCGCGCTGCTCGCCGACCTCTTTCCCCACGTTCACTGCGATCACGTGATCACTCACGTGTCCGTCATGTGACTGTCATGCGCAGTCGACGATTATGAACGCCGATGGACCCGTTAGTGTGTCCTGTGGTGAGCGATCATTAGCGCTTATAAACTACATAGTGATCACATTCTATGATAGTATTTTGTTGCTCATAATGAATATTCATTCTTAACACTATATATTGATTTTATTTTGCACCTGTTGTCTCTAAGATGAATGATGTCACTTCCTTTAATGCTTTGTATAAATTGTATCACTGTTGTATACACCTTTGCTTGAAAAAGGCTCCAGGCTTTGGGAGCTGAAACGTTGCATGGCACATGCTGGAATAAAATAGTACATTTTTGACCACATTGGAATCTCGGAGTGCTGCCATTTTTTCTTATTTATATATATATATATATATATATATATATATACACACATATACAGTATGAACCATATTGAAGCCCTTTGACATCACACTAATCATAACAATGCTCTGAAATCCAACAAAACCATTAGAATGCAGCTCTGGTACTAGCATGGTAAATATGTATATCTATATATATATAGTATATAATATAAATATATATATAATTATAGTAAAAAGGAAATGTAGCAGCACTCAAAAAATAATATGAAAGTATTACTCAGGTGCACGCTCCCAGAACCGGGATCACAGTTCATCCAACGTTATAAATAAGGAAAAAAATGGCAGCACTCCGAGATTCCAATGTGGTCAAAAATGTCACTATTTTATCCACACTGTAGCCATGCAACGTTCAGCTCCCAAAGCCTGAGCCCTTTTTCATGCAAGGTGTTATACAACAGTGATACAATTATACAAAGCATTAAAGGAAGTGACATCATTCATCTTAGAGACAACAGGTTGCAAAATAAAATCAATATAGTGTAAGATGAAATATTCATTATGAGCAACAAAAATACTATCATAAATGTGATCACTATGTGTTTATAACGCGCTAATGATCGCTCACCACAGGACAAACCTAACGGGTCATCGGCGTTCATAACGTCGATCTACTGCGCATGACAGTCACATGACGGACACGGAGTGATCACTGATCGCAGTGACACGTGGCGGAAAGAGGTCGGCGAGCAGCGCGCATAGCGCACTGGTAACATTCTATGTCACTGCCCAGCCATATATGGATAAGGGAACAAAGTGTGGGTAAGTATATGGGAGTATATCCAAGTGCTTCTATAGATGTCTAAGGTGCATGGTTCCAAAGACGAGAGGTACCCGAGTCCACAGAACACCTATCTGGTTTTCTGATGGACTCAAATCCACACTCGCGACCCTACCGGACATAAGTCCAAAGGGTGCAATTTACCAAACGATAATGAAATGAACAAAAAAAACTCCTTGGTGAACAACATTGTGTGCTTTGACACTTACAGCAAAACTACCATCAAAATCAAGCATGATAATCCAGGGACACTTGCTCATAGATCCAGGCACTGTGACAGTGGTAATCTTTTTATATATGTTACCCATGGCCTCTTTCCTTCTAAAATCCACTTTTAAAATTATGCTAACAAGCCAGAAGGGCTCTATGGGGTCATACCAGAGCCCCTCTGTGCTGCAGCTTCAATCTTAAAGTATTGGACCAGCAGCGTGGTACGTCACTGCAAAGACTCTGTTTACATACAGAGGCCAGAAGTCCAATCCTGACCTGAATCTATTGCTGTAGCAGGCATGCAGCTGTGAATGCGGATGAATAGAGGTGAAAATAAGTGGCTTATGGTTTTTACAGTGCACCACACCTCCCCCTTTATGCCATATATATCTTTTTCTTTTTTTTTTTTAAATCCCAGACTATATGGACTTCTATTCATCATTGTATTCCGGGGTTTTATACAGTCCCAGTGCCATGGGTGTAATCCATGTGTAAATCCAGCATCTTGCCATGAAGCAAACATTTCTGAAAAAATGTATCATTCTACATCAGTGATTTTCAACCTTTTTTGAGCCGCGGCACACTTTTTCTACTTAGAAAATCCTGGGGCACACCACCAACCAAAATAGCACAAAATGACACTAAAACAGTCATATTATACATATAGTTAATAATATAGATTCCTAATTTATTTTAATCACTCAGTGTGAAACCTGGCTCTGTTTTGATGAACACAAAAGGGATATCCTCCCTTCCTTTCCTAGCTGCCTCCCTTTACTAATAAAAAAGCCCCTAGCGACCTCCCTTTCCTGATAAAAAGCCCCTAGCGGCCTCCCTTTCCTGATAAAAAGCCCCTAGCTGCCTCCCTTTCCTGATAAAAAGCCCCTAGCTGCCTCCCTTTACTAATAAAAAGCCCCTAGCGGCCTCCCTTTACTTCTGATCAAAAGCCCCTAGCTGCCTCCCTTTACATGATAAAAAGCCCCTATGAGGACTCTCCCTTTACTAATAAAAAAGCCACTTAGGGCCTCCCTTTACTAATAAAAAGCCCCTAGGCCTATCTTTACTAATAAAAGCACCCTCGCGGCCTCACTTACTAATAAAAAAAGCCCCTAGCGGCCTCCCTTACTAATAAAAAGCCCCTAGGGCCTTATCTTATAATAAAATGGCCCCTAGCGGCCTCCCTTTACGTGTACTAATAAATAGCCTTTCTCCTAGCGGCCTCCCTTGCTAATAAAAGCCCCTAGCGGCCTCCCTTTACTAATAAAAAGCCCTAGCGGCCTCCCTTTACTAATAAAAAATATTGCCCCTAGCTGCCTCCTTACTAATTAAAGCCCCTAGCGGCCTCCTTTCTAATAAAAAGCCCCTAGGGCCTCTCGTTACTAATAAAATGCCCCTAGCGGCTCTCCTTTACTAATAAAAAGCCTCCTAGCGGCCTCCCTTTACTAATAAAAAGCCCTAGGGCCTCTCACTTTACTAATAAAAAGCCCTAGCTGCCTCCCTTACTAATAAAAAGCCCCTAGCGGCTCACCCTTTACTAATATAACCAAAGCCCCTAGGGCTCTTGTACTAATAAAATGCCCCTAGCGGCCTCCCTTTACTAATAAAAAAGCCCCTAGGGCCTCTTCTTATAATAAAAAGCCCCTAGCGCCTCCCTTTACTAATAAAAAGCCCTCGATACCGGCTCCTCTCCTTTACTAATAAAAAGCCCCTAGGGCTCCTTACTAATAACTAATAGCCCCTAGCTGCCTCCCTTTACTAATAAAAGCCCCTTAGCGGCCTCCCTTACTAATAAAAGCCCTAGCGCTCCCTTTATAATAAAAAGCCCCTAGCGGCCTCCCTTTACTAAATAAAAGCCCCTAGGGCCTCTCTTTACTAATATAATGCCCCTAGCTGCCTCCCTTTACAATAAAAGCCGCCTAGCGGCCTCCCTTTACTATAAAATGCCCCTAGCTGCCTCCTTTACTAATAAAAGCCCCTAGCGGCCTCCCTTTACTAATAAAAAGCCCCTAGGGCCTCTCTTACTATTAAAATGCCGCTAGCGGCCTCCCTTTACTAATTAAAAAGCCCCTAGCGGGCCTCCTTTACTATAAAAAGCCCCCGACGGCCTCCCTTTACTAATAAAAAAGCCCCTAGGCGGCCTCCTTCTATATAAAAAGCCCCTAGCGGCACTCCCTTTACTAATAAAAGCTCCCTAGGGTCCTCTCTTTACCTAATAAAATGCCCCTAGCGGCCTCCCTTTGAACTAATAAAAAGCCCCCTGTGGCCTACCCTTTCTAATAAAAGTGTCCCCGAGCTGCCTCCCGTTTGACTAATAAAAAGCCTCCTAGCGGCCTTCCCTTACTAATAATAAAGCCCCTGCGGCCTCCCTTTACTAAATAAAAGGCCCTAGTCTGCCTCCCTTACTAATAAAAAGTAAACCCCTAGGCAGTGATGCGCGTAACTTTATGGCACTGGTGCGTAGGTGGCACTCGGAGCCCTTTCTGTGGGCACCTAAGGCCATCAGCCTAGGAAGATTACCAAACAGGAACAAATCCATTAACTCTTCCTGCAGTACTAGGCAAACTTATAGATGTGGCACAGCCTATTTTACAGCGCCACTTCATTGACTGTTTGTTGACAACTGCTAGAAATGTGAGAAGGTTTGAAAGAGTGCAGAGAGACCCTGAGAGAATCACATGATAGTACTGAATTTGCCCACCTGTTTCACGGTATTGGGGCCTCATGTGGCCGTATACAATTGAAAGATGTGGAAGAAACAGGTAGCAATAAGGTTACTGCTTAAAATGCACGTTGCACCCAGGTAAATTAAGTGTTGGTTTGTGGGTTGTAGTTTGTGGCACTTGGGTCTCTAAAAAGGTTCGGCCATCACCTGCCTAGTGGGCCTCTCTTCACTAATAAAATGGCCCCTAGGGCCTCTCTTTACTACATAAATGCCCCATGCTGCCTCCCTTACTAATAAAAAGCCCCTACGGCTCCCTTTACTAATAAAAAGCCCTAGCGGCCTTCCCTTTACTAATCAATATAGAGACCTAGGCCTCCTCTTTGCTAATAAAAAGCACCGGCTGCTGGTGATGCAACGCTACAAGGTGCACCCAGGGTCGACTACAGGTTTCCAGTGGCCCTTGAGTCGAAAAAAGCGTCAGTGTGTGACTTTCCTTGCAGGAAACTGGCGTAGCGCATGGATTCATTTTTATACAGCCTCTTCATTCACCCTATAATAATTATAGCAGACCCCCCATGACTTAAGTTATATACGTCCCAGGGCCCTCGTTACCCACCCATAGTTAATTTATAGCAGCCCAACATGGATTATATGCATTCCCCCTCATCGCCCATTATATGCAGCCCCTCCTTTCTCTCCCGAAACATTACATGCAGACCCCCTGCATGCTGCACACCCCCATTCTTATATCAAGTCCTCTCTTTCATCCATCATTCATTATATAAGCCCCTACCTATGCCCCCATTCATTATATACAGTCCCCTCATCATAGTCCCCCCCCCCATTTCATTATATGTGGCCCCCGCTCCACACACCCCCCCCCCTCACTATATGTGGCACCTCCTCCACACACCTCCCCCTGTTCATTATATTGTGGCCCACTCCTCAGCCCCCCCCCCCCCCATTCATTCATTAATACAGTCTCTTCTCATCCCATGGACTAGTAAATTGACATTTAAAATAATAGAATGACTCACCTAATCTTTCTACTCGATCCGGACTTCCTCTCTGCCGGCAGACGCACAGCGCTTCACACCAGCAGCCTACAGCATACCGTGCCACACTTTACGGTGCTAGCGCCAGCGCTGCTGGGGATGGGGGTTACACCACGCAGCGCTTTCGGCAAGCGGTAGCACCGCTTTGTGTGCCAGCACCCGGCTGAGGATGGAAATGAGATCTGGCCACGAGTGGGCCCTCCCAGCAGCACTTGCCCGGGTTTGCCGGGTGCTGGCGCCGGCCCTGGGGGCACCATAGTTCGGGGATCTTTCCCCGCGGCACACAGGTTGAAAATCACTGTTCTACATTACTCAAAAAGTTTTAATAGTCAGTACCTGAAATTGTATCACTCCTAGGATCTTCCACAATCAACAGTACGTTATAATATTGAAACGTAGAGTGAGAAATTGGTAGATGCAGGTGGTAAGTTAATAGAGGAATCATGAAGTATATTGTTGTAACGTATTGTGTCACGTTGCCATAGCAATCAGAATATGAGGCACAAATCATTCTGGGAAATTATGGCATGGGTTTCCATAGCTGAGTGCTGTTAGCTGTGTTCTCGTGCACAATGTCAAGAATTCAGTGGGATGGAGTAAAGCACATTTCTCAACCGATTGTCTGTGAATATGCTTGTTTTCAGAGTTTTATTTTCCAATAGGAAATTTTAAGGGAAAAAATAGCATAATGATGAAAATGTATTACTCTTTCCTGAGGAGGGAGCAAAAAAAAAACCCAGCTATTGTCGCTGTTGAATAAATTGTTACTACAGGTCACCATACAATCTTAAAAAACAGATACAATTATTCTGTAGGTTGGTTCGATGAAGGAGCTTATTTGCAGTCCATTATTGGCAAAAAAAATTTAATTCATAAAACTATATTATCAAGTTATAGTTTCACATGTCATGAATAACAAAGTAAAAATTTGTTATGATATGTTAAGTTTTATTAAACATTTTTTAATACATCCCCATAAGCCGTCAAGCTGTAGAACAGCTTTTAGATCATGTTTCTTATGGCCCAGCTTGGTGGCATCATCCAAAAAATCAACTTTGATGTGAGATGTACTGTAATTTAGAGGTAGATGGAGGTGGAGAGTTTAACACTGAAGCTCTTGCTGCCTCTGACCACTTCCTCCTATGTGATTGACATTGTGCGCTGGACTTCAGAAGATCTGATCAATGTCTCTGGACCAGGCCCGGCGCCAGCACCCGGCTAACAAGTGTGTATACAGGTGGAGGAGAAGGGGTCAGTGTGTATACAGGGGGAGGAGGAGGGGTCAGTGTGCATACAGGGGGAGGAGGAGGGGTCAGTGTGCTTACAGGGGGAGGAGGAGGGGGCAGTGTGCATACAGGAGGAGGAGGAGGGGGCAGTGTGCATACAGGGGGAGGAGGAGGAGGGTTCTAAGGCATGGAAAGGTTGCCTTAAGTGTTAAACTTTTCGCCTCCTTGACTTTATAAAACTTATTTACATCTCAATTCAAAGTTGATTTTCTACAAGATGCCAACACCTTAGGCCATGAAAGAAAAATCATCTAGAACAGGGGTCCCCAAACTACAGCCCGTTTCTATCCGGCCCTAGTTGCTTGGAGCGCCAGGCGCCCACGGCCTTCAGCAGTCGGGCAGGGGCTTCTGTCCAGACAGGAAGCTCCTGCCCGTCACTGTATAGTGCTTGATGCGGCCGGAAACCGTTGCAAGAGCAATATTATTGCAGGTGGAGCAATGTGGCCAGAAGATATGAGTACAGGGATTTTTTGTTTGTTTTTAAACGGTAGTAAAAAGATTGTGGCGGCCGGGGGACCCTGATATATTAAATTATTAATTATGGGGCAGCATAGGAAATAATTAATGGTGGAGGGGCAGCAAATAAAATAATTAATGGTGATGGGCCGTCTAGTAATTAATGGGGGGAAGCATATTCAATAATTAATGGAGAGGGGTCCCTGTATATTTAATAATTAATTGGGCCAATATATAATATAGTTCACACGGGGTTGCAGTATATTAAATAAGTAATTGAGGGGGGCCCAGTGTATTACGGATGTGGTCACATGTACCGCTATTTATTTTTAAACTTTAGTCTGGCCCTCCAACGGTCTGAGAGGGAGAGTAAACAGCTCTTTATGTAAAAAGTTTGGGGACCACTGATAACATAGCGGTACTGCTAGTGGTTTATTAGGCCATTTTCTGATGACGAGAATGGGTAGAAGCGTGTTCACACTATACAGAGCAAACACCCACGATGTGCACCAAAGTATATATGAACGGGGGTTTTTGGGGAAGAGGGAAAAGTTGTGTATCACTTTAAAATGTAACTTTTATTTGTTCTTATATTAAAATAACCAAGACTCGTGTGCGTCTACATACTCCATGAGGTTCCATTGTGGTAATGCAAACCACACTTAATCAATGTCACCGTGGCTATATACTGTAAGCCTGGGGCAGTAATACAGGAGGAGGTCCCCTTAGTTTGAAAAGTCCTCCTGTAATCCAATGTCACGTCCTCTTAATAATTTTTATAAGAGGACAAGAGGAGACAGTGGTATATCGTTTGCATCATCCAGCGGCAGGTGCCAATATTCTGCAGGCCGCCTGAGAGCACAATGCTTCTATGTGTGAATCAAGACACAGTGCCGCGCTGTGTCAGATTCCTTGCTGGTTTCTGATGACAGCTTCCCTATAAGTGCTTGAATTTGGAAACATTGGATAGTTTTCAGAAAAATACTGCATACATCTATTTTCAAATTTTGGATCTTATGTATATATTTATTGAAATATCCCCTTTTTTCAATTCAAAATTCAAACTTTTGGGCATTACAGCACCATCTGTCACCAAAATTCAAAAAGACCTAATGTAATTTTTCAGTATTTTTTTTTATATTTATAGGATATTTTTATTTTTTCGATTTGTGTATTTCTCAAGATACTCCACTGTCCCAACCTTACATGAAATGGGATTACGCTAACCCCAAAAGAACCTAAATTAATAAAATGGGTATGTTAAAAAAAAAATCACGCACCATTGTGTCCTGCTTGTGTCATCGGGGTGCTCCGACATTTGGGAAGTGCTATGCACACATCATATAAACACTGAACGAAAAGTTGCAATCAGTTTATGTCTGACGCGTGGATCAGTTGCTTTTAGGGTCATCAGGGTGCTCCATCACGCGACTGGCGTCCAAGTGTCAGGGTGAGTCTGGGGATTAGGAGGTGTGGGAACCCAAGTTAATAGTCTGGCATTCCAGGATCAGCTATGGATAGCGATAACACTATCTGGTTAGCATTGGGTGACCCAGACAGGGATGGCCTGAAAAATGAGCTGTCAGTGCAGTCCATCCTCACTACACCCCATGATGATCTTTGTATTCTAGATCCTCCTGAATATACTGTATGTTTGTGCTGCATCTTGGTATATATGACCCTCTGAAGAATCCTATAAAAGAAAGAAATGCGTCAGGGCAGGGGGATGCGGGGTGAATTTAGGGATCAGTACGTGGTACTGCCCTTGTTTGGGTGGGATTCAATTCCAGAGATGTCTATTGGGCTTGCAACTAGAAGGATGGACCCTGTGAAATGAGCATATAATACCCTGTTGAAATCCCTGACTACCCATCATTTGGAGACTAGACCTTCAGGAATGGTAAGACATCCGTTTTCCAGATACATGATAAGATGTGTTTGGTTTTGTTTTGTCTCGCTGGCAAGTTGGATATGACTGGTCCATTGCCGATTTCTAGAACGGAGGTAACAATTGAATTCTATTGCTCTGGTTGTCTACCGTTTTAATGCATATCAAATAAACATGTAAGTTTTAAACATACCCATTTTTTTTAATTTGGGTACCCCACTTTTTTGCCTTGGGGTGGTTTGAACCAGCGCACTGTAGTGACCTACCCAAGTGCATGTTTGCTGTCCATTTTTCTGCTTGTCTTTACTACGGAATTGGGATCCTTTAAAGACTTGTATGCCAGAAAAATGAGTGTTAGGATTTAGTCAACAATTGGAAAACTAGAATGGCTACAAGCGGCAGGGTATCTTGATATGCATTGTTTAATAGATACCGAGAGTGGCCCAAAGAAGTGGCAACAGGATCAAGGCTCATTGATGCGTATTGGGCATGGATCTCCCAAAACAACTGAGGCACTAATTGTTCATGCTGACTATGATAGAAAGGTGTCAGAACTGAGTCTACTGTCTATTACAATGTAAACAAGCATCATGTATTGTTTGACCTCAGCAGTGTCAGTCCATTTGTGTAGAAGTTTCTGGTAATGTATTTCTAAGTGGCTGTTTTTAAGATCTTTAAAATAACCTGAAATGACTTGTTACATACCAGCAGATTGTGGTGTCATGTCGTGTACTGCAAGCTGAGCTCATCCTCTACACTCATCATGCAGCGGTGACATCAGCACATTATGAATCACTGCATTTTCCTATATGAGCGAACCATTAGAAATGGTTTGTTCTCTGCACTGATTTCTTCTATTATCCCTTATGTTTAGAGAATAAAAGTCTGTCAACGCAACCTTGAAAGCAGCTAACAACCAAAACGTATTGTGATGTAGTTGTCAGTCAAACAATTTTCCAATCTCTGAAAATCAATTTGAATCGAGTCGTCCCGTTTTATTAAAACATTGCCAAGCACCTCCATCACCAGTAACTCCATTTTCCCCTGCCACAAGTACACAAGGCTGCAGCAGTGAAGTGCTGATGTAAAACAAGAAATGACTGCCCTTGTAAGGGACACTTTGTTCTGACTCTTCTTGCGTCCTACATTGTAGGATAGTAGAGTCTGACCTAGTAGGGCTAGACGATAGCATGTTTGGGGGCATGTTTACATGCAGGGTTGAGATAAAGGGGCATTGCCCAGACCTCACGTGAAAGCTAGAGCTTATGTTCCAGCTCCCAGTGGCTACTCCTTGGCTACCTCCAAACTTCAGCAGCAAAGAGAGAGCAATAAAAGATCAGGCACATCTAGCTACCCTCACATTATGGCCTCCCTGATATTGTGCCCCCCCTACAAGTACCCCTTATATTACCTCCTCCCAGCAGGTCTCCCTCATTACCCCTCAGAAGCAGTTCTCCCTTGTTACTGCTTAATATTATTCTTAATATTCTGCCTCTCCTGTGTGTAGTAATCGCCCCTGCAGGCTATGCTACAAACAGCAGCAGAGGCATAGTAATAGAATTCATTCTGTATTCAACTTTGTTGCCAGGCATACATATATACAAACAATTTCAACAATTTTCACCTTTACTATCTCATGCTTATCTATCTCAGATGTTCTCCACCAGCGTTTATATAAAAGCAGCCAGCACATGCCTCTTGTCAGTGGCCTAGGTGGTCGAGCACCATGCTCCCAGCATCATGGCTCATCACACGTTGTGTTGGTTAATGCATTATAAACACAATTATGTCCCGTTAACATTATATTTACATAGTGTTGACATGTTATCCTAAACAACACATCAAAACCTATATACAACACGTGAATGCACCCAGAGAGCGTTTTTTATATAGCGCCTTCAGCTATTGAGTTACAGCTGGTTTTTAAGGGAATATATTGGGGCAAAATTATCAAAAGTGTCTGAAAGTAATTCAGACAGTCTTATACCGCCCCATATTTATCAAAGTCCCTGATGCTGAATATTATATCTGTCAGTCTGTCTAGTTTAAGGCTGAGTAGTTGTACTTTACACCTCCTTTTAGTTGGTGCAGAAAAATCTGACACTTTTTGTCCCTAAATAGGCTGCATCCTCTATGAAAGAGGACATGCCCTTTTTTAAAGGTCACACCACTTTCAGATTTCCGTTTCTAGCTTCCGCTAGAAAAAGTAAGAGACTTAAATTGAAAAGATCCATTAGAAATCCCATCGAAGTGCAAATTGTGCAAAGCGGAACTAAAGCAGATGTCACAACGTTTAATACCCAGGAATCGTAAAATAGAAAGCTTTCTCTAGGGCTGTGAGGCGCAAAGATCCGGCACAGGTCACAGAAAGAGGTTGGCTATTTAACAGATCAGCAGCCGGGCAACGCCAATTAGTGGTGTGCTGGCCCTTTAAATCTCACAGAGCCATCGTGCGCATGCCCTACGAGGCGGGGGCGCATGAGTTGGACTACAGGAAACGCTGCTGGAGCAATGAGAGGTAAGTGAGGCTGCAGCTGGCATGATGGGGCGGACAGGGGAACATGGGTGCGCCTGTGACTTGAGACAATATTGATAGACAGAAATAGTTAATATATAGATTATAGATAAATGTGTGATATAGAGAGAAAGACCAGGCAGAAAGTAAAGACCAATAGGTAGACAGAAAAGCAAGTTTGATAAATAGGTAATAATGAGATATCTATATATGATATCCATGAGGGATGGATGGATAGATAGATATACATATATAGAAGCTATAGATCAATGTCTTGAAAGTGAAAGTAAAGTGTTTGTACTGTTAACGGACACCAAAGTCGGCTCCAGGTGTCAATAGGCCTCTGGGTGACAGCACCTCAGTGTACCCCTTTGCAGTGAACTCACATGTCGGCATGAAAAATTCAGAAACTAAAACAGTCTCCTGTCCCCTAAAATATTCCCTAGTTTATCAACCAAAACAGCCCCTTATGGTTATTTTATAAAAAAAAAAGCCTCCCTCATGCCCTATGGATTCATCAGATACAGCCTCCTTTACCCCCATGGATTCCTTAAGTACAGCCTTATGGGCCCCCCCCCCCAGCAGCTATGGGCCCCGGAACTTGCCCAGGTATCCCCAGTGCTGGTGTCTGCCCTGCTCTCACCCGTTATGTTCAGTTGTATTACCGTTTATTTACAATCTGATATCTTTTTGTAAATAAATTTTGGAGGTAAATAAATGGAAATCCAGACAGTAGTGTGTACATACCTCCCAACCGTCCCGATTTCAGCGTGACAGTCCCGGTTTTTAACCCCTGTCCCGCTGGAACGGGCAGCTAAGATAAAGTCCCAATTAGTCCCTCCCTCCCCCACACTACCTGTGGTTGTCCCGGCTCCGTGTCCCGCCCCCAGCGCCGCCTCCGTCTTCCTGCTGTGTTCAGGTCCATGGAATCTCCTGCACAGCCCGACACCTCCCCCATCAACGCCCCCAGCCCAGAGACCAATGAGAGCCCAGTGTCCTCCCCCAGGGCTGTTCTATGAATGGAGCACAGGCTGCACTGAACGATCCCAGCAGCAGCAGCTGCTGGGAGTGTGCTGGAGCAGCAGCAGCCATGATGTCAGGTATTTGTGACTGTTGTCTGCATAGGCAGCTCAAGTGTTAAATACTTTAACTCTCATAGACCCCCTGCTAAATAGGACCCCCCCAGTGCCTGCTATTCTGCTTTTATTTTACCAGGTGTGACTTAACCACCAGGCCCTTATTTATTTTTGCGTTTCCGTTTTTCATTCCCCACTTTCAATCTTCCATAACTTGTTATTTTTCCATGTACAGAGCTGTGTGCGGCTTGTTTTCTGTGTAACCAAGTGTCCTCTCTAGTAACGGTATTATATATTCCGCGCCGTGTACAGGGAAGTGGGAAAAAATCCAAATGCAGCGATAATGGTGAAAAAACACATTTGCGCCATTTTCTTTTGGGCCCTGTTTCTACAGATTTCACTGCGCCCCACATGACACCTCTGCATTATTCTTTGGTTGGTACAATCACAGAGACACCACATTTATAGAAGAATTATTGTGCTTTAGATTTTTTTTAAAAATGTAAAATTCTTAATTTTTCCATACTTTGAGGCCAATAACTTTTCTATACTTCGGTGTGTGGAGCTGTGTAAAGAGGACCTGTCACCCTGAAAAACAGCACTAGGAGGACCCGTTCACATGGTGCGTTATGTCCTGCCTTTTCATTGCGTTTGAAACGCATTACATCAGCTGAGAAGGCGATTTGCCTAATTACATTACTGTTAACGTTTCCATTTACAGAACACACTCTAAACACAATGTCAATGCATGCGTTAACAAGCGTAAACAGTAACGTAATTAGGCAAATCGCCTCTCAGCTGTTGTAATGCATTTCAAACGCAATGAAAACGCAGGCAAAACGCACCGTGTGAACGCGCCCAGCGATGTTACTAAAGTAAGCAGCTCCTAGTGCTAAGACAGACGCATCAGTGCTATACTGATAGCGTTACCGGAAACCTCTGATAACACTAACAAACACCGCTGCACTGTACTCTAGAAACGCCAGACTCTCAAAGGGGTCCGACGTATTCATGAGGGGGCGGTCCCTCTGCCCCTGACTGCCCCGCACGTTCCATAGGCGGCCGGTGACTGCCGCGTGTCATGCCCACAATCCCACCCCCTCATGAATACGCCACTTTGAGAGCGGTCCGGCGTTTGTAGTGTACAGCACGGCAGTGTTAGCGTTATCAGAGGTTTCTGTGTAACACCGCTGCGTTTGGTTTAGCACTAGGAGCTGATTACTTTAGTAACATCTAGTTGCCGAATTTTAGGGGTATGACAGGTCCTCTTTAAGGTGTCATTTTTGCGGTATGAGATGACACTTACATTAATACCATTTTGGGGACATCTTATTGAGCGGGTGCATGTCACAATAATTCAGTGCATCCGCCACAGTGTGTGTTATTTGTGTCTTCCAGGACCATGCATGCTGTGGACTATTTCGGATTCGAAGGATTACGTCCATGACCGACATTTCTAACAAATAAAATGGTCAACGAGGGTGTGTCTGCGTTCTTTGTTCAATTAAATTTATATTTGTTAAAAACGGTGTGATTTATTTTTTTGCGACACTCTTCATAGTTTGCCATAGTAGTGGTGCCGGCTAGATGACGGTGCTCATTACTAAGGGCTGGCCTTAGTGTTTGTCTTAATTTTTTGGCAAATTCACACGCCCATACCATTACCCTGGTACCCACCGCCACCAGGGGTGCCGGGAAGAGCCGGGTACAAACCAGTACCTGACAGTCTATAGATGATCAGGTAGTGGGGCGGCTGCAGGCTGTTATTGTTGCGCTGGAATAGGCCCCTAACAGTGGGCTATCCCAGCTCAGTAATGGCAGGCTGCTGCTGGTTTTTTTTGTATCTGGCTGATTTGAACAATAGGGGGCACCCCATGACGTTTTTTCCCCCCATTTTTTTGTAAAAATGGGGGAAACAGCCTGGGAGCCCCCTTTTAAGGGGGGACCCCACACATATTTTTGTCAAAAATTTGAAGAAAAAACAGCATGGGGTGCCCCCTATAAATCACACCGTTTTTAACAAATATAAGTTTAATTGAACAAAGAACGCAGACACACCCTCGTTGACCATTTTATTTGTTAGAAATGTCGGTCATCGACGTAATCCTTCGAATCCGAAGTAGTCCACAGCAGGTACGGTCCTGGAAGACACAAATAACACAAACACACAAAAAAGGGCACGCAACCATGGGGGGGGGGACATGGTTGTCAGGGTTGATCGCTCCTACTTACCTGCTTCTTTATTGCAGTACATGGGGATTTTGCTGCAGGTGTGACGATCAATCACTGTCAGACAATTGCAGGCTTGTCATCCCGCATCATCTGTAAGTCTCACAGGGGGCGACTAGCCAGCAGTATTTAAATGGATAACAGTCCATAATCACTGTTATAATCGCTGTTAAAAATCAGCCACCACATCCGTCTACTGCATACAGACAGAACAGCTTTCAGAATCGCTGCTCAATGCATGTGAAGAAAGTAGTAGATAAGGGGGGCAGAAGAGCCTTTTTCCCTAATAAAGTATACTGCAAAGTTTACCTGCTCTACTGATTTTAGATATGCTTTAAAGGGAACATTCCTGATGAAACTGACGTAATCAAACCGTGACCAGTATGTTGTCAAGCAGCTAAACACCTTCCAGATTGAATTTCTTTCATGGCTCAGTGTGCTGGCATCATTCAGAAAATGTTCAAAAGGTGTCAAAGGGAACCTGCTGCTGAACATCATCTTTCTTTCATGGTCCAGTGGGGTAGCTTTATTAATAAAATAAACTATCAGCCTCCATGACCAATATACATTTGGCTTCAAAGTTTGACAGTGAATTCAAGCTCTTGCTGCCTCAGATCGCCCCTTCACTGTAACTGATGGCCCTGCACCTGGAGACATCACTTTCCAGATCTCTAGATTTCCGGTGCAAGATTTCATTTACATGGGAATGTGTTCAGCGGCAGGGAGAGCTTGACTTCAGTGTTAAACTCTCCATCTCCTTAACTTTATACAACTTATTTATATTTCACTTCACTAAATTTATTTTCTGGATGATGGAACCACGCTGAGACACGAAAGAAACACTGGTTCCCTGTAAGCCGCTTCAAAACACACAGACACTTGTTTATTAGGTCAAATTCTGCTGATGACAGGTTCTAATTAGGTTTGTGAAAAAATAAGATTTTAAAGGGGCTTTTCCCGGAGTTCTGGAAATTATGCCCATAGTGAAAGATTATTATAAGTATGGGACATAGGTTTGCACAAAGGAACTATTATGCTTAGAGTCCAGGTAGTTGCAACGAACAAACACTACACCGTTAACTTATCTTCGGGGAAGAAAAGGAAACAAACAATAAGGAATATATGGTAGTCATTAACCCATATTAAAATAATTTATTGGCTCCACATTACACAGTTACACACATGCCGCTGTAATACTCTGTCATACACACATAAATAAGACATACTACACGCATACAACTCACTTACTGCAAAAGGTCAGACACAGCACAACAGGAGCCATGTGAGCAAAATGTGATTTCTGCTTGTTTTTCATACCCTGTATAACAAAATCTCAAAATCGCGCTGGTCAGGATCAGGAGTCTGTGCAGCTCTTCCAGTACAGTACAGTCCATATATATGGGCCCTACACAGATCATATAATAGTTTCTTGGTAAATCTTACAATATCCACACTAAAAATGCAGACATTAAACATTTCCCTCCAGCAGCTTTGTAATCCTGAGCAATGGACTTCACAGACTACCCAAGGAGGGAGGAAAGGGACTTTTCAGTTCTGGAGAGACCCAGTAGAGGTATAAAGAAAACATGATTAAAGTGGATTTCCCATGAAGACAACCTATTGCCTATCCACAGGATAGAGAAGAAGTGTTTTATCTCTGGGACCCCCACATTTCACAAGAATGGGGGTCCTCGGTCCACTGTTTGAGGGGCTAGACCGTAACACCTGCCACCTTATTTCACTTTTTGTGTTGATAGCCGAGCACTGTATTTGGCCTCTGACAGTCACATATAAACGTATAGAGCGGCACTTGACTGTGGTTCTATTCAAATGGAGTTTGTATAGGAAATAATTGTCTTTGTAAGAAAACCACTTTAAATTGTATCACATTCTAATAGGCATTACATTGTGCCCTGTACTACGATATCCAGTCAGTGTAGAGTCCCGTTGTTCTGATCGTCCAGCGAAATCTTCCCAAGAATCTGCTGTTCCAGCTCATTATTTCCCACTGGAAGCTGAAAAAAGTTCATTTCTGCAGCCAATGCTGCCATAGCTGATGGGTCCTGCCCAAATTGTGCTCTGAGCATTATGTCCATCTTTTCCAGTCTTCTTTTCAACCGTTTAGCCTCACGCTCCCGAACAAGCCGCGCTTGACGCTTCTCCGGTGTCTCATTGGCCCGTTTCAAGCGCATAGCTTCGCGATCTCGTTGCAGGCGTCTTGCCCTCTGCTCATCAGTCTCCTGCATTCGCTGCTGCCTCTTAGCTTCTCTATCCCTCATCCTTCTTAGCTCTCGTTCCTCAGCGGTCTCGCTGTCTCGTCGACTCTTCTTGGCTGTACGTTCTCGCTCCAGTCGTTGCATTCTTGCCGCCACAGGCTCGTTCTGTCTTCGACTAGCCCACTTGCGCACTGTAGGGGTTTGGGTTGCCATCATCTTTCTATAAGCCACACAGTTATTGCACACAAGTAAAACTCCAGCGGGGTAAACTGCATTGAAGTCCAAAGTGCTGGGATTTTCGTGATTGTTCTGATCCCAAGTTTCTGGGGACAAAACTTCTGGCAGCTTTTCACTGAAACAAAGCAAAAAACAATTATAGTTTGATATATATATTGCTATTGAGACATAATTTCTGTATTATACATTATCATATGTTTCATGCTCAGTAGCCAAGGACTATATAATGACTATAGAAACCTAAAATCTTAATCTTCAGTCCTGAAAACTGAGCGACCATTGCCGGCAGAGAAATTAAGAACAGAGATTACAGGACAATGATTTGGGATTGCGATCCATACCTGTTAAACGTTTCATGACTGGAGAACTGAGCACCACATACAGCACAGTTAGAAAGCTGATCCTCTGAATGTATTAGCAGGTGACGCCCTAGGGAACCTGGGGAGCTGAGGGCTCGGCCGCACACTGGGCAAAGATAACTTTTTGCGCTTACCACAGCAGCTGTATGCTGAAGACAATATAAAAAGTAAAAGATTAAGAAAAAATTATCGGTTTTGGATTCCAGATTGTCAGCAATAAAAACTCTTATCTTGGGTCCCAAAAAGTAGAACACCAACACAAGAGGTATTAGCACAAAGAGGGAGATTTATCAGAAGTGTCTGAGAGAAAAATGTGTTTTGTTGCTCATGGCAACCAATCCGAGCTCAGCTTACACTTTAAAAACTTCTGCGGGAAAATGAAAGCTGAGCTCTTATTGGTTTGCCATGAGCAACTAGAATAGTTTTGCTATATGTCCCCTACCTGATATACATGAGTGATCAGCTGTTCGTGGCTCACACAGTCCACTTGACAAAGTGGGCATATAAAAAGTGCAGAATCCAGGTTACCTTCAGAGACCTAGAAAAAGAAGAAGCAATGACTATATTTTATATAATTTAGGTTTTATAGCTAGACAGCAGCTAGGGAAAATGTTCAGGGAAAAATGGTAGGCCCGTGAGTCATAACAGAAGTCAGCAGGGAAAAAAAGAGCCTCTCTAAACTAAAATCTCATCAGATCTAAAACAGGATCATTAGCACATAATTTTTATATATTCACATATTACCACCATTTTGATAAAGATTTATTTTATCTCTTTAGATTACAACTTATCAATTCATTATTTTAATACTAATTCCAGTACAAAAATATGACAAAGTATATAGAAGATGCACATGAGAAAAAGCCTATACAAATTAAATTCTGGCTGATTTCGGTCACCATGAGCTGACAGCTTTGCTATGCTCAAAGTATATACAAAATGCAGAAAGTCCCTCTAGTGGTGGCTTATGGTAGGCTCAATTTTATATTTTGATTAACTTTTTCAGGGATCCAAAGTCCTTTAACAAAAATTAGAGCTAAAACCGCCATAAAAATTAGTACCAAATACTAATATTGATTTTAGTTACTACTTTACTTTAATAGGACCACTATCATCCCTGTATTAATAATAATATATAGAGTTACCATAGAAATATCCTCTCGTTTTCTGATCTTTCTGCTAGCTCCAGGCTCCCCTGCTTCCTTCTCAGTGTTGTCTTCTTCAGAAGCCGGAGATGAAAGTTCATCAATGGTTGTATCCTCATCACTGTCACCTAGAACAAGGTAATTATGTTACAGAGTCATTAAAAAATGTGTTTGAGGTGGCAATTATTTTAGCAAACTTGAAGTCTACCAAACTTGCATAAATGAATGCTACAGTATATGTATGTGATGAGTACTTTAATCTGAAGTGCAATCTCAGTTTTCTTGCATTTTTGCCAATTATCAGCTTTATAAGAGCTGCTAGGAGGAGACAAGTTGCTAAGATCCTATCCTATACACTGCAAACAAACTGTGAAGGAGAATCTGCTGTAATTCGAGGTAAAAAAAAATAAAAAAAAAAAAAGAACAAAGTATTAATGGTCTTTTCCCTAGTGTCTCTGGCTGTGTCAGGTCCTGTTCCTGTGATCAGCGTGGGAGCAGAAGAAACTGCAGCGATGTCAAAAGACGATGGGTGGTCAGGATTGAGCTGAACTCTGAAGTAGTGAAAGCTTAACATTGGCAACGTATGGCAGTTCTTAAGATTCTGTACCAACCTCAAAAAGAAAGTGCTCTGCCTGCTATGGGAGCCCTATTAAAAAGACATGTGTGATCTGAATCACTGGATACAGAGAAAAACTGTGCTGAGAAAATATCTACAATGATCAGACATAAAACCACTGCAATACAACTACTACCAGAGTAGTAGCTACAACGACTACCAGAATAGTTGTAGTAGACCAGGGATGGGACTTGGCGACATGGACACGGGTTGAGGAATGTTACTCTTTTAAAGCCCACTTATACAAATCTTAAATGAAAAACTAAACATGGTAATCGCCCTTTTCTGCTGTAATGTGCAATAAGAAAAGTGACAACCCCAAAACAGCACAATAGAAAGACTATCAACAAAAAATTTGCCCCCACTCACTGATACTCTGGTCATTATGCTCCATCTCGGATGCTTCCTGTTTTACAAGCGCAGTTTTCATCATTGCTTCACAAGCTTGCTGCTCCAACCCCGCAAACATGTTCTTCCCTGAGCAAGGAAAGAAGGATCCGTTAGCCCCATAAAATACTCAATCAGTAGGAATGCACAAAGTTATATGTTGCCAACCGGTGGCAGACCCCTATGCAGCGTAATTTGATCTTGCCCAAAAAAGGATTCCATCATGGCATAGCAGTTTTTATTTATTTTGCCATCGGTGCTGTAGTGTGGGGTTTGCTTTAACAAGGCTACCGGTATTTTTTCATGATGTCATTTTCTTTATTAGTAACTCTTTCTGCTTTTCATTTTCAATTTAAAGTTTAGGTGTTTTTGACCCTGTAACAATCAGTCCCTTTTTCAAGTTAGTGTCTTGTCTTCTGTGTAACAAATTGCACTTCATAGTGACAGTATTTAATATTTCATGTGTACAGGCGGTCCCCTACTTAAGGACACCCGACTCACAGAAGGACCCTAGTTACAAATGGACCTCTGGATGTTGGTAATTTACTGTACTTTAGCCCTAGGTTACAATAATCAACTGTAAAAGTTATCAAAGATGTCTGCAATTAAGGTTCATTGTTAATCCAACATTTTTTAAATCCAATTGTCACAGAGACCAAAAAAGTTTTGGCCAAGGTTACAAGGTTCCGGCTAACATACAAATATAACTTAAGATCAAACCTACAGAACCTATCCTGTATTTAACCCGCACTGCCTGTACTGGGAAGCGGGAAAAAAAATTCATATGCAGTGAAGGCGGTGAAAAAACAAATTTTGCGACGGCGCACATCGGGTGCATGGAGAGGGCTCACGGGCTGAAAGGGTGGAAAATCCCAATATACTGCCATACTGTACTATGGCAGTACCTGGTAGGATCAGACAACCTAGGGTTAAAGTACCCTAGGGGGGTCTGAAAAACAATAAAAATTTTAAAAAATTAAAAAAAAAAGTTTAAAAAATTATAATGAAAAACCCTAAAAATTCAAATCTCCCCCCTTTCCCTAAAACTGATATAAATATAAATAAACAGTATCATAAACATATTAGGTATCAATTCAATAAAAAGTGATGAAAAGGTCATACCGTCCTAAAAAGGGTAGCATTGAAAACGTCATCAAAAGTCGCAAAATATGACAGCTCCGTACACCAAAGTTTAAAAAGGTTATTAGCGCCTGAAAATGGCAAAAATCAAAAGAATTTTGTACAGGTTTTAATTTTTGTAAATGTATGAACACATTATAAAACCTATTATACAAATTTGGTATCCCTGTGATCGCACCGACCCCAAGAAAAAAGTAGACATGCCATTTGGGGTGCACAGTGAAAGCAGTAAAATCCAAGCCCACAAGAAAACGGTGCAAAAGCGTTTTTTCACCATTTTCACTGAGTTTTGAATTTTTTTCCCGCTTCCCAGTACACAGCATGGAATAATAAATACCATCACTATGAAGTGCAATTTGTTATGCAGAAATCAAGCCATCACACAGCTCTGTACGTGTAAAAATAAAAAAAGTTATAGATTTTTGAAGGTGGGGAGTGAAAAATGAAAATCAAAAAACAAAAGGGCCAGGTCATTAAGGAGTTAAAAAAGGGTGTTGTATGACCACATCATACAAGCCATGGGGTTTTTTTTGTAATTTTTAAACAACAGAGCTAAATGAGGCCTTTTTTTTAATCATAAAACTAGCTGTTCTTTGCACTTTTACCATTCTGGAGATGGTGCGGGCAATGTATATTTGCATTTGAGTCTTAAAGGGAACCTGTCACCACAACTTCACAAATACAGCTAGTGACAGGTTCCTATAGAGTCCTATTAACTGACACCCTTCTTTTAGCAAAAAAAAAATGTTCATTTTAGTAAAATGTCCACTGCAGAATAACACCTCAACATTTATCAAGCTATCTAAAGTGTCAAAGACATCTAAAGACATTCCCTTTCTTATGATAAATCTACCCCAGTATCTTTTTAATCACTTTTTCTTTTTTGGCCTCAAGCACACAACCTGCTATTGGGCAATTGCCTGAAATGATAAAAAAGGGTCCTATTCAAGCCCTTGTTATGGCGGTTGTGTGCATGTGGAAGTTAGTTAAGATGACCAAAAATCAGCTCTTGCAGAGCACTAGCCGCCTTCTGATCGCTCATATACTACACATACTGTGCATATATGGCTGTCAGTGTAAGGAATGAATGTGGATAGCTTTACCAAATCATCCTGACAAACAGCAGATTTTGTGTCTCCAGCCCCTATACAGACGTGTACGTTTCATGTCCACAGCTTCTGTTATATCTGCTAGCCGTAACAGGACGCTACTCACAATGTACTTTATTTGGAGTTGTCTGTTTCCTCCGGGACATCTTATGAGAACTGACTACATCCACGCTGACCCTCTATACAGAACGGCTCTGAAATTGGGATCAAACCATAAGGGGTTAAACAGGTGCACAGCAAAATACACTGGGATTATGTCTGGAAACATTTCTATAGTAAACATGGAGCAGATGTTAAGGGAAGCGCATGTTATTGACCGCTGCTTTATGCAACTCCTTCTATTGCAGTTTTTGGGATTCAGGATAGTCTGTGACAGTAGGTGGTCTCTGCTTACATACTGCTAGTGGCAAGGAGCCCCCTTTATAGAATGACATATGCAGTTACTGGGATAATTTCCTGGGGAAGTTGGGGTCACCCACATAAAAAAAAAACATGCACCCCAAAATAAATGCATCATTATATATAAAACCTTCATCTTCAGAGGGAACCTGAATGACCCAGCCGCCAGATACAGGTCGTGCATTGACCATGCATTGTGCAGGGCTCTTCAGCCATTAGGGGGCGCCCTGCACTGTGCATTACACCAGAGTGTGAGGGGGGGGGCTGTGGCTATACATATCCCGGCAGCGGCCATTATACCAACACACCTAAAGGCATTAGGCCTGGCAATGTGCCCCGGTGCACGGCCATCCCCTATACTCACCTGCATGATTCCCGGCAGCCCCCCGGCCCCGGTGCCCGGGTGTGTCCCGGCTCCACACAGACGAGCAGTGCAGTAGCTGCTAGAGGGAGAGAGGCCCTCTGATGACGTCATGTGGGCACGTGACGAGGGAGGTGGAGGAGAGCGATTAATGGGAAGTAGCTGGCTCCTATGTGCCTTTCATTGTATGAGGCTGTGGCGTCCGTAACCGGAACTGTGCTCTATCCATTGCATCTCCATTATAGCCAATGATGTGCTCAGCCCTAAACAGGTGCCCCACCCCTCAATCCTCACAGGTTCTGTGCCCTCAATGCTACAGCCACTAGCCGGCCACCACAGGCACCACTGTCCACAAAGCCATCTAAATGCATGAAAATGGTCACACCCGTGCAGCCAGTCACCAACCTAAGCAGCGACTTACCGCTACTACAGGTCACTGCTGACCTCCCTCCCTGTCCTGTGTACAGTGCAGAAGTTACACTAGGGTTGTTTATATTTGTGGCTCAAAAAGGGGTTCAACTTACAAGGTCCCTTAGGTCAGGGGTTCACCTGAACTCTGCTGCTACAGAACTGCGCCCTCCTCCTCCTTTTTTATTAGGTGGGTTCTCCATGAAGCTTCTCACACCCATGCTGACATGGGTTATCAGGCTCACCTCACCTCATGGCTGGTGCATCCCGCCTTGGGCTTCATTCACACGTGTGACCGCCGCCACCCTCCAGCTAAAAAGGCAAAAATATTTTCCTATCTTCACAGCAAATTTGCACAATTCTGGGATCCATTTTTAATGGATTCTCATAAATTCTAATGTATGAGTGGTCCAAGGAAAATGGTACTGACTAGGACATACTCTGCTTTTTTATAATCAATTGTGTTGCACCCATACTAAAGAGTCATTAACACAAAATTAATGTGTTAAAGTATTATGAACACATCGCATTTACATTACATTTTGTAAAATGTATGTGGTAAATCCCCATATACTGCCATACTGTAATATGGTAGGATCAATCAGGCAACCTAGAGTAAAAGTATACCCCATGAAAAAAAACTGAAAAAATTAAAATAAAGGCTGCCTGAATTGAACTATTTAATTACAATGTGCAATTTGGTATTAAATAAATAAAATAAAAGTCCTATAATCTCCCCAGTTACATATAAAATACAAATAAAGTATATAAAACACAAAAACACATACATATTTGGAATCACCACGTCCGTATCAATCTGTACAATAAACCTAAATCAATATTGAACCCGCTTCTATACTCAGCCATGTATCAGTACACTCGGGAGGAATTGGGCATCAAACGTTGCAGTGCGTTTCATCATTTAATTTATTCTGAAACTGTCAGTTTTGGCCTAGATCAATGTATTTTCCAAAAAAATTCTAAAGTTTCTAAATCGCAGGTCCATATTGTTTTAATTTAACCCATGTGAAATACTTAAAGGGTTAATAGACTTAAAGAAGTTGTTTTACATATGTTGAGGGGTGACGTTTCTATAGTGGGGTAATTTATGTGGTTTTACTATTATTTAGGCCTTTCAAAGTCACTTGGAAGCTGAGTTGTCCCTTAAAATGTGAGTTTTTAGCAATTTTCATGAGAAATGAGAAAAATGGTACCTAAAGTTCTGCGCCTCATAACATCCTAGAAAAGTGAGGACGCATAAAATATTATCCCAACATAAAGCCGACATTCCGTAAATGTTAATTATCAAGCTTTTTGGGTAGTTTTCTTCCTGTCTAGAAAGCAGAATATTTCAAACTTGGAAAATGAAGAATTTTTACAAACTTTTGCCAAATTTTCACTTTTTTTCAGAACGAAACACAAAACGTATCACTTGTTAGGGATTTTTATGCAGGGCCCCAAAGCCCTCTTGACTTTGTAAGGTGAGTCTAATAACCCTTCATGATTGAACATAGAGGACCAGAAGACATACACGTCAATCTCTTAGTCAAGATCTTCTCCCTTTAATAATCAAAATGCATAATATATATCAGACAGAGAGTCATCAAAGGGGTGTGAATAGTATACTCCCAAATCTTTGACATCGCATATTCTAGGAAAAAAGTGATTAATTGTGCTCAGTTCTCAGTAGACTTGTACACAGATATTGTTTATACTAATGCTGTGAAGGAGATGATAAGGGCTCCAGAATCTATTATTATGCAGCTTCGAGGACCAGACTGGCTCTCATTAAATGTCAAAGGGTATTAGCTGACAGGCCAGCAAAATGTTACATAAAATGAAGTTTGAATCATGAAATAACTTGACAGGTCAGGGAACATGGCCGCTGTATCAGATGGCGGACGTAGTCAAGATGGCGTCCGAAACCAGGGCGACCTCCTTAACAATTCCCCCCTTTGAGCTGCTGGCCTGTACTCCATCTGAGCGACCTCCCAAGCCCAGGTACCCACAGGTAGGTTAAGCCCGTACTGCTGGATTGTAACTCTTCATCAGATCCCCTGGAGGTGAGTCACGTCAGGGTGTACAGGCTGCCAAAACTCAATCACATCATGAGTTCACATAGTTCACAGGTTTGTAAACAGGAACGCATCATCACTCCGCTCCCGGGCACTTTCCTGAAGGCCCTTGGGACATGGGGGACTTGATGAGGGGACCACAGCACGCATGTAAGGAAAGAGCAAAACAAATCCAATATCACCCCCCACTACAGGAAACCCTTCAATCCCCACCACAAAGTGAGGACAAAGTGTCCACCCCAGCGTTTCCTGTCTGGGCAGTCCTTCAATCTTTACGAGCATGGGTGGCAATGGATTCATAGGGGGGCGAGTTATCTGGGATGTATATGCGACAAGCCACTCCACCATCTTACAGACTCCTCCCTTCTCAGCAAGGGTCATGTCAAAGCATGCGGTTGGACAGCCATCCCGAGATTAAATTCACCCAAATCTCTGATTACAATAACAAACATTTACCCAACCAACATCTTGTCATAGCTCTCTGGGAACATAAGATCGTGCAATGGGGATACCTGTCCTAATCATTGATGTGGGCTTTGACTCTTCTGGGACCCTCCGCTATGGTGTCCTTCCCACTGTATCCATATAACGTTTGTCATTAGGTGCTTTCTTCTCAGACCCTCCAGAAGCCTTGGGATCTCTACCTTTGTGATGTGTCTGATCCCCTATCCTGGGGATCGAGGACAGGAATGCACAAGGTTATCACCGTACACTCCCTTCCAGCTCTCAGGCCTGACCTGACTCTCACTATCCCACAATCCGTACTCGAGACACTGCTAATCCGAGGGTACCTGTGCTGTTCCTGTTAAAGAAGGTCTTTATGTTTGTTGCAAACCCACGTAGGAAAGTATCACTACCCTGGGGGCATCTGGTCCCCTAAGTCACCATACTCCAGGTTGGGGTTTTGTCCCGAGCGCTACCAGTAGTCAGAGAGACAGCTGCCAGAAGAATATACAGTTGCAATAGCAAGCGTGGGGGAAGCGTGCTGATCTTCCTCTAGTTCAAACATGGCATGGTCCGCAGGATGGAAAGGACCCTCTTAGCGAGGCTCGCAATCTCTCTCTGGTGTTCTTCACCACCTGTCGTCTCAGGCTTCAGGTTATGGTCCGGAGGTCTCATGTGCCGGATCTGAAAAAAAGGAATCAGAAACAGTCTTGAGGACCTTTTCCAGGCATGCTCAACTGTGTGCATGTTCCACCTGTCGTTCCTGCCTCAGCTATAGGATCTGGGGAAGTAGGGGCTTAGCTTAGTCTGGGTGAACAGACAAAAAGTACTTTCAAAGGGGGAAAATCCACTTTCGGTTGGATGGGTGTGGTCCTAATCTGACTGAGTCGGGAGAATCAGCAAGGTTGGTTGCGGGGGGGGAAGAGCAAAAACTTTCCCGTTTCGCTCATACCCGGCACTTCCCATGTTGCTCTGGTGGTTTCTTCCTGCTCCTGGATCTCTTAACCTTAAGAGTACCGTTTAAGATCTCAAACACACCAAACTTGGGAAGGGTAGGGGGTTTAGGGCCTGTTCTACACCAGGAGGGGACAAGGTTTCAAGGTCTTACGTCCAGTGAAGTGGGTTCGGTGACCGGACTTGGTCTCGGGAGTCCAAAACCTGCAGAACAAATCTCACTCACCTACTCTGGACTGCACGCTCTGGCAGTAGCTGTCATTTGGGGGGCGGAAGAAGCTCTGGCCACCTGAGAAAGAAGATCAATGACACACAGGGCACGTACTCTACGTACCACTTTTGGTAGCTGGTATAAAATCACATCGCAGTCTCTGGAAGGCAACCAAGTCGGCTTGGGTGTCACCTTCTGTGGAGTCTATACCACCTTCACGGGTTGTGGCGGCACCAGGACTTACAGGCTTCACTAACTAGTATAGGACAGGGGTAGTAAACCGGGTCAAACCACTTGCGAGGTTATGCGCACTAAGCATGGCCCATTTCTGGATGGTATGGTCGTGTTGCTAGGTGATCACTTACGGCGGGTGCAGGGCTATGGGCAGGCACACCCCTCTTCCAGCCTCCAGGTCCCATCGCATCTGCGCTCAGCTTTCTCCACACTTCCATTCACTTCTGATGAAATTGGCCACCAGGGACATGGAACAATGTGGATCAAACTTTTCTTCAGAACTCAACCGCTGAGACTTCAGGACAGGCTTGGGTCCATCGGCAGATGACTTCGCCATACGTCAGCCACATCTGCCTTGGGCTTGTGGACATTACCAAAATGTGAGTGGTTTTACTTATTAACCCCACCTTCTGTGGGAGTACGTAGAGGAGCATCCATGAGCTCTTAACCAGACGTGCCCTGCTTAACAGGTGGGTACCCTGCAGAGGTGAGGAAAGTTCTAGCCCTTCCAGAAATGTTGTTCATAGTCGTGTTAAGACCCCCAGAACTATACGTCTTGAGATAGAATTTTTGCCCTTTACCTTCAACCAGCTGTTAGCATCTCCCTGGGAGGCCGTCATCTTCACCTACTGCGCTCGACCTGTGTGGAGGCAGTGGGTCTGCATTGTTACTACCTCATGTGCGCCAGCTGACCACTGTGATATCCAGTGTAGAAACGTCTGTCTTTCTGCGAACTGGAGCCACTATGAGAAAAATCAACATCTGGGTTAATCACCCTTCTCTCCCCCTCTCTGAATCCTGGAAGACTGGTGATAGAACGAAGGAATCAAGAGCTGTGCACCTATCAGTGTGTCGAGGCATCAGGGGTGCACACTGGGATCTAGCTTGTCTGGCCTTTGCTCAGATGCTTGGGCTTGATTGGGTGAGGACACTGCAAAGTATGAGGGGTTTGCACTGTAACTGAGTGACTGGGATTGGTCAACTACTGGCCGTGCTGAGAGATGGCGGGCTGCAGTCAGACACATGAGAGGGCTCCCTCACGGACTGAGTTAACCGGCCTAAAGTGGGCCACTGGGAGGCCACCACGTTCCTGGGCTAGGACCACCTGTGTACACAACTCAGTGCAAAATAAAATAAAAGGTATGGTTCAAGTGGACATGTGCCTGGGCCGGGGGGCAGACCAGGACTTGCCAGTTAAGGCTTATGGATGCATCAATGCCTCCTGATACGGCAAAGGGGGAAGAGGCCAATCAGTCAGAAAGGGCAGCATTGGCTGGAGGTATGCCGACCATCCAGGCCTGACAGGAGTGGCCAGTGCTAGAAACATGTAAAGAGGCTTAGGGCCTATGCAGGGGGCATAACTGGACTGCCAGCTTTCTCTCCTGCAGGTATTGCGTTGGCTTGAGAAGCAGTTGCGCTAGGAAGCACCACTTCTCCTGGCGAGAGTATGGGTTGTCTCAGGAACTTTGCAACCCTTGAACAGAACAAACACATAAGAGTCAAAAATGCTTCGGCAAATCAAAAAACAGTGGTCTCCGCATACTGAAAAGGAAGAAACATCAGTAATGGGCTAGTCTGCCAGTCTACTCACCTGTAGGGCGTGGGGTATTGGTGGGTGAGTTGTTACCCACCCCCCCATGTGGGAACTCTGCAACAGGCATACTGGAATAACTGACACTGGTACAGAGGCAAATAGGTACTGGTAACTCCTCATGTAGGGGGCACAGGAGGAAGCATTGCAAAGTCAACAGGACAAATAGGTCCTATCAGGGACTGCTGCCAGTTGGGTAGGGACCACTGGGCTTTAGACACTCATGCAGCTTGGATTCACTGGACCATGCTACGGTATCCGGCTGTTCTTTCGTAGTCTTTTCTTAGACCGGGGAATGGGTCACTAAAATCATCATCGGGACTAGCGAGGAGAGTTCTACAATGAAAGTACTAACTCTGTCGTGGGGGGGGGCGTTCAGGAGGGGGGACTGTTCTCGCTAATAACTTGCCGTAACCACCCCCCCCTTGTCTTGCCCGGTGGGGGCCGTTACCGCCACTCACTAAGTAATGTTCTCCCCACAACGCCCACTTGGGTGGTCGGTGAGTACTTCCGGAGATGTTGTCAATATCACTTGAGCGTGGTCTGTGAAACATCCTCTATTCCTCTGAACGTCACCATGTCAGAGTCCCCACACCACATCTCCACACAGTGTTCTGTGCTTCTATAAAGTTCTGGCACAGATCCACGTCTCAATTAAAACTCCAGGTACACTTAAGATGGTTTAATCAAAAGGAACAAAAGTGTCAGTATAGGCTCTGAATACAGTGGGGGGGCTCTTCTTGCTGTTGTCATGGGAGAACAGGAGGAATCACATCATTACGTGTATTTGTCCACAACCAAATAATTCCGTCAAGTCTTTTCGATTGTCAGGGAGAAGTCTAAACACGCGATCTACCCCTCCCAAATGTAAATGTTTCATAACTGTAAACCAGAGATAACAGAACACAGATTCCAAGCAACTCAATATGGAGGAAATCAGTTTTCCGTGAACATCAAGGTCACATAAGACAACACACAGCATTAGGCAAGGCCTTAGACTTACATCAGTCCTACAAAACAAAACGCAGCTCCAACAGCCCCCACCCGTTTTGTAACCCACTTTTAAATGCCAGGAAAGTCAGGGTACCGGAGACATTGTAACACTTTTGTATAGTAATTTTTCTCTAAGTGTCGGGATCAATAATTGAATAAGACTCAAACAAACTCCATCTCACTCCAAGACCCCTAGCAGACGCCCCAGCCTGGTCAGTGTTATCCTACAAAGCCCCACACCAATGGACCGCCACTGAGAAATAAAATGTCTTAAGATTGCCGCCACGGAAGGAGTGGTAGGGGTGTGTCATCTTCTTAACCACAGATTACAGGGGTGGAAGTCTGGATTACAGGGGCCATTTTTCACTCCAAGGAAAATATATAAAATCTCTTTTTCTCAAATTCTTTCCACATCAAAAACTTTGAAAATGTCCCTATCGCTGCTCTTCTTCATTGGGCACTGCTAAGAATCCCAGTCAATCTGTCTGGTCGTCCGTCAAAGTCAGAGGCTATAAGTGTCTGTTTCCAAAGTTTTTCACTTGTACAATCATCAGATCATCTGACACATCCCAAAAACCTTCAATACTTTTTACTTAAAACCAAAACTACCAGCCCTTTGTCCGATCATGTCAAACTGCACTCTTTCATCAGTCCTACTTAACTAACAACTTCGTCTACTTACTTCATCTTTCCCCTCCATGTGGGACACAATCTGAGTAGCTTTTCTAGGTCCGCACCTTGGTCTTACTTTACTTTGCTACTTCCCATCAAAAAGTCTACCAACTGCAACACTGCCAAACCTGTCCCCCACAGATTACAACGAATCCGACACGTGTGTGACCGACCCAAAAAGAAACTACGACCAGACTTCCACAGGGACTCTTTACCAAGTCTCCTTTATTGACTCTTTACCAATCAACTCTCGTTTACTGAACTACTCTCTCTGACTCTTTACCAAGTCAACTCTCTTACGACTCTTTACCAGTCACTACTAGTTCTTACAGTCATCCACAAAGTCGTTCAGACTCCAAAATGAAGCTAAACGCACACTTGATAGAGTGGGTCTCCGTGCCACGTGCACAAATGTGATCTATACCCTATGGGCCAACCCTATTGACATATAGCAAACAGTACTATAGACACTATGATAATCTGACAATCACAACAAAAGTATCTCTACTTAGCAGTGCGGACCCTTAAGGGCTACTCCCTCCCGTCCCACAGCTTCAGCAAACTCACAGGACGTTCTGACATCCGTCATGTCCAGTCTCTGTCCATCACCTTACAAAGTGGTTCTTTGCCAAAAAACTATGAGTATTAGGTTACAGTGAACAACAGTGGCAAATACAAACACAGAGAGACAGTTTACCGGTCCGTCCAACCAGTGGAACAAGAAGTGGAATATCAAGGTAGACAATAAAAAATTAATATCTTACCTGAGAGCTCTCTGGTCAGTTCTGTCACCAAGCCGGGGGGACTCTTCACGGAGGCTGTCTCCGGTGTTGTTGTTGTTTACTCCTAAACCCACCAGATGGACGCCAAATATTGTAGGGATTTTTATGCAGGGCCCAAACAGCCCTCTGACTTTGTAAGGTGAGTCTAATTAACCCTTTCATGATGAAACTAGAGACCAAGAACATACACGTCAATCTCTAGTCAAGATCATCTCTTTAATAATCAAATGCATAAAGATATCAGACAGAAGAGTCATCAAAGGCGTGTGTGTGAATAGTAACTCCAAATCTATTGGACATCAGCATTTTCTAGGAAAAAAAAAGTGAATTAATTGTGCTCAGTTCTCAGAGACTGTACACAGATATTGTTTATACTAATGCTGTGAGAGAGGATGATAAGTGGCTCCAGAATCATATTATTATGCAGCTTCGAGGACAGACTGGCTTCTATATAAATGTCAAAGGGTAGTAGCGACAGGCCAGCAAAACATTGTTACATAAAATGAAGTTTGAATCCATGACATTAACTTGACATGGTCAGGGAACATGGCCGGTATCTAAGATGGCGGACAGTAGTCAAGATGGCGTCCGAAAACCAGTGCGACCTCCTTACACACTTAAGTCAAAGGTATCACGGAGAAAACAGCCTCAAAACACCCGATATGTTAAAGCGTTCCGAAGTTACAACCAATTATCGTGAGACTTGTCAGATTTGAAAAATCGAGTCTGGTCATTGAGCTGAAAACTAGTGATAAGGGGTTAAAGTACTCTAGGGAGTCTGAAAAATAGTATATAAATATATATAAACAGAAAATCATAAACATGTTAGGTCCGATCTATCAAAATATAATAACAATTATTCCTAGCGTTTACCCCCAAAACGCAAAATGGCGCCCATAGTAAAAAAAATGCCACTTTTTTGCCATTTTGCAAAATATAAAAACATTTATAAAAAGTGATCAAAAGTCCATACAGTCCTCAAAATGGTAGCATTAAAAACAACATCTCATTTCGTAAAAAAATGACACCACCCACAGCTCCGTACACTGAAGTATGAAAAAGTTGTAAGCGCCAGAAGACGCAAAATGAAGAATTTTTTTACAAGAGATTTAAATTTTTGTAAATGTATGTGTTAAACACATCCAAAACACAAATGGGAGGGTGTTTGGCCAAATTGTATTTGAATTTCCAATGGTCAGCTAGTCACCGTAATCAACTCCATCGGGTTTTCTAGTTAAAGGGGAAGTGGAGAGCCGATAAGGGGATGGGTTAAGGGAGCCAACTCCCGTCATTCACGTGAAAGAGCCAGCTCTTAGAGCCAGTTTGTTCATGAACGACCCATCAGTACAGACTGCTGCAGGGTAACAAGGGAAGGTAAGTCACAGTTTTTTTTCAGGGAACACCAATGATATCATAAGCTACCCAATGCACCAGCCTTGACTGGAGTGTGCCTTTAATACAGGGGCGGCAGACATCCTGCAGTTGTGGTCTTCAGTATTACACACATCTGCTCTGGGGTCTCCAGTATTACATACATTTACTCTGGTGGTCTAACACGGAGAGAACATACAAACACTTTGCAGATGTTGATCTGGGTGAGATTTGCACCCAGGACCCCAGCGCTGCAAGGCTGTAGTTCTACCCACTCAGCCACCATGGTGCCCAGAATTATACACATGCTCCACTGGTCTCCTGTATTATATGTCAGCACTGTGGTATTATAGCCTGCTCTGGGGTCTTCATTAATATACATCTGTTTCGGTAGTCTAAAGTATTATACATCTGTTCTGTCTCTGTTATTAATATTATTGTAGTCACCTATCACCCTGGGCCTATGTAGGAGGCAATGTATGTCATCAGGAAGTCTATCACATGACACTGACATCAGATGGTGCATGCGCTCTCCTCAGCTGCTCCCTAGCACAGCCCCGCCCACACACGCACCTGACCTGACGTCACCAGGAAGTATTGCGGTACCCTAGAGTGGAATATTTAGTGTCGCCCACAACCTCGGCACATGACGTGACGTCAGTTGCGGGTGTATCCAAGCGCAGTCTTAGGTATCTGACAGGTAAAGCCGGAGGTTTGTGAGCGCAGGGAGGCCTCCACACCCGGGGGCTCGTGTCACAGGCGGAAGGGACAAGGCGGAGGTACGTGTGGTGTATGTATTGTGTGATGGGATAGAGGAGCCTGGGCTTATTAATAATGCATGTCCTTACATCAGCCTGGTCCCCTCTGTAGTGGGGTACAGCCTGTGCCCCAAATTCCATGTATGTAGAGAGCTGCTATACATAATATTACCGCAGAGGGCTAGCATTGTTGCTCATTGTGATTTACATCTGCATCTTTGTGCCTCTAATCCTTCTCATGTTATGACCTCTGCTTGCTGTCAGTAAATAAGGACACTTGTTTACATTACTAAAAGTAAGAAAATGTAGCTTTATTAAAGGGATTGTCCATGAAAAGTAAACTGTCCTGTTGCCTACATAAAAGCATTAAAGCAAGAATCTCCTGCTGCCCCATTCCTGGTGCTGCCCAGTGTTCTGCACCCCCTGGGCACGAGATGGTCCTCTCTAGCAGCCAGAAACTGAGCTTGTTTTGCGTCATCATCACTGGCCCAGATAACTGGGGACCCGGAAGTGTTAGTAAGACTATAACCTCAATGTAATATACTACTACTGTAGACCAGATACATAGATATTGTAAATACAGTTCCCACTCTCCATAGAAATGTGGTAATGGGAGGATAACCAGTTCCCCCTTTACCTGCCATATATGTATGGAAGGTATGTGGTCACAGGCTCCATAGATCTTATTTTTTCCAGTGGATCAAGAGGCCACAGGGATCGTTCACATTTACTGTCCTGGAATCAATCGTTTTACATTGTCAAACATCATATGTTTTACACTGACCTTACGATTACACCAAATAAAGGGGAACAATGACTAGAATATATTAAACATAATCTTGTGTTTTTTAATCCATTTGTTTTAAGATGTCATAAAAGTGTTATTTTATGTTTAATATATTCTAGTCATTGTTTGGGGTGATTTAAGTCTGGGAGCAATCAAGGAAATAGAGAGTTGGTCATTCATGTACTGCCACTCAAGAATACTACATGAGATTCTAAAAGCCCTCAGTGCTTGTGATCTTTAGGGGCCTGAATTTTTTTAATGTTTGTGTGTTTTTATAAAACTATTAAAAATACTTCATTGGGCTCTGTAGGTGGGACATGTGTTTGCCCTTTACTCTTCTGCAGGTGATCCTGATGTATAAACCATTCTGAGTACAAATACAAGTAAAGTCCTGCTCTACAGAGCTTTAGTTTGCAGACCTGTGTTTAAGGTCCATAGAAGGCTCAATCAGTCTTTGCAAAATTCCGAGCTCAATGAATGACACAAGTGGCTGTGGCCATAACATAAAGCCATTTCATTTTGTCTTTATCTTAGTGTGGATGTGAATATTCTTATAATAAAGAATAACTTGCCTGCATTTCATTGTCGAATATTTTACAAAGGCCCTGTGTCTTTTGGACCAGACAAGTTACTCTTCTCTTGACCTCTAGTTCAATATGTACTTGCAAATGTGTCCTAATAACTAGTAAAATAATCCAATCTACAGAAACCTCTTGGCTATCCTAACAGATAAAACATTCATAGGGATAAAACACCCTAAGGTGTGAGCAGCTGACGTCACGTTGTTTCAGGGCAGGTTCTCCAAGCAGTCATATGATCCATTACCTTGTTGTCATGTGACTTGTATTCAGGATTACTTTCAAAGGTATTTTTTTTCTTGGTTGTATAGCAACCACTCAAGGCTTACCTTTTCATTTTATAAACGGCTGTGGAAAAATTAGACTTGCACTGTGATTGGCTGTTAGCCAGCCTCTGTAGATAATTTTGTTGAATTGCCTCCATTGTTTTAGTGTTAATTTATCCCTGTTGCTTCTGGCAATTTTTTTCAGTACATAACACTCCTGTAATAGTTGTAATATTTATTGACCGTGTGTTGTCATAGAAATACAGGCGGACCAGGAAGGTATAAAGGTCAGAAGATAGTCTAATAATAGCCAATAGAACAGACTGATTCATCCTCCATGTGACAAGACTGAAGCCTCTGTGGCTCCTGTTACCTGAGTCACATAGAACTCACCGGAGAGTTTTCCATGGTGAAGACGTTATTATAAATTTATTTCTAGATAACGTTTTCTAGGCTGAACCCCCTTAAAGAGAATCCGTCATGCAAAATAACCCTCCTAAACTAAATATATTTTCATAAACTGCCATTAGAGAGCATTGCCTCTATCCCTTCATTGTCCCTCTACATGCCTGTAAACCTAAGCAATGAGGTCCTAAAGCTGTATGCAAATGACCTGTGAAATGTCCAATGAAGCATTAGCATATTCAAGCTGTCCACTCTATTCATGAGTGGGAGGCACAGCCACACCCCCAGTGCATGACTGACAGCCTGTATAATGATGTGAGGCTGTATAATGATGTGCTTCCTGGTGCTGGTGGCCACGCCCCCTGCAGCCTGTGTGTGCATGTGTGTGTGTATAGGAGAGATACAGCAGCTCCATGCAGCCATGTTACAGCAGAACATGTCAGATTCATGTGTAGCTGATGTCTGTGTCTCTGTATATTAGGAGGATGCAGCATGTCAGCAGATGCAGCACACACACTAGCCATGCTTTACTATACATTACACACAGACATGAGCAGGGTGAGGAGAGGGAAGGGGTAACAGGGGTGACATCACTGCCTCTCACCATGTGACCAGCCTCATTTACATAATAAAGAAAAGATGATTTTACAATGAATAATGTATGAAATAACTAGATAAAGGCTGGGATGGGATCCTTGTGAGCTGCTCCAACAGGTAGAGGTGACAGGACTAGTGGCAGAGACATGATGACAGGTGTCCTTTAATGTCACCAGAAACAGTCACTGATATGTATGAAGCTGCTTCCAAACTGTCCAACAATGGCAGGATGCATAGGATATCCATGGGACTGGTCACCAGTTAGTGATCAATTGGTTTGAAACTCCAATCACACAGTCTATAGTGGATCAGTGGATGGCATCACCACAGCATAGCGCTCATTCGCTTGTGATTGCTGAGTCTGCAGTTCTGCCATATAACCACTAGACTACTGTCAGAGCTTTCCACTTCCTGCTACAGCGTAGGGGAACACCAGTCCACCCACTAATCAACTAATGCTTCTTGTGCACCCAGGAAAACTCTTTCATCTTCTTTGTCCTTTCAGAAGATCTTGTCCTGAGGAAGTTTATATGAGAATTATCTAGTAAAGGGATCTTATGATCATATGATGCCCAGATATTGCCCCCTTGGCTAGGCACTTGTGGGATTCTGATCACTGGTTGCACTAACAGGATTGTGGATATGTTTCATTAGCGGAAAAACCTTGGAGTACGCTCACACACTTTAGCCTCATGTTTATTGCAACGTTGTGGCCTTGAGTTTATAGCAGGAGCACAGAGAATCTAAGGGTATGTGACACTTTTCATATTCATGCAGATTCATGAGTAGAAGGTGGCACATGCGTAACCTATAGTAGGAAGTCACACAACACTATTGCAAACATGTTTTACCACTGTTTCTGGAAGTAGAATAAAGATAAAAAGATTGTTGCTGATATTCCTGATTACCGTATTTTTCGGCCAGTGTGCCTTATATATGAACTTATACAGAAATGTACTACAGACAAGATGTACTGTACATTTACCAGTGTTTAATAGCTCCATCCCCAGAAATTTCCTGCACCTTCCCACACAGTATACAGGGTCCCTAGCTCCTGAAGTGCCCTGGCACCACAACTAACATTGTGCCCATCCTGCCCTCCCCTAGCACAGAGAGACCGGAGCTGCCATAGTGCCGACCACGAGGCAATCATCATCATCAGTACAGTCATACCTGACAGCCCTGTAACAGGGGAAAGAGAAGGAGCCACAGGGAACCCCACAGGAATAACACCCTGGCTGAGGAGGGAAGGAGAAGGGGCAGAGGGAGACCGCTTAACCCCTGCTGCATCACCCTGCATTAACCCCCAGCAGCCCATACCTCTGAGATCGGAGCTCTCTGACACGCTGAAGACAAGTTTCCTGGGAAGTGTAGCTGGCTAGAACTGTGCACAGATCTGCCACCTGCTGGTCATTTTTAGGTACTGCATTTGATCCTGCGTCTAATACTCCAGTGCGCCTTATATATGAACCTAGATGTCTTAGCAGGCATTTATTAGAGGCCGAAAAATACGGTAATGAAAATCCACAAAATATCTTCACCTCTTGTGTGGACACCAGTAGAAACCCCCTTTTTGAAATGGTTTGTCCAGTTGTTCTACGAATTCTCATGTGTAATTCCTGATCCTTCTTTTTGCTGCAGACGCAATGTTGGGTTCTGGATTTAAGGCCGAAAGGCTTCGAGTGAATTTGAGGCTTGTCATAAACCGACTAAAGCTCCTGGAGAAGAAGAAAAGTGAGTGTCTCAAATAGGGGTTAGGGATTGTCTCCTACTGTGGATCAGCCATGCATTTTTTTCTGATGATTTGCTGAGCATGACCCATTAAAATTTGTAATATTACATACCGTATTTACTCATTTTGCATTATGTTATACAGAGGATGATGGGAGTTGTAGTATGATGGTAATACCAATGCTGAACATTTTGCGATAAATCCCTCAAAGTAACATATTTTTATTCCTTTTCTTACTTTGCCACATAAGTAAATGGATTCCATCTTGTAAGCTCCTCTTCACTTTCCCCCTACAGCTGAGTTGGCACAAAAGGCCAGGAAAGAGATTGCCGACTATTTGTCCACTGGGAAGGATGAGCGGGCAAGGATCCGGGTGGAGCACATTATCCGAGAAGATTACCTGGTAGAAGCCATGGAAATCTTGGAATTGTACTGTGATCTGCTTCTGGCCCGATTTGGACTCATTCAGTCCATGAAGTAAGTTTGGGGGAGGCGGTGGCTGGTTGTGTTGAATTAGAACCCAGTTGGCGTGTTCCCTGGATAAATGTCTGCTTGTCAAAAGGCTACTTTCACAGTATCAGTTTTTTAAGCAAATACCGATTTGATTGACCTCTTTAGGGGGGTAGTTCCATTTTCATCAAAGTTTCTTTGATTTAGGATTTTTACACATGGATGTATGAAGCCCCTGTACACGGGACGTACGTTGGCACAATCCCACGGGGTGCACACAGTGCAGTGGTATCCCTGCTTTATATAGAAATATGATGCAAGGATGTTCCATCTGCCAGCCGATCGGCTGCACAAGCAATGTATTAATTATTACAGTTGTTTGTGTAAAACAACCCATAGTTGGTTGTTATCGGGCACCTGTCCAATTTTGCTCTGCGTGTATTACAAACTAAAAATGTTCAATAAAATGATAAAGGAAAGATTTCTACATTTTCTGTTCCTTTGATTAGCTTCTGGTGCAGATATGAAGCGTTGACCATAATACTGGCATAACAGTGGCCTAAATGAGAGTTTGTGTGTGTGCGTCATCCTGCTGGAATTGACGCCACACAACCTCTTAAATATTAATAAAATAACGCACTGCTGAGTTAAATATCATATTTTTTTTTAGTGAATCCAGTCTTACACTGTATAGTTTAGTAACCATTGTAATATAGTTACAGGCGTTTTGAACCTGTTTTTAGTCATGCATTTTCAGTCCGTTAAAAACTGCATGCGTTTGTCTGTTTTTAATTAAGGTAATTGGGAAAAACTGACAAAAACGGCTGCATTTTCAAAAACCCCATGTGTTTTTAACCGGCTGAAAACGCATGAATAAAACCTGGTTCAAAATGCCACGTGTGACACCACCATTATAGTCTGTTTTTTTGTATCCCTCTTCTCCCTAGGGAGCTGGATCCAGGACTGGGTGAAGCTGTCTCCACACTTATCTGGGCAGCTCCACGTCTACAGACTGAAGTTTCTGAACTGAAAATAGTAAGTTATTGAGTTGCACTCTGATGTGTAATACCCAAGAGCTGCTGGTTATATGATAACATAGCGGCTATGTGTGAATAAGTATTTAGTATAATTCTTTCTTAACTTCCATTGGGCGACAGCTTACTTGATATTTTCTGTACTGCAGGTTGCCGATCAATTATGCGCCAAGTATAGTAAAGAATATGGAAAACTTTGCAGGACAAACCAGATTGGAACTGTCAATGACCGGGTATGTTCTAGTGTCAATGAGTGGCATATGTTGTAAGGCTAGATCCATTTATTAAACTCGGGGTTCCCCAAACTACGGCCCGCGGGCCAAATGCGGCCTGCGGACTGTTTCGATCCGGCCCCCAACGTTTGCCGCGGCAACACCAGGACCTTGCGGCCTGCGACAGTCGGGCAGGAGCCTCCGTCCGTTCCGACGGGAGCTCTGCCCGTCATGTAAAGTGCTCGGGCATATTACTGGAGCGATGTGGCCGGAATACAACCCCGGCGCACATCGCTCCAGAACTAGGTTGCGCGGCTAGGTGAGTACGGGGTTTTTATTTTTATTAAAAAGGGGCAGAGAAAGATTGTGGTGGCGGGGGCCAATAGGTAGTTATGGGCGTGGCAGCTTAGAAAAAAAATTAATATATGAGGGGCAGTTAGGAAATAATTAGTATGAGGGCAGCTTAAGGAAAAATAATTAGTATGAGGGGCAGCTTAGGAAATAATTAGTATGAGGGGCAGCTTAGGAATAATATTATATTTCCGGACTAAGGCGCACTTAAAAAGCCTTGGATTTCCTTGGAAATTCCAAAGTGAGCCTATATAGTCCGGGAGCCCATATGAGGCAGCGGCCCTAACATAGGTCCCGCTACCGGAGACAGCAGACTCCCGCGGGAACTGCAGACCACGCGGCACGAACAACTTCTGCCGGTGGTTGCAGTTCCACGCCTGGCGACTGTCTCCGGGTGCGGTCGGGGATCTATTGAAGATTCTATTCTTTACCTCCCTCACCTTCACACGCGCTCGCGTCGTCTCGGCGTTCGCGTTCATCCCGTCGGGTCTCCGGCTCCGCCCGGGACCTCCGCCACGACCCCGACTGCCGCATTATAGTCCGATGCGCCTTATATATGGAATCTTACATATATATAAGGCGCATCGGACTGTTGCGCCTTATATCCGGTGCGCCTTAATGGCCCGGAAAATACGGTAGTTGGGGGCGTAGTAGGGAGTGGCCGTATACTGGTTGAGGGGCCGCCTCGGGACATATGGGTGGGGGCGTACCGGCGGTCCCCGGGTTCCTACAGTAGGGTTCTGAGGTTTGCTTAAGTTGAATTGGTATGTGTCGAAACGGTATTTTTATATGGACAGTTTAGACAATTTTTTTTCTTGTTTTGCCCCATTGTGGACAATTGGTGTTTTCAAATTTTTGAGTAATTGGACCAAGAATTATCAATAAAGCTTCATTACAGGGCAACCTTACAGCTGATCATTGCAGTCTGGGGACTATAGTAAAGCATCCAGAGAGCTTCACAAGAGGTCACATGGGGCAGAGGGGTCCGTCGTAAACGATGGGGTGTCTGTAAGTTCGGTTTGTCCTTAAGTAGGGGACCGCCTGTAGTAGGGAAAATTAATGGTGAGGGGGCGTATGGGAATAATTTAATTAGGGCAGGCGTATAGGGAAATTAATATGATGGGCAGCATAGGACTAATTAATGGTGGGGGGAAAGCATAAGACTAATTAATGGGGGAGGGGCAGCATAGGAAATAATTAATGGTTGGTGTGTGTAGGAAATAATTAATTTGAGCGGCAGTATCGTAGTAATTATGGGGGAGGCATATTCAATAATTAAGGAGAGAGGTCCCAGTATATTAATTAATTAATTAATTGGGCCAATCCTATATAAAATACGTCCAAGGGAGTATATAATAATTAATGGGGGGGGGGGGGGTGGGGACCAGTGTATTATGGATGCAGTCGTATATGTCGCTATTATTTTTTAAACTTAAGTCCGGCCCTCCAACGGTGAGGAGGGGACAATGAAGGCCCATATGTAAAAAGTTTGGGGACCCCTGATTAAACTCTGTATTTATTTATTTTTTTTTTATTTTTTTTTATAGCTGATGTGCAACACTAGGTGGAGGCTCCTCCAAAAATTTGGTTGGAAAGGTACCTCATGGATTGCTAGAACTACAATGTGCCATACGACCAGACCAGTGGTAATGGTAGGTAAAATTTCAGCATGGATGGTGAAAGTAAATTTTTGGATAGGGTTGTAGTGATGTTAAATCTAACCACATGCCTCTCCAGCAACTGATATATTGGTTGCAGAGCTGATACCGGCAGTGCTAGTCACCGGAGCAGAGACGGCATTAGAAACACGGAGTGTCAGCTGCAATAATTGCTTACACCCCAATGTACAATCTGTGGTTGAAGTGGTTCTCCAGTCAATGTTTTAACTGTGCTGAGCCAATGCTGCACTTAAATGCCTTCCCTCCAAGTCAATTTTTACCTATCTTGTCTCACAAAAAAATGCTATACAAATGGTACTGATATAAATTGCAGCAGTCCACAAAAACATGTTTATACCTCTTGAACGACGAACAAGACAACAAATGTATAATTTTTTGTTTCCCACAGTGTTTTTTAGTTTGCAAAATGTGTGACACGGTAAGAAAAAAGTACAAAATGTGGTATTGCCGTAATCTTACGACCCATAGTATAAAGGTTCCAAGTTTATTAAGCGATACTGTGAAAACCAAAAAATTACTCAAATATTAAATTGAAGTATTTTTCCTACTCTCCCCACAAAAAAGTAAAATTTTATCAATAGGGTTTATCCACCCCAAAATAGTATCTCCTCAAATTCATCTCATCCCTCAAAAATAAGTATCACAGGCCATTAACAGAGAAATATTTTGCAGCTTACTAAAAAAACCAGTATATCCTGGGGGCAAACTGGGTTTGCATGGCCCTCCTTCCCTATGAGTCCCGCTGTGCGTTCCATTGAACTAGGGAGGTCTGTAGATATAAATGGGTTCCTCATTTATTCTTAGGTAGTTGTAAATTTAGGGCATTAATGCATTGCTGACAAATGGTGCATTCTAAATTTCACTGCATTTTAGTTTCAGTTACTATGATGCTTTCAAAGGGTTAACAAGCTTTGTTAAAGCTTTTACTAATAGTCTGAGAGGCGCAGATTTGAAATGAGGTGATATACACTCACGGCCAATTTATTAGGGTACACCATGCTAGTAACGGGTTGGACCCCCTTTGCTTCAGAACTGCCTCAATTCTTTGTGGCATAGATTCAACAAGGTGGGAAGCATTCCTCAGAGATTTTGGTCCATATTGAATGATGGCTTCACACAGTTGCCGCAGATTTGTCGGACCTGCACATCCATGATGCGAATATCACGTTCACACACACACCAAAGATGCTCTATGGATGAGAATCTGGTGACTGTGGAGGCCATTTGAGTACAGTGAACTCATTGTCTGTTCAAGAAAAGTTGTGATGATTCCAGCTTTATGACATGGGGCATTATCCTGCTGAAAGTAGCCATCAGATGTGGGTCATTGTGGTCATAAAGGGATGGAATGGTCAGCACCAATAACTCAGGTAGGGCTGTGGCGTTGCACGATGCTCAATGGTACCAAGGGGCCCAAAAGAGTGCCAAGAAAATTCCCACACCATGACACCACCACCACCAGCCTGAACCGGTTGATACAAGGCAGGATGGGATCCTGCTTTCATGTGTTGTTGACGCCAAATCTGACCCTTACCATCCGAATGTCGCAGCGAGAAACGAGGACTCATCGACCAGGCAACGTTTTTCCAATTCTTCTACTGTCCAATTTCGATGAGCTTGTGCAAATGTAGCCCTCAGTTTCCTGTTCTTAGTAAAGGAGTGGCACCCGGTGTGGTTTTGCGCTGTAGCACATCTGCCTTAAAGGTCGACATACTGTTCGTTCAGAGATGCTCATCTGCATACCTTGGTTGTAACGGGTGGCAATTGAGTCACTGTTGCCTTTCTATCAGCTAAGAACAGTCTGCCCATTCTCCTCTGACCTCTGGCATCAACAAGGCATTTCCGCCACAGAATGCTGCTCACTGGATGTTTTTTCTTTCGGACAGTCTCTGAAACCCTAGAGATGGGTTGTTGGCTTGATAAATCCCAGTAGAGATCAGCAGTTTCTGAAATACTCAGACCAGCCCTTCTGGCACCAACAACCATGCACGTGCAAGGCATCAAATCACCTTTCTTCCCCATACGAGCTCGGTTTGTGAAATGCAGGAGATTGTGTTGACACTATCTACATGCTCTAAATGCAATGATTGCGCCATGTGATTGGCTGATTAGAAATTAAGTGTTAACGAGCAGTTGGAACAGGTGTACCTAAATCAAGTGGCCGGTGAGTGTATATAGGGGTTCTAATATTTGTTTCAGAGCTCATTCAAGACAAAAATGATCCCAAAAGTAAAATCTAAGAAATCTCCGGAAAATTGGAAAAGGCAGTTTGATGTCTGATGTCATAATAAAATATTAAGACCTTTTAAAAAATGATGAAACCATAAAGGCATATGGGGAACAATTATTAGTTTTACCACCCAAATTATTTACTATCTGTCGTGAAAAGGGGGTAATTTAGCAATTTTTAAAATTGTGTCATTTTTAAACCTTTAGCTATTTATTTATTTTTGTTATAAATACAAAACCTGATCAACCAAGATTACCACTGACATTGTGTGTACAGTGAGTGTCCCTCTGGCAAGATGGCTCTTTTTTAAGCTCCTTATGCCCTTGTTTTTAAGAAAAAGGCTTTAAAAATTATGTAAATGAGCCTAAGGGGTCCTGGGCTCCAAGATGAGAAAAACCAGGACCAACGAGCAGTAAAAGAAAAGCAGTCTCGCAGAGGGGGCACTCGCCGTAAGTCGGTGTGCTCGGGAGGCTGCAATACTGATCTTGTCGTGAGATTCCATTTTAAAGTATTCAAAGTTTAACCATATAAGTGACATATGTCAGATTACCAAAACTGGTGGCTAACTTAACACCATTCACGTCCGTGACGGATATTCGGCCCCCCCACGGGACGCATATGAAGGGTGTATGAACGAGTGCTCACGGGCTGGACCCTCTGCATACAGAGATGGGTTTTGCTGCGCATATGCATGCAAACGACCCATCGCTACACACTGCTGTCGGTGCTTTCCACGAATCGCGGATGTTTACCTGTTGTTCAAAACCCGCCCATATGTGCTTACTCGATCGTTGATCCCTCCGAACTTCAGGGGGGAGGTGGGAGGCGTCGATCGGTTGCCACTGTAGCTACAGGCGGTCAGGCCGAGGCTGCATGGTTTCTGTGGAGGATTCGTACAATGAGCCAGCGGATCTTGTGAATGAATGCATGTGATAGATACCGTACATATACTGCGATACAGTGTAGTGCATATATGGTAGGCAACAATCAGACCATTTCGGGATCATTAATCCAGATGGTGAAAGAAAATAGTGCAAAAGAAAGTTCAAATCACCCCCCATTCCAAGAACCTGATATAAAAAAATCATAACACGTAAAAATCACAGACACATATGGATCGCCGATCCAAAATGCCACATCTAGCACAAATATAAAACCGGTATAACCGGGGTGACCGTAGAGCGGGAACGGCGCTCGATGTGATCGAATGCGATTTTTACACTTTTTTAACAATGATATAAAAAGAATTCAAATTGTCAGCACGGTCCTCTAATGGTAGCAATGAAAGTTGGCATAATTTGCAAAAAATGAACCCGCATCACCAGCTCGTATACACAAAAGTATGAAAGTATTAGGTCAGATGGCGAAAAAAAAAATTTTCATTTATTTTTTTTGTACACATTCATTACAATTTTTGAAAATGTATAAAAAAAAACAATTCAAACCTGTTTATAAATTTTGGTATCACCGAGCCGACATACCGTACACAAGAATAAAAGTGTAGAGGTAGTTATTTGGAGCGCAGAGTGAAGTCGTAACAAACTGAAGCCCACAAGAAACTGTGTATACCCCATTTTATTTTTTTTTTAAATTGGTATCCACACTTTTTTTCAGGCTTCCCACTACATTGGCAGAACATACTAGACACAGCACACTGATATCGTTCAAATTTTCACACACAAAATAGACCCTCACGCGTTGTACAGAAAAATGAAAAAGTATGGATTTTTGGGGGAAAGAATTGCGAGCGAGAAATGAGCGCAAAATACCGTGTCATCCTAAAGGGGTTAAGCTAACAACATAAATGTGTTCCTAATGGCCTGCCTTCCAACAGTTGTAGTGGGGTGTATAAACTTGCCGGCTGGGATTCCGCCCCAATAGACTGCTATGGCCGCCATACCTGCACAGGAAAAAAGATAGACCATGCTGATATTTTCAAGTGTCTACGCTGGCGCCATGCCCGCTTTGTAGAGGGGATGGTGAGCAGCTCCAATCCGCGGCGGTGGAACGGTTAAAACAACAACGGAGTCCTCTTGACAGTCCACTGCGGTCTCTGTCAAATGTAAACTTCACACAAGTATACAAGAGTGGCCAAAGTGGACCCAGAGAGCAGTCACCGGGTACATACAGCTCGGGTCTGTAGGCTGGGTCTATTCTCATTTTTGAGCTTTGTATGTACGTGAACGTATATAATTCTCATTGTAATACCAGCATAACTTTGGTCTCTGCGGCAATTGGATTTTAAAAATGTTGGATTGTCCTAAGAATAAGATTCACCACAAAGCATCATACAGAACACCCCTGTCCCCTCCGGACCTGTTCAGCTGTTTTATGTTAGCCTAGGACTAAAGTACAGAACTTACCAATAGCCAGCGGTCCGTTTGTAAACTATGGGTGGTCTGTAAGTCGAGTGTCTTAAGTAGGGGACTGCTGTATGGGTAAGGTATGGTTGGGTATATGGTATTATAAGCTTTGTAATTAAAAAGAGGGAAATAAATCAAGTGATTGCCTGTGTTCCTGTGAATTGCTACCTGTATATAGTCTGTGGACAAGTCTAATTATCACCTTATGACATATTAAGGCTGGCAGTTCACCATGGTATTGAGGACGATCTTATAGATGTGGCTTTACAGACGACATAAGAAAGAGGTGCGGTGGAGGAGGAGGTGGTGGTGGAGGATTTGAGTTCCAATGCCAACAATGCCAGCCAGGCAGATGCCCACCCTACAATCCATTTTTTAATTAACCTGCTATCTGGAGGATGGTGTGTATGTATTGTGATCTATTCCATCTGATTTTTAACTAAAAGGGTGATAATGGGGTTACAAGTAAATGTCCTTAAAGAGCACCGGTCACGAATAAAAAGGCAATAGGAGCTCCTAGCTCGACTCAGATATAGCCAGTGTTACACTTCTAGCTTTATGGAACCCCCTGATAAAGCTAGCAGGCCGTTGCCGGGTATACCATAGCGCTGGACCAAAGCTAACAGAAGTTCGTTGTTTCATGAGGGGGCTGTATCAAGGCGCTGACTTTTTCCCTGGAAACACCCCTCCCACTCCATAGGCTGCTGTGACTGCCAGGCTTCGTTGCCTCAAGTCCCTGCCTCTCATGAATACGCCAAAACCGTGTGAAGCGCGCCAGTGTCGTAATTATCGGGAGGGTTCTGATAAAGCTGCAGGGTAACACAACTTCGTGGTACACTGGGAGCTGCTTACTTTCGAAGAAGCCCCTAGTGCCTTTTTTAGGGTGACAGGTCTCTTTAAGCTGTGACAAGGTGGAAGCTGACTAGTTATCGGTATTGACTCAGGCAAAGCTCAGTAATCACTTAGGTGGCAGCCATTCTATAATAAATCTAGGGTGAAGGACCCCGGACCCAGAGATTCTTCCCATTCAGAATGGAGAAGGCTGTATGGGAGGTGTGCCTACTAGGGTCCTTGTCACTGGTGGGTACATGCAGACAGTTCCTGCTTTTGTTTCCAACCTAGCAAGCTTAATTTTTTTTACCAACTTACACAAGTTTATTTCTGATTTCAAGAGACGTCACTGGACCACCTTGGGAGTTTATCAAACTTTGGTAAACAAAATCCCACACGCTAGGGTATGGGCCTCCATCCAATACAATCTTGCCTCCTCACAATTGATCTGTAAGAATTCATTCAGGAGAGTGTGCCTGTGACACAGGAGACGGCCTGCTGTTCCTGACTCGTTTTGAGATTCTCGTCCAGTTACTATCTATGTCTGCTCTCACAGCGATTGTTGAATCGCTCATTTATTTTCTCCTCGGCTGTATTTCTATAAGATCAACTCAACATGTTGTCGGTAAATTGCAATCAAACTCCTTTCTTATAAATGTCTGAGCTGACAAAATCAAGCACAACACCGGAAAGATAGGGTGCTGTTCCTATGAGCCAGGAATTGTGACTTTGGTGTAGCCATACAGCAATATCAGGCTTCTGCCTAGCTGGACTCTCCACACTTGATACTAATGAGGAAAAGTTTATCAAAGGGGCACTGCACCTTCCCCCTCAATCGTGCCTTTTGGAAATATTCCACACCATCTAAACATGTTGATGGTCCTTATATGATGTCCTCTTGACCTGCACCATAGAATTGCGCATCTCTGGCTGATCTAGGTTAAACAACAACGTACTTCCACGAGTCATTTACATACATTAAAAATCCAAACAACATAAAGCCAGAGGTTTGCACCCCATTATATTTATGATTTTTCTCTCCGGTTGTCGTGGCGGTTCTCGGGCTTGTCTCTGGCATACTAAAACACTCCCTTAATAATACACATGGGTAAATGCATCCTCTAAATATTAGAACGACATTATAAAAAATTAAATATTGCCATGTTCTCACTTTTAATACAGGACAGGGAGACTTCAAGATATGTTCTTCGGTGTGTCCAAGTGAATTGGTATGTAAATGTACATTGGTCGGTATATTTAAAGTTCTCCTACCTTCCTGCGCCATTGGATTTTCAAAATATTGGCTTGACATGGGAATAGGGTGATCTATGTTAAAGCTTCTGACACTACAGATGCTCATGCCTTCTGGGACTAAACGTACAGCCGTAGAGGTATAACTAGGGGCCGTCTGTAAGTAGGGTGTTATTGAAGAGAAACGTCAGGCAAATTCGCCCCACCAATAATAGATATTCATAATGCCCTTAGAAAGCATGGCCTCTAGCCCTTCATTGCCCTCACCAGGCTGTAACTTAAACAATCTGTCTAAAGCTTGTCTGCAAATGACAACCACAGAAAGTCTAATGAATCAGCCTATTTCGCTTATTCCTGAATCGGAGGCACAGCACATCACGTACTTGACTACATCGTCTAATGATTCTGTTGAACATCCTGGATCTGGCTCCTCTCTCTAACTTCTGATGATGGCAGCCATGACCCAGTATTTAATGTCCATTGATCAGCCCATGTGTATAGCATCACATATAAGGCCATGTGTAACTTGTGTTGTGTTCCATCAGTTTCTAAACGGGGCACTGCACCTGTGTCTTAGGCGGAGAGCATGAAGCGCAAAGCACGGACAACCAACAATGCTTTATTTATACATTAACACAGGGAGGGGAGGGGTAACAGGGGTGAATCACTGCCTTTTTTTATGTTTTTTACCATGTGAACTGCTCGTTTCCATCATAACGAATATGTGTGTGTGTGTTTAGAATGTTACTGTCGGAACTGACTCGATAAAGGGCTGGGATGGCTCCTTGTGAGCTGCTGCAACATGTAGTGGTGCGGAGACCGTGATGGAAAGTGTCCTTTACCGGGATTTACACAAAAGAAAATTTCTCAAATCTCAATCCCTAGTGATATTAACACCCTAAGAAGTTACCCCCTTACTTATATCATTCTGACAGCTATGTTTCGTTGATGCCTTGTTTAGCTTATCACACCTAGGTGGTCAGGTAAGATTCCAGGTGTGGGTGGGGCCTCTCTGAGTCGGGACACATTATCCATTAGTTACATTATCGGGGTACATTGTGTAACTACCACTTTACATCTGGCTTTGTATTACCACACTGGACCAATACACCGAGAATGAGGAACGATCAGAGAGGCATGCGCCTATTACATAAGTGACATTACACTGTTACACTGTAGGCTCTGCTACATCTAACAGACATGTGCCTGCCTCCCATCCCCAAGAGCACTTCTCTCATGCAGTTTGCAGACTCTCTCCTCACAATCTGTGGAAGGATGTGATCAGTCTCACACTGCACACTGCAAATTACAAAATCCAAGGAGGCGGCCCTGACCCCAAGTCAGAAGTTACAGGGCCGTGTTTAGGCGGAAAGCTATGTGTAAAGCGATGTAAAGACAGGTTATCAGAGAAGCGGACCAGCCATAGTATCTTTCAGTGATCGCTGATCTTACAACATTATTCATATAACAGCGTTCCCAACCTTCTTCAAACCCTGCATGTCAATGGTGTAAGTGGAAGACCGAGCCTCTCGCTCAGTGCTGAATAGTACATAAACAAGTTGAAGTGTAAAGTCATGATTGTGGAAAGATTGAAAATACCACTTGATGTGTCGTAAGCAATTATTTTGTGTCTTGCGGTGGGGTCATGAATTTCCGGGATATAATTCACAAAAACTCAATTACAAGACCAACAATGGGAAACCCTAACTAACTTTGTTAACAACGCACAGATGTATGGCATTACCGATTATGTTATTATTTATTTTTTGCATTAATAAGTCTCCCCTTCTGGCAACAGTATAAAGCCTCATGCTTTTTGTCCTTCTGGCCTTTTATAAGATTCTAGTCTTCTGCACTGTATTAGTTTTCGTTCGTATTAACCTATTTCTGTCTCTAACAGCTTGGACGAGGGGCCACAAGCACACGCTCCTACTCAAGAGGTAAGTACATAAGAATGAGCAGATGCATGAGATCGGGTTCCAGCACCAGAAAAAAAAGGAAAATAATTTCCTTTTAATTAACTTAAGTCTTAAAAAACAGACCAAAGGTTTTAGTCCACCCCAAAAATTGCTGACGCGTTCGGGAAAGAAAATTATCTGCTGCCCTTAATTATAGCACTCAATGCTATGATTCAGGGGCATCAGATAATTTTCTTGCCCGAAAGTGTCGACGCTTGGGGTGTGGCAGTAACACAGGAAAAAAGGGAAGATTGGGGGGTAATGTAATTGTGCCAAAGTACCTACTGACAATCTTAAGTATCTCTCCAACCCACCCAAATCAGAACTGGGTGGTTGGCGTAGTGGAGGAATATGTCTGACTTGCAAGTCATGACTGAGGTCACTGAAACATGGCCAGTATGTATTGAATGGCAAGTTGGCGCGATCGACATCAACAATTGGTCTGTGATGTTCAGCGGGTGGGTGACACCTTGCCCAAAACCACCAATCACCCCATTGTACATTTGCCCCTGTCACAAGACAGGGTACGTCACTAATCCGAAATTAGTATACTGTAGCTGAGCGGGAAGAAGTTAAAGAGCACAAAGAATGATTGGTTTTTTTTTGTTTTTTGTTGGTTTGTAAATTGATATGGTGTTACTTTTACTCTTTTTTCGCTCCAGGGTAACAATGCCTGTTGCGAAACCACGGACAAAACTACCAGACAACTTTGGTAACTTTCAAGACTTACCTTCTGTTCCAGACACATATGTCCCTACTGCTTATGCTGGCGTGGACTTCCAATCAGAAGATATTGCATTTTGATGACCTGTCTCGCAGATTTGCGGAGTTGAAGAAGAAAAACTTAAGTGACCTGGTTTTGTTGTTCCTTTAATATTCCCGACATGACCTCTGCAAAGGAGACTAGATGAAAACATACCTTTGTAAGTATAAGCAGGGATATGTTCCATGTAGTGGGGGAAAACTGGTATAGACAAAAGGAGTGGTTGATGTGTAGATTACCCATAAAATGAAAAGTCAGCAGTGGCCTGGCAGAGAGCAAAGGGACTAGGCCTGCGGACTGTTTCGATCCGGCCCCCAACGTTTGCCGCGGCAACGCCAGGACCTTGCGGCCTGCGACAGTCGGGCAGGAGCCTCCGTCCGTCCGGACAGGAAGCTCCTGCCCGTCACTGTATAGTGCTCGGGCACTATTACTGGAGCGATGTGGCCGGAATACAACCCCGGCGCACATCGCTCCATGAACTAGGTTGCGCGGCTTAGGTGAGTACAGGGTTTTTATTTTTTATTAAAAAGGGCAGAGAAAAGATTGTGGTGGCCGGGGGCCAATAGTTAGTTATGAGGGGCAGCTTAGAAAAAAAATTAATTATGAGGGGCAGCTTAGGAAATAATTAGTATGAGGGGCAGCTTAGGAAATAATTAGTATGAGGGGCAGCTTAGGAAATAATTAGTATGAGGGGCAGCTTAGGAAATAATTACCGTATTTTCCGGACTATAAGGCGCACTTAAAAGCCTTGGATTTCCTTGGAAATCCAAAGTGCGCCTTATAGTCCGGTACGCCCGATATGAGGCAGCGGGCCCTACTTACATAGGTCCCCGTACCGGAGACAGCAGATCTCAGCGGGAACTGCAGACCACGCGGCACGAACAACTTTGCCGGTGGTTTGCAGTTCGCCTGGAGATTGCTGTCTCAGGGGTGCGGGGGGATCTATGTAAGTATTTATATCTTTACCTCCCCTCACCTTCCCCGCGTGCGTCGCGTCTCGGCGTTCGCGTTATCCCGTCGGGTCTCCGCTCCGCCCCCCGGACCTCGCCACGCCCCGACCCTCGCCATATAGTCCGATGCGCTTATATGATGGAACTTATCATATATCTAACGGCGCACGGACTGTTGCGCCTATATTCCGCGTGCGCTTAATGGCCCGGAAAATACTGGTAGGGTAGTAATGAGGGGCCGTGTAGGGAATAATTAAGGTTGCGGGCACGCCAGGCATTGGGAATAATTTATGGGTGAGGGGCAGTTACCGGCGGCCCCGGGTAATCAAGTAGGGTCTGGAGGTTTCGTTTCTTAAGTTGAATTTGTATGTAAGTCGAAACTGTATATTTTATAATGGAAGTTTTAGACAATTTTTTTTCTTTTGCCCCAGTGACAATTGGAGTTTCAAAATTTTTGGTGTAATTGGACCAAGAATTATCAATAAAGCTTCATTACAGACACCTTACAGCTGATCATTGCAGTCTGGGACTATAGTAAAGCATCCAGAGAGCTTCACCAGAGGTCACATGGGGCAGAGGGGTCCGTCTGTAACTATGGGTTGTCTGTAAGTCGGGTGTCCTTAAGTAGGGGACCGCCTGTATAGGGAATAATTAATGGTGAGGGGCAGTATAGGGAATAATTAATTATGAGGGGCAGTATAGGGAATAATTAATTATGATGGGCAGCATAGGACATAATTAATGGTGGGGGGAAGCATAAGACATAATTAATGGGGGAGGGGCAGCATAGGAAATAATTAATGGTGGTGGTGTAGGAAATAATTAATTATGAGCGGCAGTCTAGTAATTAATGGGGGAGGCATATTCAATAATTAATGGAGAGAGGTCCCAGTATATTAATTAATTAATTAATTGGGCCAATATATATAAAATAGTTCATAAGGGAGTATATTAAATAATTAATTGAGGGGGGGTACCAGTGTATTATGGATGCAGTCACATGTACCGCTATTTATTTTTAAACTTAAGTCCGGCCCTCCAACGGTCTGAGGGGGACAATGAACGGCCCCTATGTAAAAAGTTTGGGGACCCCTGATTAAACTCTTGTATTTATTTATTTTTTTTTATTTTATTTTTTTTATAGCTGATGCACAAACTAAGTGTGGAGGCTCCTCCAAAAATCTTGGTGGAAAGGTACCTCATTGAGATTGCTAAGAACTACAATGTGCCATACGAACCAGATTCTGTGGTAATGGTAGGTAAAATTTCAGCATGGATGGTGAAAGTAATTTTGGATAGGGTTGTCCAGTTAAATCTTAACCACATGCCTCTCAGCAACTGATATATTGGTTGCAGAGCTGATACCGGCAGTGCTAGTCACCGGAGCAGATACGGCATTAAGAAACACGGAGTGTCAGCTGCAACTAATTGCTTACACCCCAATGTCACATCTGTGGTTGAAGTGTTCTCCAGTCACTGTTTTTAACCTGTCTGAGCAACTGCTGCACTTAAATGCCTTCTGCCACCAATTTTTACCTATCTTGTCTCACACAAAAATGCTATACAAAGTGGTACTGATATAAATTGCAGCATGTTCCACAAAAACATGTTATACCTCTTGAAAGACGACAAAGAAAAAATGTATAATTTTTTTTTTCCCACATTGTTTTTTTTAGTTTGCAAAATGTGTGACACGTAAGAAAAAGTACATAAATGTGGTATTGCCATAATCTTACTGACCCATAGTATAAAGGTTCCAAGTTTATTAAGCGATACTGTGAAAACCAAAAAATTATCAAATATTAAATTGATATTTTTCCTACTACTCCCCACAAAAAAGTAAATTTTTATCAATAGGGTTTATCCACCCCAAAATAGTATCTCCTAAAAATTCATCTCATCCCTCAAAGATAAGTATTCACATGGCCATATTAACAGAGAAATATTTTGCAGCTTACTAAAAACCAGTATATCCTGGGGGGCAAAACTGGGTTCTGCATGGCCCTCCTTCCCTTATGAGTCCCGCTGTGCGTCCATTGAACTAGGGAGGTCTGTAGATATAATATGGGTTCCTCCTTTTATCTCTAGTTAGCTTGTAAATTTTAGGGCATTTAATGCATTGCTGACAAAATTGGCGCATTCTAAATTTCACCTGCATTTTAGTTTCAGTTACTATGATGCTTTCAAAGGGTTAACAAGCTTTGTTAAAGCTTTTACTAATAGTCTGAGAGGCGCAGATTTGAAAATGAGGTGATATACACTCACCGGCCACTTTATTAGGTACACCATGCTAGTAACGGGTTGGACCCCCTTTTGCCTTCAGAACTGCCTCAATTCTTCGTGGCATAGATTCAACAAGGTGCTGGAAGCATTCCTCAGAGATTTTGGTCCATATTGACATGATGGCTTCACACAGTTGCCGCAGATTTGTCGGCTGCACATCCATGATGCGAATCTCCCGTTCCACCACATCCCAAAGATGCTCTATTGGATTGAGATCTGGTGACTGTGGAGGCCATTTGAGTACAGTGAACTCATTGTCATGTTCAAGAAACCAGTCTGAGATGATTCCAGCTTTATGACATGACGCATTATCCTGCTGAAAGTAGCCATCAGATGTTGGGTACATTGTGGTCATAAAGGGATGGACATGGTCAGCAACAATACTCAGGTAGGCTGTGGCGTTGCAACGATGCTCAATTGGTACCAAGGGGCCCAAAGAGTGCCAAGAAAATATTCCCCACACCATGACACCACCACCACCAGCCTGAACCGTTGATACAAGGCAGGATGGATCCATGCTTTCATGTTGTTGACGCCAAATTCTGACCCTTACCATCCGAATGTCGCAGCAGAAATCGAGACTCATCAGACCAGGCAACGTTTTTCCAATCTTCTACTGTCCAATTTCGATGAGCTTGTGCAAATTGTAGCCTCAGTTTCCTGTTCTTAGCTGAAAGGAGTGGCACCCGGTGTGGTCTTCTGCTGCTGTAGCCCATCTGCCTCAAAGTTCAACGTACTGTGCGTTCAGAGATGCTCTTCTGCCTACCTTGGTTGTAACGGGTGGCAATTTGAGTCACTGTTGCCTTTCTATCAGCTCGAACCAGTCTGCCCATTCTCCTCTGACCTCTGGCATCAACAAGGCATTTCCGACCACAGAACTGCCGCTCACTGGATATTTTTTCTTTTTCGGACCATTCTCTGTAAACCCTAGAGATGGTTGTGCGTGAAAATCCCAGTAGATCAGCAGTTTCTGAAATACTCAGACCAGCCCTTCTGGCACCAACAACCATGCCACGTTGAAAGGCACTCAAATCACCTTTCTTCCCCATACTGATGCTCGGTTTGAACTGCAGGAGATTGTCTTGACCATGTCTACATGCCTAAATGCACTGAGTTGCCGCCATGTGATTGGCTGATTAGAAATTAAGTGTTAACGAGCAGTTGGACAGGTGTACCTAATCAAGTGGCCGGTGAGTGTATATAGGGGTTCTAATATTATGTTTCAGAGCTCATTCAAGACAAAAATGATCTCCAAAAAGTAAAATCTACAAGAAATCTCCTTGAAAATCTGGAAAAGTGCAGTTTGATTGTCTGATGTCATAATAAAATATTAAGACATTTTAAAAATGATGAAACCATAAAGGCATATGGGGAAATTATTAGTTTTACCACCCAAATTATTTACTATCTGTCTGAAAAGGGGGTAATTTAGAATTTTTTAAATTGTGAATTTTTTAAACCTTTTAGCTAATTTATTTATTTTTTGTTAATAAATACAAAACCTATCAACCAAGATTTACCACTGACATTGTGATGTACAGTGAGTGCTCCCTCTGGCAAGATGTGCTCTTCTTTTAAGCTCCTTATGCCCTTGTTTTTAAGAAAAAGGGCTTTAAAAATTATGTAAATGAGCCTAAAGGGGCTCCTGGCTCCATAGATGTAAAAACCAGGACATACGAAGTTAAAAGAAAAGCAGATCCTGCCAGAGGGGGCACTCGCCAGTAAGTCGGTGTGCTCGGGCTGCAATCCTTGATCCTTGTCGTAGATGTCCTTTTAAAGTATTCAAAAGTTATAACCATATAAAGTGACATATGTCAGATTACAAAACATGGTGCTTAACTTTAACCCCTTCACGCTCCGTGACGGATATATCTGCCACGGAGCTATGAAGGGTGTATGAAGAGGGCTCATGGGCTGAGCCCTCTTCATACAGAGATGGGTCTTTGCTGCGATATGCAGCAAAGCCCATTGCCTAAATGCACTGAGTTGCCGCCATGTGATTGGCTGATTAGAAATTAAGTGTTAACGAGCAGTTGGACAGGTGTACCTAATCAAGTGGCCGGTGAGTGTATATAGGGGTTCTAATATTATGTTTCAGAGCTCATTCAAGACAAAAATGATCCCCAAAAAGTAAAATCTACAAGAAATCTCCTTGAAAATCTGGAAAAGTGCAGTTTGATTGTCTGATGTCATAATAAAATATTAAGACATTTTAAAAATGATGAAACCATAAAGGCATATGGGGAAATTATTAGTTTTACCACCCAAATTATTTACTATCTGTCTGAAAAGGGGGTAATTTAGAATTTTTAAAATTGTGAATTTTTTAAACCTTTTAGCTAATTTATTTATTTTTTGTTAATAAATACAAAACCTATCAACCAAGATTTACCACTGACATTGTGATGTACAGTGAGTGCTCCCTCTGGCAAGATGTGCTCTTCTTTTAAGCTCCTTATGCCCTTGTTTTTAAGAAAAAGGGCTTTAAAAATTATGTAAATGAGCCTAAAGGGGCTCCTGGCTCCATAGATGTAAAAACCAGGACATACGAAGTTAAAAGAAAAGCAGATCCTGCCAGAGGGGGCACTCGCCAGTAAGTCAGTGTGCTCGGGTTGCAATCCTTGATCCTTGTCGTAGATGTCCTTTTAAAGTATTCAAAAGTTATAACCATATAAAGTGACATATGTCAAATTACAAAACATGGTGCTTAACTTTAACCCCTTCACGCTCCGTGACGGATATATCTGCCACGGAGCTATGAAGGGTGTATGAAGAGTGCTCACGGGCTGAGCCCTCTTCATACAGAGATGGGTTTTGCTGCATATCGCAGCAAAGACCCATCGCTAACACCTGCTGTCGGTGCTTTCACCGATCGCGGGTGTTAACCTGTTGTTAACACCTGCCATCTTGCCTCCGATCGTCGCTCCCCCGAACTTCATGGGGGGGGGGGGCGTCGATCGGTTGCCATGGTAGCCTCAGGTCTTGGTCAGAGCCGAGGCTGCATGGTTTCTGAGGATTCGTTACAATGAGCCAGCGGCTCATTGTAATGAATCATGTGCAAAAATACCATATACTGCGATACAGTTGTATTGCAGTATATGGTAGGAACAATCAGACCATCTCGGGTACATTAATCCTAGATGGTGAAAGAAATAGTGAAAAAGAAAGTTCAAATCACCCCCCTTTCCCAAGAACTGATATAAAACATAATAAACAGTAAAAATCACAGACACATTAGGCATCGCCGCATCCCAAAATGCCCGATCTATCAAAATATAAAACCGGTTATAACCGGTGGTGACCTCCGAAACGGGAAACGGCGCCCGATTGTCCGAAATGCGACTTTTACACTTTTTTAACATGATATAAAAAATGATCAAATTGTCGCACAGTCCTCATAATGGTAGCAATGAAAACGTTGGCTAATTTGCAAAAAATGAACCCTCACACAGCTCCGTACACCAAAGTATGAAAAAGTTATTAGCGTCAGATGGCGGTAAAAATTTTTATTTATTTTTTTGTACACATTCATTACATTTTTGAAAATGTATAAATTTGGTATCAACGCGATCATACCGTACCAAAGAATAAAAGTAGAGGTGTTATTTGGAGCGCAGAGTGCAAGGTGTAAAAACTGAGCCCACAAGAACGTGACGCACACCCATTTTTTATTTTTTTTCAATTTTTCCACATTTTTTTTCAGGCTTCCCACTACATGGCAGGAAATAATAAATAACATCACAGGAAAGTTAAATTTGTCACACACAAAATAAGCCCTCACAGAGCTATGTACACAGAAAAATGAAAAAGTTATGGATTTTTGAAGATGGAGAGCGAGAAATGAGCGAAAATACCCTGCATCCTTAACCCCAGAAATGAAAGCTGAAGCTGTAATACCTCAGTCCAAAGCATATTTATAATGTGTATCCTCACCGACTGTGATCGGCATGGTAGCGTTCTACATCACGTTGGCGCAGATATGCCCGCTTAAAGTACATTGCTGTGTCAGCAAGGCAGATTGCAATGATGCCCAAATCTAACAGGTTCCTTATCTGGCAAAAATAGGAACATTTTTGTTGCTTCAACCGGATAACCTGTAAAGAACAACATGGGCCCATTTGTAAGCAGTGCCTAGAGGCAGAAAACAATGCAAAACACCAGGTATTGGTTACCGATCCCACAACAACACACTCGCATTGCATTTCTAAATTGTATCTGGACTCAACATCACTCAACTTACTACAGTATGGCAGTATATGTGGATTTTACTTTCCATGCATTACAATGTGCAATTAGCACATTGTATGCATGGGTTAAAACAGTAGCCTCGGGTATTCGGAACACACCCGAGTTACCATGGCGACGGATCGCCGCTCTCCCCGTTGACGTCATCGGGGAGCAGCGATCCACAACAAGATGGCGGCGCCCATCGGTGAAGTTGAAGCCCCCAGCAATTGCCGGCGGCGATCGGGTGAGAACAACCCCGATCGGTGCTAGCCCGATTGCGGGTGTTACCAGTAAGCCTTTTGCTGCAATATGCACAAGACTTACCGGCTATGAGAGAGGCTCGGCCCGTGAGCCCTCTCCATGCACCGGGACCCCCGGCGCCGCCGTACTATACGGCGCGCTCGGGAAGGGGTTAATACATTACAAATTAAACGAATGTGTACTATTTTTTTTTTTTTTACATTTTGCCATCTTCGGACGCTAATAACTTTTTCATACTTTGTAGTACGGAGCTGTTGGATTCTGTTTGTGATTTTTACTGTTTTATTATGTTTTATATCAGTTCTAGGGGAAGGAGGGTCATTTGAATTTTTAATATTTTATACATTTTTAACATTTTTAAACTTTTTTCTTTTTTTTTTCACTATTTCTTAGACCCTCTAGGGTACATTAACCTTCTTTTTTTTTTCACTATTTCTTAGACCCTCTAGGGTACATTAACCATAGATGGTCCGATCGTTCCTACCATACCATGGCATTTCTGCACAGTAAAGGGGTTGAGCTAACAAATGGAAATGTGTCCTAATGGCGCTTCACACATTTTTTTTTCAGGCTTCCCACTACATGGCAGGAAATAATAAATAACATCACAGGAAAGTTAAATTTGTCACACACAAAATAAGCCCTCACAGAGCTATGTACACAGAAAAATGAAAAAGTTATGGATTTTTGAAGATGGAGAGCGAGAAATGAGCGAAAATACCCTGCATCCTTAAGGGGTTAAGCTACAAAATGGATGTGTCCTAATGGCTGCTTTCACACAGTTGTTGTGGGGTTGTATAAACTTGCGGCTGGATGTACGCCCCCCAATAGACTGCTATGGCCGCCATACCGTGCACAGGAAAAAAGATAGACCATGCTGTATATTTTCAAGTGTCTACGGCTGCGCGCCATGCCTCGCTTTGTAGAGGGGATGGGTGAGCAGCTCCAATCCGCGGCTGTGTGAAAGAGTTAAAACAAAAACGGAGTAATGCTTGAGCAGTCCACTGCCGGTCTCTGTCCAAATGTAAACTTCACACAAGTATACAGAGTGGCAAAGGACCCAGTACAGGCAGTCCCCGGGTTACATACAAGATAGGGTCTGTAGGTTTGTTCTTAAGTTGAGTTTGTATGTAAGTCGGAACTGTATATATTATCATTGTAATCCCAGCCATAACTTTTTTGGTCTCTGGGACAATTGGATTTTAAAAATGTTGGATTGTCATAAGAATCAATATTAACACTAAAGCTTCATTACAGACACATTTGATAACTGTTTCAGCTGTTTATTGTAGCCTAGGACTAAAGTACAAGAAATTACCAATATCCAGAGGTCCGTTTGTAACTATGGGTGGTATGTAAGTCGAGTGTTCTTAAGTAGGGGACTGCCTGTATTGTGTAAGGTATAGGTGGGTACTATGGTATTCTAAGCTTTTGTAATTAAAAAAAGAGGGAAATAAATCAAGTGATTTGCCTTGTGTTCCTGTGAAGTGATACCTGTATATAGTCTTTGGACAAGTCTAATTATCACCTTATTACAATTTAAGGCTGAAGTTCCCACTGGTATTGAGGCCGATCTTATAGATGTTGGCTTTACAGACGACATAAAGAAAGGAGGTGGCGGTGGAGGAGGAGGTGGTGGTGGAGGATTTGGAGTTCCACTGCCAACCATGCCAGCCATGCAGATGCCCACCCCTACAATTCCATTTAATTACCCTGCTCCTGGAGGACCGGTATGTATGTGATCTATTTCCATCTTATTTTAACTAAAATGGGTGATAAATGGGTGCACAAGTAAATGTCCTTAAAGAGCACCTGTCACCGATAAAAAGGCACTAGGAGCTCCTAGCTCTACTTCAGATATAGCAGTGTTACACTTCTAGCTTTATCGGAACCCCCTGATAAAGCTAGCAGACTTTGTCGCGTTATACAATAGGAACGCTGGACCAAGCTCACAGCAGTTCGTTGTATTCATGAGGGGGCTGTACAAGGCGCTGCTTTTCCCCTGGAACACCCCTCCCACTCCATAGGCCTGCGGTGACTGCCAGGCTTCGTGCTCCAAGTCCTGCCTCCTCATGAATACGCCAAACCGCTGTGAAGCGCGCCAGTGTCTGCTAACTTTATCGGAGGGTTCTGATAAAGCTAGCAGTGTAACACAACTTCATGTTGTACCACTGGGAGCTGCTTACTTTAGTAAGAAGCCCCTAGTGCCTTTTTTATGGGTGACAGGTCCTCTTTAATCTGGTGACAAGGTGGAAGCTGAATAGTTATCGGTATTGACTCAGGAAAGCTTCAGTAAACTCACTTAGTGCAGCCATCTCTATACATTAATCTCCAGGGTGCAGGACCAGGACCCAGAGATTCTTTCCCATTCAGAATGGAGCAAGGCTGTATGGTGATGGTGTGCCTAGCTAGGGTCCTTGTCAATGGTGGGCTACATGCAGACAGTCTCCTGCTTTGTTCCAACCTAGAATGATTAATTTTTTTTACCATATTACACAAGTTTTATTTTCTGATTTTAACAGGAGACGTTCAATGGACCACCTGTGGGAGTTTATCAACCTTTTGGTAACCAAAATCCCCCAGCTATGGGTATGGGGCCTCCACCAATACCATCTATGCCTCCTACATATGATTCTGTAAGTAATTCATCATGAGATTGTTGCCTGTGACACAGGAGACTGACTTGGTGCTGATGTTTTGAGACTTCTAGGTCCAGTTACTATATATGTCTTGCTCTTCACAGCTGTTGTTGAATCTTCATTTCTTTTCTAATCTGCTTTATTCTATAAAGATCACCTCACGTGTTGTCTGTAATTGTAATTCAAACTCCTTACTTATAAATGTCTGAGCTGCAAAATCAAGCACAACCCAGGAAAGATATGGTGCTGTTCCTATGAGCCAGGAATTGTGACTTTAGTGTAGCCAATAAAGCAATATCAGGCTTCTGCCTAGCTGGACCTCTCCACACTTGATACTAATGAGGAAAAGTTTATAAAAGGGGCACTGCACCTTCCCCCTCAATCGTGCCATTTTGGAACATATTCACACCATCATAAACCATATTGATGTGTCCTTATCTGATGTCCTTCCTTTGACCTGCACCATAGAATTGTCCTTGCTGATCTAGGTTCAAACAACAAACGTACTTCACGAGTCATTTACATAAACTTAAAATCCAAACAACATAAAGCCAGAGAGTTTGCACAACCGACTAAAGGTTGTCGTTGGAGGCTTCTTCCGGGGCTTGTCTCTGGCTAATTACTAAACACTCCCTTAATTAATACACATGGGTAAATGCAATCCTCTAAATATTAGAACTACATTATAAAAATATTAAATATTGCACATGTTCTCACTTTTACTACAGACAGGGGATACTTACAAGATATGTTATTTAGGTTTGTACTTAAGTGAAATTGGTATGTAAATGTACATTGGTATGTATATTTTAAAATTGTTCCTGTGACAATTGGATTTTCAAAATATTGTGCTTGCATGGGAATAAGGATGATCAATAAAGCTTCATGACAGATTCCTTACAGCTGATCATTGCATTCTGGGACTAAAGTAAAGCAGTCTAGCAGTATAACTAGGGGCAGTCTGTAAGTAGGGTGTTCTTGAAGAGAACCCGTCAGGCAAATTCGCCCCCAAAACTTAATATATATTCATTAACTGCCATTAGAAAGCATTGCCTCTATCCCTTCATTGTCCCTCTACATGCCTGTAACCTTAAACAATCTGGTCCTAAAGCTGTATGCAAATGACCACAGAAAGGTCTAATGAATCATCCTATTCAGCTTATTCCTGAATGGGAGGCACAGCCACACTCCCAGTACTTGACTGACATCCTGTATAATGATGTGACATTCCTGGATCTGGCTCCTCTCTATACTTCCTGGTGCTGGCAGCCATGACCCCTGTATTTAACTGCTCCATGATGCAGCCATGTCTATAGCATCACATATCAGGTACATGTGTAACTGATGTTCGTGTCTCATCAGTTTATAAAAGGGGCACTGCACCTGTGTATTAGGAGGGAGAGCATGTCAGCAGATAAAGCACGGACACCAACAATGCTTTATTATACATTACACACAGGGGAGGAGATGGGAGGGGTAACAGCGGTGACATCACTGCCTCTGACCATGTGACTAGCCTCGTTTACATAATAAAGAAAATATGATTTTAGAATGTTTAATGTAGGAACTGACTAGATAAAGGCTGTGATGGAATCATTGTGAGCTGCTGCAACAGGTAGTGGTGCCGGAGACCTGATGGCAAGTGTCCTTTAAAGGGGTATTTTCCACAAAAGAAAATTCTCACATCTCAATCCCCTAGTGATATTAACACAATAAAGATAGTTTTAACCCCTTACTTTATATCATTATACAGGCTATGTTACTCAGTTGTATTGCTGTTTTAGCTCCTATCACCCTAGGCTGGTCAGTGTAAGATTCCAGAGTGTGGGTGGGGCCTCTCTGAGCAGACACATTATCCATCTAGTTACATTATCGGGGTACATGTGTACATACACTTTAATCTGGCTTTTGTATTAACACACTGACACATACACAGAGAGATGAGACCGATCAGAGATGCATGCTGCCTATTACACATAAGCTGACATTACACTGTTACACTGTAGGCTCTGCTACATCTCACAGACATGTGCCTGCCTCCCCATTCCCCAGATCACTTCTCTCCTTGTAGTTTGCAGCCTCTCTCCTCACAATCCTGTGGCAGGATGTGATCAGTCTCATCTGCACACTGCAAATACAAATCCAAGATGGCGGCCCCTGACCCCAAGTCAGAAGTTACAGGGCCGTGTCTAGGGGCAACTGATATTATGTACAGCAGGACTGATAGAGACAGGTTATCAGAGCAGCTGACAGCATATTATCTTTCAGTGAATCTGCCTGATCTTACAACATTTATTCATATAACATCGTCCCAACCTTCTTCAAACCCTGCCTGTCAATGGTGTAAGTGGAAGACAGAGGCCTCTCCGCTCATTGCTGCATATTACATAAACATAGTGAAGTGTAAAGTCATGCTTTGTGGACAGATTGAAACATACCACTTGATGTTTTAGTAAGCCATTTATTTTGTGCTTGAGGTGGGTAATGAATTTCCGGGATATAATTCACAAAACTCAATTACAAGACCACAATGTGGAAATCCAACTAACTTTGTAAAACTGCACAGATGTATTGGCATTACCTGATTATGTTATTTATTTATTTTTTTGCATTAATAAGTATAATATTCTGGAAAAGTAATAAAGAAGCATGCTTTTGTAATTCTGGCATTTATAAGAGTTCTAGTCTTCTGCACTAGTATTAGTTTTATTTCGTATTAACCTATTTTCTGTCTCTAACAGCTTGGTGACAGTGGGCCACAAGCAAACGCTCCTCCTCAAGATGGTAAGTAAATAAGAATGAGCAGACTTGCATGAAGATCGGGTTCCAGCACCAGAAAAAAAGGAAAATAATTTCCTTTTATTAATTACGTCTTAAAATAACAGACAAAGGTTAGTGCCACCCCAAACTGCTGACTCGTTTCGGGAAAGAAAATTATCTGATGCCCTTAATTATAGCAATCAATGCTATGATTAAGGGCATCAGATAATTTTCTTGCCCGAAAAGTGTCAGCCGCTTGGGGTGGCAGTAACACAAGGAAAAATGGACGATTGGGGGTGTAATAGTAATTGTGCAAAAGTACCTACCTGACACATCTTAAGTATCTCTCCAACACCACCAAATGCAGAATGGTGTTGTTGGAGAGTGGAGGATCTGTCCTGACTTGCATATGTCATGACTGAGGTCACTGAAAATGGCCAGTCTGTATTGAATGGCCAGTGGCAGCGATCGACATCAACCAATTTGGTCTTGTGATGTCAGCGGGTGGGTGACACCTTGCAAACCCCCACTCACCCCATACATTTGTCCCCCTGTCACAAGACAGGGTTACGTCACTAATCCAGAAATTAGTATATCTGTAGCTGAGCGGGAAGAAGTTAAAGAGCAAAGTAATGATTGTGTTTTTTTTTTTGTTTTTTGTTTTTTTTTAAATTGATACAACCATGGTGTACTTTTCCTCTTTTTCAGCTCCAGGTAACCCAATGCCTGTTGCGAAACCACGGACAAAAATACCAGACAACTTTGTCCTTCCAGAATTACCTTCTGTTCCAGACACACTCCCTACTGCTTCTGCTGGCGCTGGAACTTCCAACTCAGAAGATATTGATTTTGATGACCTGTCTCGCAGATTTGAGGAGTTGAAGAAGAAAACTTAAGTTTGCCTGATTGTTGTTTCCTTTAATATCCCGACCTGACCTCTGCACAGGAGATAATATAAACATCCTTTGTACATTATAAGCAGGGCATATGTTCACATGTCCTTTGAGGGTAACACTGGTATCTCCCAATGCTGGTTTGATGTGTCTATTACCCCTACACTGAAAAGTCAGTGGCTTTGGCAGAAAGGGACTAGCCTGATTTCTAGTCTGGGGTCAGTCACTTTAGTGTGGACACGTTTCTCCAAATCTGCCATATTTTCTATGTTATGCAGGAATGTTATACAGTGAGACCCAAAGGACTTATTTCTAATGAGGCAATGAGCTGCTTCCCTACCTGATTTTCTAACCTTGTACATAACATTTGCAGACTTGTATGAGTGCGCTCTTCTTAAAAATAAAAAAAAGCTGTGGCCTTCCAGAATGTTTAATCGCTAGCTATAGAGGAGAAATGGGAATATATGACCTAGAATGATGACACTTGCTGCAGGTGAATAAACCTTTAATCATACTAGAGATCATCCGCAGTGCCCCTTAGTTTAGTATGCAATGACCAACAGACAGGCTGCAACTTGTTCATAGTCGATCATGACTGTTTCTCTTTCACTTCCGCCTCTTCTCTTGCCTTTTCCTTCTTTACACCGAGCAGCCCTGACAGCTTCAGTAAAAGCATGTCCACTATTTCTTTTTCTTCATATGGCTAAATAGTAGAAAAGAGAATATTAAATATATATTTACATTTATCCCATATGACCATCACTATATACAGTTTAGAGCTCTGTTTTAAAACATCCATTCTTATTTTGACTTTGTAGGTACTGTAGCTATGAGTTACCTTTTTACTGTGGATGTATCTCAGTAATCTTGTGGGTCCACCCCCCCCCCCCCCCTATTCTTGCACGTGCAATAGTAAAACCACCTCCAAATTATTCAATGCTTTTTCCTGTACCGTTGGTTCTTTGCGCCTCACTGGAGAATACATTCAGTAAGGCGGACAAGAAATTTTGACACACATAAATACGAGAAAGAGGACACATGTAAAGATGAGCACAGGAGCCCAGAATTGGGTCCATTGATACCCTGCAAACACAATAGATACTTTTTTGTGGCAGACTCCAGGTGCAGTATTCAACCTTGAAATGCAAAGGTTTAACTATGTCTCCAGCAGAATCATGGTTCCTCAGTGCGTGGCCCCAGCTTTCATTTGTGCTTAAAGAAATGTATATAATGCGGCCTTCAGAAGCACAATATTATTGACTTAAAAAAGACATTTCGCCACATGCATCAAATTACTTATTGCATCCTTTTCATACTCCTTCTGCGGGCATAGTTGGAATCTTCTCTGTAAGTCCAACCATGCTGGAGTAATCATTTTCAGATCTCTCAGATGGGTAGGGCTTAACCCAAGACCACCTGACAGAAGAGATCCATCTTAGTATATGGGGTATTTAAAGGACATCTACCGCCAGGATGAAGGATTGTAAACAAAGCACTCTGAGATACTGCTGTGTGCACCATGTGGCAGGATTTGCATTTCTTTTTAAAATTAAGTAAATGAGCCTGAGGGGCTCTGAACTACATGGGTGTTAATGGAGCCCCTCATGCTCATTTGCATTTAAAACCCTTTTTTTTGTTTTTTTTTGTTTTTTTTTTCTTAAAACAAGTGTAAAAGAGCTTAAAGAAGCACACATCACTATGTCAGTGTGCTTGGTTTACAATCCTTCATCCTGGTGGTAGATCTCTTTTAAACTATGCCTATAAGACATATCAAAATAATAATACAGCAGAATCATTTTAATAATATTGTGCTTACCTCTTCATAATTAAATATTCCAATAAGAAGACTGATAATGGTCACTGCAGAGTCTGTGACCGTTTTGTAACTGGTGATGGTCCAGCCAAAAAGTAGGTTGCACTAAAAAGAATAAAGATGTATATATATTTGTTTAAAACTGTCTGTATTGTACCAAAGAGCTGGAGGTGCATGATACTCACAGAAATGGAGTAAGCCACCAGGAGGATGAGTATGGTAAGAAGAAAGCCGCTGATCTGTTTCCAAGCCTTCTGCAGTGTCATTGTTATCAGGTGCAGATTTGGGTTCAAGTTTAGGAGCCGCCAGAGTTTGATGGTTAACAGCGAAACCAGGAAGGCAAGACCATAATTGTGGGCGCTGTCTAGGGTAGCAGTCTCAGAAAAACTTACAAATCTACAACAAAGGATAAATCCATACTGACCCATCATAATTGCATCCAGAATTTACAGAAAACTATAAGCAGTAAGAATGTTTATAAATATTGCTCTCAGGGATGGACAGTGTAGGCTGACATAAATTACACTTGGGATATCTGACTATGGGTACATTCAGACGCCTGTCTATGGAGACGTATATGCGGCATGTGACACCGTTCCGCGCAGTACACCGGGAAAAGATAGAGCATGCTCCATCTTTTCGCGAGTGTGCGGCTGTGCGCCGCTGTTTCCTATGGAAGGGGGGAGGGGTCTCCTCTCAAGCATACCGCCGTGTGAATGCACCCTAAGGCTATATGCGCACATCAGGGAGATGTGGTTGTGAGCTAGTCGCAAAGACAACAGCTAGCTCATGGCTACCATGGATGTGCATTACACATGGACACATTTGAGCACATTTACTAACAACAGGGCAAACTGTTGGACTTTGCATGTTAAATATGGTACACGGTCTGACTGAGTACCGGAACGCCCCCTAATTTGTGTCGTATGGGCTGGAGCATGCTTCAACCTTTAGGAATTATGATTTCCCAACTCTGCCCTGCCAACCCAAATATTTTTGCTCAGTAACAGAACTGTTGGTATTGCCATTATCAGATTTATAGTATATTTACAGTGGCACTTTCTTTAACAGCAGTATTTTCACTGCACATCTGGATATCACTAAACATGCTAATAGGAACAGTAGTGGAGAATACTGCTTCACAGGGGCGTATCATGTTGCTGGGGAGAGATGCTGTGCCGCACAGGGGTGTTTCATTGCACTGGGGATAGATGCTTTGCTGCACAGGGGGTATCACGGCGCTGGGGAGAGATGCTGTGCTGCACAGGGGCTTTTCACTGCTCTGGGGAGAGATGCTGTGCCGCACAGGGATGTTTCTTGGCGCTGGGGAGAGATGCTGTGTCGCAAAGGGGCGTTTCTTAGTGCTGGGAGAGATGTTGTGCCGCAAAGGGGCGTTTCTTTGTGCTGGGGAGAGATGCTGTGCCGCACAGGGGAGTTTCAAGGTGTTGGGGAGAGATGCTGTGTTGCACTCTAGTATTATTAATATGGTGTATGGTAATTAATAGACTCTGCAACAGAGGTCCACAATGGTGCATCCAATACAGATGTAGACACGATTTACTGATATAATCTGTTGGAATATTTTATTTGAACAGAAGGATGACTGACTGGAGCTTGTGATCTGCAGAGGTCATATGAACTTCACAATCTTTTCCAACGCCTATTGCATACTGCAGGTAAATCTAGCACATAAGGGCCAGGTTCACACCTCTGTCTTCCATTCCCCATTGACTTCAATGTATTGAAGGCTGCCTTCCTTTATAACAGTGGGAAAAAAGACATGGCTGCTGCATTATTTTTTTCCTAACATAGCTAGAAAGCATCCCCAGAAATGAAAGCTGAAGCTGTAATACCTCAGTCCAAAGCATATTTATAATGTGTATCCTCACCGACTGTGATCGCATGGTAGCGTTCTACATCACGTTGGCGCAGATATGCCCGCTTAAAGTACATTGCTGTGTCAGCAAGCAGATTGCAATGATGCCCAAATCTAACAGGTTCCTTATCTGGCAAAATAGGAACATTTTGTTGCTTCAACCGGATAACCTGTAAAGAACAACATGGGCCCATTTGTAAGCAGTGCCTAGAGCAGAAAACAATGCAAACACCAGGTATTGGTTACCGATCCCAACACAACAACACTCGCATTGCATTTCTAAATTGTATCTGGACTCAACATCACCAACTTACTACAGTATGGCAGTATATGTGGATTTTACTTTCCATGCATTACAATGTGCAATTAGCACATTGTATGCATGGGTTAAAACGAAGTAGCCTCGGGTATTCGGAACACACCCGAGTTACCATGGCGACGGATCGCCGCTCCCCGTGACGTCATCGGGGAGCAGCGATCCACAACAAGATGGCGGCGCCCATGCGGTTGAAGTTGAAGCCGCCAGCAGCATTGCCGGCGGCGATCGAGGTGAGAACAACCCCGATCGGTGCTAGCACCGATTGCGGGTGTACCAGTAAGCCTTTGCTGCAATATCGCAAGACTTACCGGCTATGGAGAGGGCTCGGCCCGTGAGCCCTCTCCATGCACCGGGACCGGCGCGCGCCGTACTAACGGCGCGCGTCGGGAAGGGGTTAATACATTACAAAATTAAACGAATGTGTACTATTTTTTTTTTTTTACATTTTGCCATCTTCGGACCTAATAACTTTTTCATACTTTGTAGTACGGAGCTGTGGATTTGTTTGTGATTTTACTGTTTTATTATGTTTAATATCAGTCTAGGGAAGGAGGGTCATTTGAATTTTTAATATTTATACATTTTTAAAACTTTTTAAACTTTTTTCTTTTTTTTTTCACTATTTCTTAGACCCTCTAGGGTACATTAACCCTAGATGGTCCGATCGTTCCTACCATACCATGGCATTTCTGCACAGTATATGTTACAATGAGCCACTGACTCATTGCAATGAATCTGCAGAAACCCGAAGTCTCGGGTCTGACGAAGCCCGAGGCTGTATGGAAACTGATCGCCACCCCGATGATCGGAAGAAACATGGAGCGTTTAAAAATTGGCATATGGACAGGAGACCAGTGTGCTCATGGCCGTTCCATCCTTCTGCCACATACCAATCATTGTCAACAATGAAGGCATTGGGTGGTCAAAATATAAAGGAGACTTGAAACAAAATGATATAATCTTCCCCTTTCTGTGCCTTGGATAACACTACATATGGTTTTAAAGAGACTACATAAAATTGATGCTAGTTCAAAGCCTTTTTAACCATCTTTTAACATAACAAGTCATTTGTGTCTTTAAGGTATAAGGAAATGTCTTTTAATACTGGTCTAGAAGCCAATCCACATATTGACAATGGCTCCTTTAAGAGCTTGTACCCGCCACAATGGGCAGATTTACTTACCCGGTCCATTCGCGATCCAGCGTTGCGTTCTCTGCACTGGATTTGGGTCCGGACGGGATTCATTAAGGTAGTTCCTCTGCCGTCCACCAGGTGGTGCTGCTGCGCTGAAAAGCATCGGAACGCGCTGGAGTTCACCGAGCCGGGCTGAGTGAAGGTAAGTGCAAGCTCCCGACAGATTTTTTTTTTTTAAATGCGGCAGTTTTCCGAATCCGTCGGGTTTTCGTTCCCCACGCCCCCCGATTTTCCGTCGCGTGCATGCCAGACGCCGATGCGCCACAATCCGATCGCGTGCGCAAAACCCGGGGCAATTCAGGGCGAATCGGCGCAAATTGAAATATTCAGGTAACACGTCGGGAAACCGCGAATCGGGCCCTTAGTAATGACCCCCATATGTCAACCTGGAGGCATTTGCACATTGTAATAAATGTTGTGAAATCCCCATATACTGCCATACTGTAAAATATGGTAGGATAAATCCAGACAACCTAGGGTAAAAGCAGCCCAGGGATTTGAAAATAGTAAAAAAAAAAAAAGTTTAAAAAAACCACGGTTATTCCCACGTTTAACCCTGTAACAGAAAATAGCGCCCACAAGCTGAAAATGCCACTTTGCCATTTTGAATAATGTTAAAAAATTCAATAGCAAGTGATCAAAAACGTCATCAAAGTAAAATAAAAAAAAATTAAACCGCCCACAGCTCCGTACACTGAATATGAAAAGTTATTAGCGCCAAAACGCAAAATGAAGATATTTTCTTGTACGGAGGTTTTCATTTTATAAATTGAAAATCAGTATAATACACACCTTGTTTTTATGACAACAACATTTTAAAAAAACCAATTGTCACAGGGACCAAAAGAATTTGGACTGGGTTTACAATTATACTGTATACAGTTCGACTTACTACAAATTCAAACTTAAGTATACAAACCTACAGAACCCAGAATTATTCTCACCTGTACTATAATGATGTACACCGATGAATCACTATGAACATCATCTCGCTAACAAACTTTACTGTAGTGGTTTCGTCTTCATACAGGCGCATTATTTGCAAATCACTCGTTGCACTTAAACCTCCTGTATACAAGTAACATAATTGGAGCAAAAAGTAAAAGAAAAATTAAATTGTAAAAGAAGTTGCAAAATTCTAAAAAAAACACTTCACAAGTCCACAGAACCATAATTTTCTGTTATCCACAGTGAAGCACTTCACAGTCTCCTGCAGTCCCAAGCTGCCAGCAACTTAACGAAAGTCAAATTGCAGACATGTGGCATGCAAGTCACATGTCACATGCACGGATTTCTTTGATCTGAATAATGCCAAGATTCATATTGGAGGAGATTTATCATCTGTCTATGGCGAAAACTGGAGTAACTTGTACCTGAAATGCAGTGCGCCACATTTACTGAACGTTTAGACCAATTTAGGCTGTTTTCTGACTCCCAAAAAAAGGGGCCTGTCCTCTGTTAAAGGAGGGTGTGCGCCAGAATAACAGTGCACCAGAAAATTCAATATTGTGGCACAGCAAACTAGCCAATGGATTTGCCATCTTATACTGCACCAGATTAATCATGCAGTATCAACATGGGATTAATCTGGAGCAGCAGAGAACTGTTTTCTTCTACTCTTCCACTGGTTAAAGACCAATAGATTAAAATCTCCTCCATTGACTTAATCAGCTTGACTCTATTTTATAGTATGTCTCAGACAGTGTTATGGTAGGTTGGGAAAGTACAAATTCACCCTCATGAATTTCACCTCATTTTTAAACGTCACACAAACAAAATGTATTATGTTCATATTTTATGTGATAATGTTGCGAAAGTTCCTATGGCCGGCTTCAAAATGTTTTTTCCTTAGCTCTCTTCTATCCCGTTTCCCTGAAGATAAGAATATAAGGCTTCCCTGAAAATAAGACATAGCAGCAGTCATTGCTGGCTCTATAGTGCAGCCCTTCTGCATTAATTGCATAGCGCTACGTCAAGAGTGTAGAAGTAGGAAGGCAGAAGCTGTAATAACCACTTTACCTTCTCCCTAAAGTCTCTGACGTGTCTGACAGCTGGAGACCTGGTCCTGTTCCCACAATCAGCAAGGGAGCGGAAACCTGCGTTACGTTTGAAAGACTCTGGACCTGCACCACCTGCCACCAAAAGACAAGGGCAGTCAGGATTGAGTTCAGGGTCAGGCTGGCCCCCCAGTATACCAGTGAATCCACCAGTGGCCCCCTGCGCCCTGATCTGCTCCCACCAAATGCATCCAACTCTATGCGTATCCGGACACAGGTTAAAAATTGAGGTTGCAGAGAGCTGTCAGCTTTCTTCTCTGCTGTTGGCTCAGCAGACGGAGATGCTAGCAGATGCATATGATGAAGTGAAGATGACAGGAATACAATATGAGGGGGAGATTCGGGCCCAATATTGATAAAGAGAGGGGGGGCCACAATATGGGTAGAGAGGGGGGCAAACATAGGAGGAGGAGATGAGGGCAACGATGAGGAGGGGGTCACATTCTTACGGAGAGACTAAGGGGGGCCACATATGAGGGGGAGATGATAGGGTCACAAATGAGGGAAAGCCACATATGAGAGGGGGCACATATAAGAGGAATGGGGGGGGTGAGCCCATATGAGGGGATATGAGAGGACTCACAATATGAGGGGGGATAAGGTGGGGGTCACAAATTGAGGGAGAACCAATATGAAGGAGATATGAGAGAGGGACACAATAGAGTAGAGATGGGGGGCACACTATAAGGAAGATGGATGGGGGTACAATATGAGGGAGAGATTATAGGGTCACAATATAGGGGGCATATATGAGGAGGAAAATAATAGGAGGGGGTGATGAGGGAGGGGTACCAGTTAAGGGAGACCATAATATGACACATGAATTTCATTAAAATACATTTGAAGGTCAAATGTTTTAAAATTAGGAAACGCATCAGTGTACACTACCCACTTTAGTGAGTGCTGCATAAGCAGCAGGCAATCCACATGGGGCTTTCACTTTGGCAACTCAAAAGTAAAAATAGCCGGTGACAATACTACAAGGTTTCTCAAAATAAAATGTAAGAAAAAAACTTTTTTTTTCCAGTAATTCAATTCAAAAAATGAACTCATATTATAAATGCAGCGTCATTACAACAGGAAAAATAACCCACACTCCCCCATGACCCTGTCACCCTTTCACTGAACCAATTCCTTCTTTGACACCAATTTGGTTAATAATAACTGCAACTTACAGGAACACCCTGTAATGCCGGCCATTTACAAGATGCCAGGAAGTGAAGTTTACATATGGAGATTTTGCCAATTAAGGCCACCTTGTAAGCGTGTTGGAGACTTCTAGCCATTAATGCTGGTGGAGACTTCTAGTCATTGATGCCATTCTAGCCATTGATTAAAGGAACTTTGCTAGATTTTTGCAGATGTGATAAGGAAAAAATTGCCTCTTTTAGCTACATTGTAAGCCCCTTAACATCAACGCATGACCCTTCAAGAACAGCTGACATGATATGGATTTAAGCTAAACCATGCAATGCTATCCAGAAGGAAACAGATTCCACATTGTAGACAGCGCTTTTTTGTAGGTGTGTGGAGACTTCAGCCCTTGATGCTCACTAGGGGATTCTGGGAAATTTTCAAATACTTCTTCCAGGATGGGCCTACAAGGTGGCCATAACTGGCCAAAATCTTTGTAAGGAAGAATCTTATCCGACCCTAGTCAATAGCTCTCACTCAGCCAAACCAGTTCCCTACACTGTACTGAAGAGATGCAACCACACAAAAATGTCGCTGCTTTGCTGCGCCGAGGTCACGCCGGAGTTCACCTCCTATTCCTGGTGCATGTAAGTGTGGTCAAGCGACACTTTTTTTTTTAAATAGCGCAATTTTTTTGAATCTGTCGGGTTTCCGATGGGGCCCCGGTTTTTTGCCGCTTGCAAGCCTGCGCCGATGCGACACAATCCATCGCGTGGCCAAAAACTGGGGCAATTCGGCGCAAAAGGTAACATTCAGGAAAACCCGCGGAAAAACGTATTCGGACCCTTTTAGAATGTGCCCCAATGTTTTTCTGAAATGCTGCAAAGTTTCAGAATAAAACAGTATTTTAAGCTTGAAGCATGTTCTGCTTGATTTGGCAGACATTCAGGTTCAAATAAGGATATAATTTGCACATTTAAAGATAGTATGTGCTTTAAAACGGTTATCCAGACTCTCCCATTGATAAAAATTAGTTGGAGTGACCATATTGCACACTGGGGCCTGTGAGTCGCGAATGCCCATCAAGTATTGAGCATTGAACCCAATGATCAGAATAGGATGCGTCCTGTGTTACTTGTTGACCTTGTATGGTGGTCTCAGTAGCCTGACCATGCAGAATGCAGTTGTGTTTCTCTATACCTATATCAGATAGGTGGAGTACATGTATTAAAAACAATTGTTACAACCTTGGAAAAGTCAGCCAATAAAGTTGTAGTCAATAAACTGTTACAAGTGGTGGTTAATAGTTTTTTCGGTTTACAGTGTTCTTTAACTGTCCTACCTATCACCGGGTCTCGATGATAAAGGTAACAATACAGAAGAGATTAATTGGCGTTATACACATTGAACTCCACAAAAAAGCTTGGTGTAGCTGTCCAGCCAGTTGCTGGTTTCCATGTTCTTAATACACTGACCAAAAAACAAGAAACGTAAAGTTACAAGTGAAACATTAGATCTTCACCTCCAGTAGTTTCCCATATGTACCCTGTTTGCAGAGCTCATTTCAATCCCAGTTGCCACATAACCAACTCCAGGGTAGTATCTGCTGTGTCCAGATTGCGTCAGCTCCTAGTTCATCCATGTGTGGTAGATCCACATGTCGCTGAGGCACTGCTGCTGTCTGTACACTCCACTCAGGCCCATAGCTATTGTATCCTCCAGATTGTATAGCTTCTGATTTCTGTACTATTAAACAGTCCGCAGCTGACGGATGCGGGGCTTCCCGAAGGAAGCAGTTTCCATCATAATGAACCTGATAAATGGTCATAGAAATACATATGATTAGAGATTTGCTATCTCGTACAATACACAAACAAGTTCACTAGGATTTAGTGTATCTGTCTCTGGAAAACTTATGACCACAATACAGTTCCAATACTCTTATCTTCTCGAGGTTGCCACTTACCTTGGTACTCAGGTACAGATTTGGAGCAATGTCCCTTGTGACCAGCTGTAAAATCTGGTTAGTCTGAATTTTATCGTTTTGAGAATCTGCTGTTAATGGCATATACAATTATACTCATTTGGTCCTTTGTCTGCATATACCATGATCATAGTGGTGACCAGAAAAAAGCACGTGACTATGAAAAGAAAACAAAGTCAAACTAAAGTTGCATAATAAAGGCAGCAAAAAAAATACAATTGTTATATTAAAATGTCTTTATCACACATAAAGACAGATAGGTGAATCAGTAGGTACAAGAGAGCCTGTGTCCCCAATGCGAGTTGATGGTCCAACTCGCCTGAAACATGTAGCTTAACACTGACGCAACTGAGTTCAGCATGTCAGTTCGTTCGGTTGCCAGCTTCCGGCCCGCACATGCTGGCGAGTGTGAGGAGAGTTGGATGCATCACACTCGCTAGTGGTAAGGGCCTAAAGGTGTTCCTTAAAAAGGAGCAAACTGAAAACTTTTTATTACCAACATCTCATGAATCAGTTTGTAAAAGTTTCATCTCCATTATTCTTGTTTCTTCAACTGGTGTGCTCTTGTTAGTTGGCGCCCGATAAACGGATCTGAAGGGTCTCTAAACCCGGAGAGCTCCCAGTCGCAGGCCTGTTCTGTGAATAGATTACAGTTGGTCAAAATGAAAACTACAAATAAGGTCATGTTTCCTAACCATCAGTGGTTCTGTGCTAACTCCCCCATAGCCCAAAATTCTGCAGTCGATGACAAAGGAAATAGCAAACAAAGTCATAAAATGCTGTCAATGGGACTGACCCAACAACCAAGAATGCTGTAGAGTTGCTGCTCCTCAACGAATCTTCAATATTGCTTTCTCAGGATAAGGTACATGAGATAGTCTGCGCAAAAACCTGTGGCATAGACAACAGTGTTAGAGGAACCCTCTGGCTTTATTTCATTCTATTAGATAGCCGGTCGTCGGATGGGAACTAGAAAATGTATCCATTTGAGGACAAAGTTCTTGTCCAGGACAGCAGCTTCCCAATTCTTACATTAAATGCAGAAAAAACTGCTGTGCACAGAACAATCAAAATCAGCATGATGAAACTGGGACACTTACTCTAGATCCAGACACCATTACGTGGTATCTTCTATATACATTGCCTTTCCTTCTAAAATAAACTTTTAAATATTACCAGAGCCCCGCAGGTTGTGGATTTCAAGCTATGAGACTGGCACTTTCCCTCTACTATAATAATATAAATCTCACACAAAGAAGGGGGATTGCTCCTGTACAATGTACTGGGAGTTTACCAGAGACCCTCTGTGCTGCAACTCTCACATACTGTTAGAATGTCTCCTCCCCTTGTGCTCTTGCACACAGGGAGGGCAAAGTGCTCCTTGCCCTCTTACCAGCCTGTAATTCTACAACATGGAGGGGGATCTGAACCATTCTGGCTCATAGCATAATTTACATTTTATTTAGAGGGAGAAGGCCTATATATAACAAAAACTACCACAGTCAAGTTCTCATGTTAGCCATACATGTAAACATTTAACAAAATTGCATAGATGAATAGTGCAGATGATAATTGTGTGATATATTTTTTTACTTTGTTAAGGAATTCTATTTTGGGCGTGTGGGCCTAATTGAATATGTGCTTTAGTATATTTAGTTTAAAGGAAATCTATTACTTAAAAAAAGGAAAAAGCACCTACACATATTCATGCTCTTGTGTTGACATCACCCACCCTCTCCAGCATAGGAGATGGAGGTGTGAATAATTAGCAGCCCGTAGCGCGGGACATTTCGTCTCACGCTTTGTGCTGCTTTTTTCAGGTGATCCCAGCTCTCAAGATTTTAAAAAAGAGCACAAGGATAAAGAAAGAGTAGTAGGGAGTATGTGTAGATGTTTTTTGACTTTCTTTAAGTGGTAGATTTCCGTTCACCTACCTATCTCCCTGCGTTAGCAGTTGCATAGATCCATTGGTTTCCACTACTCTCGACAGATGATACACAGCTGACAGCTGCTAAAGTTTCTATGTTTTAGCTGATCATAAGGGAGTATTTTGAGGAGTGAAAATTTAATCAATAGCCTTTTGTATGTCTACTATGCATGCCCTGGGAATAATTTCAATAAATTGTTACTACAGGAAAGAAGGAGCAATAAAATGGTACTGAAAAGCTTTTCATTCTTACAAGTCATTACTAGATTTTTTATTGTCTCCTGACTATATCGTGTCTGTAATAAAATAAAAAAGCATTAAGACTTTTCAGGTTCTGTTTTGAAATGTCATACATGAACTAATCTCATTCATAAAGGAAGCTTAAATAGGCTTCAGAAGATAATAACTCACCCAAGACAAGAAAACTCAAAATTATGGGGAGATTTACTACCCGGTCCTTCGCGATCCAGCGTCGGTGTCTCTGTGGTGGATTCGGGTCCGCCGGGATTCACAAGGTAGTTCCTCCGCCGTCCACCAGGTGGCACTGCTCCGCTGAAAAGCATCACGAATGCCCTGACATTCACCGGGCCGGACAGTGAAGGTAGATGTCAAGTGGACACTTTTATTGTTTTTAAATGAGGCGGTTTTTCGAATCCGTCGGTTTTCGTTCGGCCCGCCGACCGATTTCCGTCGCGTGCATGTGGCGCCACTGCGCCACAATCCGATCGCGTGCGCCGAAATCCCGGGCAATCAGGATAAAATCGGCGCAAATCGGAAATATTCGGGTAACATGTCGGAAACGCTAGTGTATATCAGCTTACTGTGAGACTGAGATTTTCAGTAAGCATTAGCTGGGTAGATGGTAGAAATACGGTATTGTATGCTTTACTGTACCTTGATAGGTGGTATAAAGAGATGCTCTGTAGGAGGACAGCAGAATGGATATCACCAGCTGATGGCCTTGTCCTTGTCATGTCCAGGCTTATGAGAAACGCATGTAGAGGCAGAAAAAGAGCTGATTCCAAACAGAAAAAACCAACACAAGAAGGGGAAAAATGTGGCATTTTAAAGCACTTTTTTATTTGTGAACAGGAAAAATGGTGGTCAAGCTAAAAACAAATAAAACAAAAATCACTTAATTCCTGATATGAGTCAACATCAATTCTCACAGGTCATATTTATTTAAAATAATACCGCTTGGAAGCGGAGCCCCAGACACCATTAAGGTATGCAACAGTTCGTTAGGTCAAACAAATATTTGAGCTTGTATGATTCAATAGGTTTAGGCACATATCCAGATCCACAGAAGAGACTTGCATACTGAAGGTTTCTCAAGATTTTGTAAAATAGGTAAAAGTGACAACTATGTGGGTAAGACTGTGACAGATAAAACAAACATTAATATTAATTCAGGGATCGTTTGCTGCATGAGATTATAGTATACGCAAACCAGTCCACATTCTTTACTGCTCTGGGAATTTTTCTGTTGGAACCACAAATGGTAGGAACTCTACACAGCTGGATAAAGGTTCGCTATTAGTAAGCTAGCACGGTAATCAGATTTGGAGATGGCGGCTCATCACACTCTCACCCAGAATTGGGTTACGATACTTCTGTAATTAATCCCTGATATTTTTTAAATCCTATAAAAAGGCAAGACGAAGTACAGAAATCAATATAAATGCAAATTTTCGGATTGTAATTGAAAAAAAAAACATTATTGTGCATCATGATATGCCAATTCAACCACATTTAATGTTTAAGCCAAGAAAAAGCTCCTGGTGTTGTTTTAAGTACCCTAGAGGGTCTAAGAAGTAGTGAAAAAAAAAGAAAAAAATTTTAAAAAGTTTCAAAAATGTATTAAATATTAAAACTTCAATTACCCTCCTTCCCTAGACTGATATAAAACATAATAAAACAGTAAAATCACAAACCAGGAATCCAACAGCTCCGTATACAAAGTTATGAAAAAGTTATTAGCGCCGAAGATGGCAAAATGTAAAAAAAAAAAATAGTACACATTCGTTTAATTTTGTAATGTATTAACCCCTTCCCAGACGCGCGCCGCTAGTACGGCGCGCGCCGGTCCCGGTGCATGGAGAGGGCTCACGGGCCGAGCCCTCTCCATAGCCTGTAAGTCTTGCGCATATTGCAGCAAAGGCTTACTGGTACACCCGCAATCGGTGCTACACCGATCGGGGTTGTTCTCACCTCGATCGCCGCCGGCAATGCTGCTGGCGCTTCAGACTTCACCGCTGGCGCCGCCATCTTGTTGTGGATCGCTGCTCCCCGATGACGTCACGGGGAATCGGCGGTCCGTCGCCATGGTAACTCGGTGTGTTCCGAATACCCGAGGCTACTTCGTTTTAACCCATGATTACAATGTGCTAATTGCACATTGTAATGCATGGAAAGTAAAATCCACATATCTGCCATACTGTAGTAAGTTGATGTGATGTTGAGTCCAGATACAATTTAGAAATGCAATGCGAGTGTTGTTGTTTGGGATCGGTAACCAATACCTGGTGTTTGCATTGTTTTCTGCTCTGCCACTGCTTACAATGGGCCCATGTTGTTCTTTACAGGTTATCCGGTTGAAGCAACAAAATTCCTATTTTGCCAGATAAGGAACCTGTTAGATTTGGGCCACATTGCAATCTGCCTTGCTGACACACAATGTACTTTAAGCGGGCATATCTGCGCCAACGTGATGTAGAACGCTACCATGCGATCACAGTCGGTGAGGGATACACATTCTAAATATGCTTTGGACTGAGGATTACAGCTTCAGCTTTCCATTCTGGGGATGCTTTCTAGCTATGTTAGGAAAAAATAATTGCAGCAGCCATGTCTTTTTTCCCACTGTTATAAAGGAAGGCAGCCTTCAATCATTGAAGTCAAGTGGGGAATGGAAGACAGAGGGGTAACCTGGCCCTTATGTGCTAGATTTACCTGCAGTATGCAATAGGCGTTGGAAAGATGATTGTGAAGTTCATATGACCTTGCAAGATCACAGCTCCATTCAGTCATCTTCTGTTCAATAAATATTCCACAGATTATATCAGTAAATTGTGTCTACATCTGTATTGATGACCATTGTGGACCTCTGTTGCAGAGTCTATATATACCATACACCATATTAATAATACTAGAGTGCAACACAGCATCTCTCCCCAACACCTTGAAACTCCCTGTGCGGCACGCATCTCTCCCCAGCACAAAGAAACGCCCCTTTGCGGCACAACATTCTCCCAGCACTAAGAAACGCCCCTTTGAGACACGCATCTCTCCCAGCGCCAGAGACATCCCTGTGCGGCACCAGCATCTCTCCCCGAGTCAGTGAAAAGCCCCTGTCCAGCACAGCATCTCTCCCCAGCGCCGTGATACCCCCTGTCACAAGCTCTACCCCAGTGCAATGAACACCCCTGTGCGGCACCAGCATCTCTCCCCAACATATACGCCCTGTGAGCAGTATTCTCCCCTACTGTTCCTATTCACTTTTAGTGATATCCAGATGTTGCAGTGAAAATACTGCTGTTAAGGAAAGTCCACTGTAAATATACTATCATCTGATAATGGCAATACCAACAGTTCTGTACTGAGCAAAAATATTTGGGTTGGCAGGGCAGTAGTGAGAAATCATAATTCCTAAAGGTTGAAGCAGGCCTCCAGCCCATACGACACCAATTAGGGGGCGTTCCGGTACTCAGTCACCGTTGGTACCATATTTAACATGCAAAGTCCAACAGTTTGCCCTGTTGTTAGTAAATGTGCTCAAATGTTGTCCATGTGTAATGCACATCCATGGTAGCATAGCTAGCTGTTGTCTTGCGACTAGCTACAACCACACTCCTGATGTGCGCATATAGCCTTAGGGTGTGCATTACACGGCGGTATGCTTGAGAGGAGACCCCTCCCCCTTCCATAGGAAACAGCGGCGCCAGCCGCACACTCTCGAAAAGATGGAGCATGCTCTATCTTTTCCCGGTTGTACTGCGCGGAACGTGTCACTGCCGCATATACGTCTCCATAGACGGCGTCTGAATGTACCCATAGTCAATATCCCAAGTGTAATTTATGTCAGCCTACACGTCCATCCCTGAGAGCATATTTATAAACATTCTTACTGCCTTGTAGTTTCTGTAATTCTGGATGCAATTATGATGGGTCAGTATGGATTTATCCTTTGGTTTTAGATTTGTAAGTTTTTTCGAGACTGCTACCCTAGACAGCGCCCAATTATGGTCTTGCCTCCTGGTTTCGCGTAACCATCAAACTACTGGCGGTCTCCTAAACTTGAACCCAAATCTGCAGCCGATAACAATGACACTGCAGAAGGCTTGGAAACATCAGCGGCTTTCTTCTACCATACTCCATCCTCCTGGTGGCTTACTCCATTTCTGTGAGTATTGATGCACCTCCAGCTCTTGGTACAATACAGACAGTTTTAAAACATATATAACTCTTTATTTCTTTAGTGCAACCCTACTTTTTGGCTGGACATCACAGTTACAAAACGGCACAGACTCTGCAGTGACCATATCAGTCCTTTTTGGAATATTTAATTATGAGAGGTAAGCACAATATTATTAAATGATTCTGCTGTATTATTATTTTGATATGTCTTATAGGATTGTTTAAAAGAGATCTACCACCAGGATGAAGGATTGTAAACAGCACTGACATAGTGATGTTGTGCTTCTTTAGCTCTTTACACCTTTTATTGGTAAGAAAACAAAAAAAAAACAAAAAACAAAAGGGTTTTTAAATGCAAATAGCATGAGGGGCTCTAACACCATTTAGTTCAGAGCCCCTCAGGCTCATTTACTAATTTTAAAAAGAAATGCAACTCCTGCCACATGGTGCACACAGCAGTATCTCAGAGGTGCTTTGTTTACAATCCTTCATCATGGCCGGTTAGATGTCCTTTAAATACCCCATATACTAAGATGTATCTACTTCTGTCAGTGTTCTGTGTTAAGCCCTACCCATCTGAGAGATCTGAAAATGATTACTCCAGCATGGTTGGACTACAGAGAAATCCAACTATGCCCGCAGAAGGAGTATATGAAAAGGATGCAATAAGTAATTGATGCATGTGGCGAATGTCTTTTTAAGTCAATAATATTGTGCTTCTGAAGGCCGCATTATATACATTGCTTTAAGCACAAATGAAGCGGGGCCACCACTGAGAACCATGATTCTGCTGGAGAACATAGTTAACCTTGCATTTCAAGGTTGAATACTGCACCTGGAGTCTGCCACAAAAACGTATCTACTTGTGTTTGCAGGTTATCAATCTGGACCCAATTCTGGGCTCCTGTGCCTCTCTTTACATGTGTCCTCTTTCTCGTATTTATTGTTGTCAACATCTTCTTGTCCGCCTTACTGAATGTATTCTCCAGTGAGCGCAAGAACCCAACGGTAAGGAAAAAAGCATTGAATAATTTGGGGTGGTTTTACTATTGCAACGTGCAAGATTAGGGGGGGGGGGGGTGACCCACAAGATTACTGAGATACATCCACAGTAAAAAGGTAAATCATAGCTACAGTACCTACAAAGTCAAAATAAGATGGATGTTTTAAAACAGAGCTCTAAACTGTATCTATGATGGTCATATGGGATAAATGTCAATCTATTAATATTCTCTTTTCTACTATTTAGCCATATGAAAAAAGAAATAGTGGACATCTTTACTGAAGCTTAGGGTGCTCGGTGTAAAAGAAGGCAGAAGAGGCGGAAGTGAAAGGAACAGTCTGATCGACTATGACAAGCTGCAGCTGCTTGTTGGTCATTGCACTAAACTAAGGGGCACTGCGGATGATCTCAGTATGATTAAGTTTTTCCCTCGAAGTGTCTCATTTAGGTCATATATCCCATTCTCCCTAAGCTAGCGATTAAATCTGGAGGCACAGCTTTTTTTATTTTAAGAAAGCGCCTATACATCGCAAATGTATGTACAAGGTTAGAAAATCAGGTAGGGAGCAGCTCATTGCCTCATTAGAAATAAGTCCTTTGGGTCTCACTGTATACTGTCCTGCATAACATAAAAATGGCAGATTTGGAGAAACGTGTCACACGAAAGTGATGACCCCTACAGAATCAGGCAGTCCTTCTGCCAAAGCACTGACTTTCAGTGTAGGTATAGACACATCAACACAGCAGTGGGAGATACAGTGTACCTCAAAGACGTGTGAACATATTGCCCTGCTATAATGTACAAAGGTGTTTATATTATCTCTGTGCGAGAGGTCGGTCGGATATTAAAGGAAACCATCAGCAAACTTAAGTTTTCTCTTCAACTCTCAATATGCGAGAAGGTCATCAAAATCAATATCTTCTTCTGGAAGTCAGCGCCAGCAGAAGAGTGGATGTGTTCTGGAACAGAGTATTCTGGAAGGCCAAAAGTTGTCTTGTTTTTTGTCGTGGTTTCGAACAGGCATTGGTTCCTGGAGCTCTAAAAAGGGAAAAGTACACCATGGTTGTTGATCAATTTAAAAAAAAACAAAAAACAAAAAAAAAACACAATCATTACTTTGCTCTTAACTCTCTTACCCGCTCAGCTACAGATATACTAATTTCTGGATTAGATGACGTAAACCTGTCTTTGACAGGGGGAAAATGTAGGTGGTGAGTGGGGGTTGCAAGGTGTCACCACGCTGACATCACAAGACCAATGTTATGTCGATCCTGCACTCACTCATAACAGACTGGCCTTTCAGGACTATGTCCCCTATGACATATGTACAGTCAGGACATATCCTCCACTCTCCAACCCACATTCTGCATTTGGTGGTGTTGGAGAGATATAAGATGTGTCAGGTAGGCTGTTTGCAACATTACTATTCCCCCAATCGTCATTTTCCTTGTGGGTCTTACTTTGCACGCGCGGCGGAATTTCGCAAGATGTCTGATTCCTGATTGTGATCAAAAGGGCAATAAATTTTCTTTAAAAAAAAAAAAAAAAAAAAAAAAAAAAAAAAGAAAACAAAAAAAAAAAAAAAAAAAAAAAAGGAAAAAAGAAAAAAAAAAATAAAAACAGGACACAAAAAAAATACACTAGTCTCCCCCTCCCCCCCCCCCGCGCACCATCCCCCCAACGCCAATCAAAATTTAAACACACCCGAGCCCCATCAAGCGTAACCCAACAGGAAGCTTCCAAAAATACAAGAGGAAAAAAGAAGAAAAAAAAAAAAAACGTCAGCAGTTTGGGGTGGCACTAACCTTTGTCGTTATTTTAAGACGTAATAATCAAAGAAATTTTTTCCTTTTTTTCTGGTGCTGGAACCCGATCTTCATGCAAGTCTGCTCATTTCTTATTACTTACCATGGCTGAGGAGGAGCGTTTGCTTGGGCCCACTCACAAGCTGTTAAGCACAGAAAATAGGTTAATACGAAATAAAACTAATATATGCTAAGACTAGAACTCTTATAAATGCCAGAATTACAAAAGCATGCTTCTTTTTACTTTTCCAGAATATTATACTTATATATGCAAAAAAATAAATAATAAACATACATCAGGTTAATGCCAATAATCGGTGCAGTTTGTACAAAGTTAGTTGGATTTCCACATTGTGGTCTTGTAATTGAGTTTTTGTGAATATATCCCGGAAAATTCATTACCCCCTCAAGCACAAATAATGGCTTACTAAACACATCAAGTGGTATGTTTCAATCTGTCCAACAAGCAAGACTTTACACTTCACTATGTTTATGTAATATGCAGTCTAATGAGCGGAGAGGCCTCTGTCTTCCACTTACACCATTGGAAGGCAGGGTGTGAAGAAGTTGGGACGATGTTATATGAATAAATGTTGTAAGATCAGGCAGATTCACTGAAAGATAATATGTGTCAGCTGCTCTGAAACCTGTCTTATCAGTCCGCTGTACACAATATCAGTTGCCCCTAGACAGGCCCTGTAACTTCTGACTGTGGGTCAGGGGCCGCCATCTTGGATTTGTATTTGCAGTGTGCAGTATGAACTGATCACATCCTGCCACAGGATGTGAGAGAGAGGCTGCAAACTACAAGGAGAGAAGTGATCTGGGGAATGGGGGGCAGGCACATGTCTGTTAGATGTTAGCAGAGCCTAGGTAACAGTGTAATGTCAGCTTATGTGTAATAGGCAGCATGCATCTCGATCGGTCTCATCTCTTGTTATGTGTCAGTTGGTTAATACAAAGCCAGATTACGGTATGTACACATGTACCCGATAATGTAACTAGATGGATCTAATGTGTCGACTCAGAGAGGCCCCACCCACTCGGAATCTTACACTGACCAGGCCTAGGGTGATAGGAGCTAAAACAGCATACAACGAGTAACATAGCCTGTATAATGATATAAATAAGGGTTAAAACTATCTTTATTGTGTTAATAACTAGGGATTGAGATGTGAGAATTTCTTTTGTGGAAAATACCCCTTTAAAGGACACTTGCCACAGGTCTCCGGCACCACTACCTGTTCAGGCAGCTCACAGGATTCCATCACACCTTTATCTCAGTTCCTCTATAACACATTCTAAAATCATATTTTCTTATTATGTAACGAGGCTAGTCACTGGTCAGAGGCAGTGATTCACCCCTGTTACCCCTCCCCTCCCCTGTGTGTAAGTATAATAAGCATTGTTGGTGTCCGTGCTTTATCTTGCTGACATGTCTCTCCCTCCTAATACAAGGTGCAGTGCCCCTTTAAAACTGATGAGACACGAATCAGTTACACATGTACCTGATATGTGATGCTATACACATGGCTGCATCATGGAGCAGTTAAATACAGGGGTCATGCTGCCAGCCATCGCGAATATAGAGAGGAGCAGATCAGGAAGTCACATCATTATACAGGTGTCAGTCAAGTACTGGGAGTGTGGCTTGTGCCTCCCATTCAGGATAAGCTGAATAGGATGATTCATTAGACTTTCTGTGGTCATTTGCATACAGCTTTAGGACCAGATTGTTTAAGGTTACAGGCTGTAGAGGGACAATGAAGGGATGAGCAATGCTTTCTATGGCAGTAATGAATCATATTAAGTTTGGGGCGAATTTGCCTGACGGGTTTCTTCAAAACACCTACTTACAGACTGCCCTAGTTATACTGCTAGACTGCTTACTTTAGTCCAGAATGCAATGAATTCAGCTGTAAGGAATCTGTCATGAAGCTTTATTGATCATCCTTATTCCCATGCAAGCACATATTTGAAATCCAATTGTCACAGAACAATTTTAAATATACATTACCAATGTACATTTACATACCAATTTCACTTAAGTACAACCTAAATAACATATCTTGTAAGATCCCCTGTCTGTAGTAAAAAGTGAGAACATGTGCAATATTTAATATTTTTATAATGTAGTTCTAATATAGAGGATTGCATTTACCCATGTGTATTAATTAGGGAGTGTTAGTAATTAGCCAAGACAAGCCCGGAAGAAGCCTCCACGAAACCTTTTCGGGTTGTGCAACTCTCTGGCTTATGTTGTTTGGATTTTAAGTTTATGTAAGACTCGTGAAGTACGTTTGTTGTTTGAAACCTAGATCAGCAAGGACAATTCTATGGTGCAGGTCAAAGGAAGGACATCAGATAAGGACACATCAATATGGTTATGATGGTGTTGAATATGTTCAAAATGGCACGATTGAGGGGGAAGGTTGCAGTGCCCCTTTTATAAACTTTTCCTCTTAGTATCAATTGTGAGAGGGTCAGCTAGGCAGAAGCCTGATAGTTGCTTATTGGTACACTAAAGTCACAATTTCCGGCTCATAGGAAACAGCACCATATTTCTGGGTTGTGCTTGATTTGCAGCTCAAGACATTTATAAGTAAGGAGTTTGAATACAATTACAGACACACGTGAGGTGATCTTTATAGAATAAAGGCAATTAGAAAAGAAATGAAGATTCAACATAGTCTGTTGAAGAGCAAGACCATATATAGTAACTGGACCTAAGTCTCAAACATCAGCACCAAGTCAGTCTCTGTGTCACAGGCAACAATCTATGATGAAGTTTACTTACAGAATCATATGTAGGAGGCATAGATGGTATGTGTGAGGCCCCATACCCATAGCTGGGGGATTTGGTTACCAAAAAGTTGATAACTCCACAGGTGGTCCATTGACGTTCCTGTTAAATCAGAAAAAAACTTGTGTAATATGGTAAAAAAAATTAATCATTCTAGGTTGGAACAAAGCAGGAGACTGTCTGATGTAGCCCCCATTGACAAGGACCCTAGCTAGGACACCATCACCATACAGCCTTGCTCCACTTTGAAGGGAAAGAATCTCTGGGTCCTGGTCCCACCTGGAGATTAATGTATAGAATGGCTGCACTAAGTGAGTTTACTGAAGCTTTCCGAGTCATACCGATAACTATTCAGCTCCACCTTGTCACCAGATTAAAGAGACCTGTCACCATAAAAAGGCACTAGGGGCTTCTTACTAAAGTAAGCAGCTCCCAGTGGGTACAACATGAAGTGTGTACACTGCTAGCTTATCAGAACCCTCCGATAAAGTAGTCAGACACTGGCGCGCTTCACACGGTTTTGGCTTTTCTGAGGAGGCAGGACTTGGAGCACGAAGCCTGGCAGTACCAGCAGGCCTATGGAGTGGGAGGGTGTTCCCAGGGAAAAGACAGCGCCTTGTACAGCCCCCCTCATGAATACAACGAACTGCTGTGAGCTTGGTCCAGCGTTTCTATGGTATAACGCGCAAAGTCTGCTAGCTTTATCAGGGGGTCCGATAAATGTAAAGTTGTAACACTGCTATATCGAAGTAGAGCTAGGAGCTCCTATGCCTTTTATCGGGACAGGTGCTCTTAGGACATTACTTGTGCACCCATTTATCACCATTTTAGTAAATAAGATGGAAATAAGACACATAATACCGGTCCTCCAGGAGGCGGGTAATTAAATGGAATTGTAGGGGTGGGCATCTGCATGGCTGGCATGGTTGGCAGTGGAACCCAAAATCCCCACACACCTCCTCCTCCAACCGCCACCTCTTTTCTTATGTCGCTGTTAAGCCAACATCTATAGATCGGCCCTCAATACCAGTGGGAACTTCAGCCTTAAATTGTAATAAGGTGATAATAGACTTGTCCAAAGACTATATACAGTTACATTCACAGGAACACAAGCAACACACTTGATTTATTTCCCTCTTTTTTAATTACAAAGCTTAGAATACCATAGTACCCACCTATAACCTTACACAATACAGGCAGTCCCCACTTAAGACACTCGAATTACACCACCATAGTTACAAACGGACCCTCTGGATATTGGTAATTTCTGTACTTAGTCCTAGGCTACAATAAAACAGCTGAAACATTATCAAATGTGTCTGTAATGAAGCTTTAGTGTTAATATTGATTCTTATGACAATCCAACATTTTTAAAATCCAATTGTCCCAGAGACCAAAAAAAATTATGGCTGGGATTACAATGATATATATATACAGTTCCGACTACATACAAACTCAACTTAAGAACAAACCTACAAACCCTATCTTGTATGTAACCCGGGGACTGCCTGTACTGGGTCCTTTGCCACTCTGTATACTTGTGTGAAGTTTACATTTGGACGAAGACGCGCAGTTGGACTGCCTCAACATTACTCCTTTTGTTGTTAACTCTTTGCACACAGCCGCGGATTGGAGCTGCTCACCCATCCCCTCTACAAAGCGAGGCATGGCGCGCAGCCGTAGCACTTGAAATATATACAGCATGGTCTATCTTTTTTCTCTGTGCAGGTATGGCGGCCTCATACAGTCTATTGGGGGGACGTACATCCAGCCGCAAGTTTATACAACCCCCACAACATGTGTGAAAGCAGCCATTAGGACACATCCATTTGTAGTTAACCCCTTAAGGATGAGGGTATTTTCGCTCATTTCTCGCTCTCATCTTCAAAAATCCATAACTTTTTCATTTTTCTGTGTACATAGCCTGTGAGGGCTTATTTTTGTGTGGCAATTTAACTTTCGTGTCCTGTGATGTTATTTATTATTTCCCTGCCATGTATGGAAGCCTGAAAAAAAAAGTGGAAAAATTTAAAAAAAAAATAAAAAATGGGGTGTGCGTCACGTTCTTGGGCTCAGTTTTAGACTTGCACTCTGCGCTCCAAATAACACCTCTACTTTTATCTTGTACGGTATGATCGTCGGTTGATCCAATTATAGCGGTTTATTGTTTTTTTATACATTTTCAAAAATTTAATGAATGGTACAAAAAAAAAAATAATAAAAATTTTTTCGCTCATCGACGCTAATACTTTCATACTTTGGTGTCGGCGAGCTGTGTGAGGGTTCATTTTTTGCAAATAGCAACGTTTCATTTGCTAACCTTATGAGGACTGTGCGACAATTTGATCATTTTTTATATCATGTAAACAAAGTGTTAAAAGTCGCATTTCGGACATCGGCGCCGTTTCCCGTTTCGGAGGTCACCACCGGTTATAACCCGGTTTTTATATTTTGTAGTAGTCGGGCATTTTGGGATGCGGGCGATGCCTAATGTGTCTGTGATTTTATGTTTATTATGTTTTATATCAGTTCTTGGGAAAGTGGGGGTGATGTATTTGAACTTTCTTTTTCACTATTTTTCACCATCTAGGATTAATGTACCCGAGATGGTCTGATGTTCCTACCTATACTGCAAACAACTGTATCGCAGTATATGGTACTTTTGCACATGATTCATTACAATGAGCTCGCTGGCTCATTAACGAATCCTCAGAACGCATGCAGCTCGGCTCTGACCAAGACCTGAGGCTACCTGGCAACCGATCGACGCCCCCCCCCCCCATGAAGTTCGGGGGAGCAACGATCGAGGCAAGATGCGGGTGTTAACAACAGGTTAACATCCGCGATCGGTGAAAGCACCGACCCTATTTAGCGATGGGTCTTTGCTGCGATATGCAGCAAACCCATCTCTGTATGAAGAGGGGCTCAGCCCGTGAGCACTCTTCATACACCTTCATAGCTCCGTGGCAGATATATCCGTCACGGAGCGTGAAGGGTTAAAGTTAAGCACCAGTTTTGTAATCGACAATGTCACTTTATATGGTATAACTTTTGAATACTTAAAGGACATCTACGACAAGGATCAAGGATTGCAGCCCGAGCACACCGACTTACTGGCAGTGCCCCTCATGGCGGATCTGCTTTCTTTTAACTTCGTATGTCCTGGTTTTTACATCTATGGAGCCAGGAGCCCCTTAGGCTCATTACTATAATTTTTAAGCCCTTTTTCTTAAAACAAGGGCATAAGGAGCTTAAAAGAAGAGCAATCTTGCCAGAGGGAGCACTCACTGTACATCACAATGTCAGTGTAATCTTTGTTGATAGGTTTTGTATTATTAACAAAAAATAAATAAATTAGCTAAAGGTTTTTAAAAAATTCACAATTTTAAATTCTAACATTACCCCCTTTTCAGACAGATAGTAAATAACTTGGGTGGTAAAACTAATAATTTCCACTTCATATGCTTTATGGTTTCATCATTTTTAAATGTCTTAATATTTTATTATGACATCAGACAATCAAACTGCACTTTCCAGATTTTCAGAGGAGATTTCTTGTAGATTTTACTTTGGGGATCATTTTTTGTCTGAATGTAGATGGTCCGATCGTTCCTACCATACCATGGCATTTCTGCACAGTATATGTTACAATGAGCCACTGACTCATTGCAATGACTCTGCAGAAACCACGAAGCCTCGGGTCTGACGAAGCCCCGAGGCTGTCATGGAAACTGATCGCCACCCCCGGATGATCGGAAGAAACATGGCAGCGTTTTAAAAATTGGCATATGGACAGGAGACCAGTGTGCTCATGGCCGTTCCATCCTTCTGCACATACCAATCATTGTCAAACATGAAGGCATTGGGTGTCAAAATATAAAGGAGAGCTTTGAAGACAAAATTGATATAATCTTCCCCTTTCTGTGCCTTGGATAACACTACATATGGGTTTTAAAGAGACTACATAAATTGATGCTAGTTCAAAGCCTTTTTACCATCTTTTAACATAACAAGTCATTTGTGTCTTTAAGGTATAAGGAAATGTCTTTTAATACTGGTCTAAGAAGCCAATCCACATATTGTGACAATGGCTCCTTTAAAGAGCTTGTACCCGCCACAATGGGGCAGATTTACTTACCCGGTCCATTCGCGATCCAGCGTTGCGTTCTCTGCACTGGATTTGGGTCCGGACGGGATTCATTAAGGTAGTTCCTCTGCCGTCCACCAGGTGGTGCTGCTGCGCTGAAAAGCATCGGAACGCGCTGGAGTTCACCGAGCCGGGCTGAGTGAAGGTAAGTGCAAGCTCCGCGACAGATTTTTTTTTTTTAAATGCGGCAGTTTTTCCGAATCCGTCGGGTTTTCGTTCGCCCACGCCCCCGATTTCCGTCGCGTGCATGCCAGCGCCGATGCGCCACAATCCGATCGCGTGCGCCAAAACCCCGGGGCAATTCAGGGCGAATCGGCGCAAATTGAAAATATTCAGGTAACACGTCGGGAAACCGCGAATCGGGCCCTTAGTAAATGACCCCCAATATGTCAACCTGGAGGCATTTGCACATTGTAATAAATGTTGTGTAAAATCCCCATATACTGCCATACTGTAAAATATGGTAGGATAAATCAGACAACCTAGGGTTAAAAGCAGCCCAGGGGATTTGAAAAATAGTAAAAAAAAAAAAAGTTTAAAAAAACCACGGTTATTCCCAGCGTTTAACCCTGTAACAGAAAATAGCGCCCAAAGCTGAAAATGCCACTTTGCCATTTTGAATAATGTAAAAAATTCAATAGCAAGTGATCAAAAAACGTCATCAAAAGTAAAATAAAAAAAAAATTAAACCGCCCACAGCTCCGTACACTGAAGTATGAAAAAGTTATTAGCGCCAGAATACGGCAAAATGAAGATATTTCTTGTACAGGAGGTTTTCATTTTTATAAATGTATGAAAATACAGTATAATACAACCTATGTTTTTATGACAACACAACATTTTAAAAAACCAATTGTCACAGGGAACAAAAGAATTTTGACTGGGTTTACAATTATACTGTATACAGTTCCGACTTACATACAAATTCAACTTAAGTACAAACCTACAGAACCCAGAATTATTCTCACCTGTACTATAATGATGTACACGATGATCACTATGAACAGCATCTCGCTAACAAACTTTACTGTAGTGGTTTCGTCTTCATACAGGCGCATTATTTGCAAATCACTCGTTGCACTTAAACCTCCTGTAATACAAAGTAACATTAATTGGAGCAAAAAGTAGAAAGAAAAAATTAAATTGTAAAAGAAGTTGCAAAAATTCTAAAAAAAAAACTTCACAAGTCCACAGAACCATAATTTGCTGTTATCCACAGTGAAGCACTTCACAGTCTCCTGCAGTCCCAAGCTGCCAGCAACTTAACAGAAAGTCAAATTGCAGACATGTGGCATGCAAGTCACATGTCACATGCACGGATTTCTTTGATCTTGAATAATGCCAAGATATTCATATTGGAGGAGATTTATCAATCTGTCTATGGCAGAAAACTGGAGTAACTTGTACCTGAAATGCAGTGCGCCACATTTACTGAACGTTTTAGACCAATTTTAGGCTGTTTTCTGACTCCCAAAAAAAGGGGCCTGTCCTCTGTTAAAGGAGGGGTGTGCGCCAGAAATAACTGTGCACCAGAAAATTCAATATTGTGGCACAGCAAACTAGACCAATAGGATTTGCCAATCTTATACTGCACCAGATTAATCATGCAGTATCAGACATGGGGATTAATCTGGAGCAGCAGAGAACTGTCTACTTCTACTCTCCACTGGTCTAAAGACCAATAGATTAATAAATCTCCTCCATTGACTTAATCAGCTTGACTCTATTTTTTAGTATGTCTCAGACAGTGTTATGGTAGGTTGGAAGTACAAATTCATCCTCATTGAATGTCACCTCATTTTTAAACGTCACACAAACAAAAATGTATTATGTTCATATTTTATGTGATAATGTTGCAGAAAGTTCCTATGGACGGCTTTCAAAAATGTTTTTCTCCTTAGCTCTTTTCTATCCCGTTTCCCTGAAGATAAGAAATATAAGGCCTTCCCTGAAAATAAGACATAGCAGCAGTCATTGCTGGCTCTATAGTGCAGGCTTCTGCATTAATTGCATAGCACTACTTCAAGAGTGAAGAAAGGAGAAGGCAGAAGCTGTAATAAACCACTTTTGCCTTCTCCCTAAAGTCTCTGACTGTGTCTGACAGCTGGAGACCTGGTCCTGTTCCCACAATCAGCAAGGGAGCAGGAGAACCTGCAGTTATGTTGAAAGACTCTGGACCTGCACCACCTGCCACCAAAAGACAATGGGCAGTCAGGATTGAGTTCAGGGTCAGGCTGGCCCACCAGTATACCAGTGAATCCACCAGTGGGCCCCCTGTCGGCCCTGACTCTGTTGCAGAGAGCTGTCAGCTTTCTTCTCTGCTGTTGTGCGCAGCAGACCGGAGATGCTAGCAGATGCTATATGATGAAATGAAGATGACAGGGAATACAATATGAGGGGGAGATTCAGGGCCACAATATGGGTAGAGAGAGGGGGCCACAATATGAGGTATGAGGGGGGAACAATAGGAGGAGGAGATGAGGGGCAAAACATGAGAGGGGGTCACATTCTTACGGAGAGATAAGGGGGGCCACAATATGAGGGGGAGATGATAGGGGTCACAAAATGAGGGAAAGCCACAATATGAGAGGGGGCACAATATGAGGAGGATATGAGAGGACTCACAATATGAGGGGGGGATAAGGGTGGAGGTCACAAATTGAGGGAGACCACAATATGAAGGAGATATGAGAGAGGACACAAGAGGAGGAGATGGGGGGCACACTATAAGGGAAAGATGGGGGCCACAATATGAGGGAGAGATTATAGGGGTCACAATATAAGGGGGGGCATAATATGAGGAGGAAAATAATAGGAGGGGGTGATCAGGGAGGGGGTCACAAGTTAAGGGAGACCATAATATGACACATGAAATTTCATTAAAATACATTTGAAGGTCAAATGTTTAAAAATTAGGAAACGATCAATGTGTATTATTACCCACTTTAGTGAGTGCTGCATAAGCAGCAGGCAATCCACATGGGGCTTTCACTTTTGCAACTCAACAGTAAAAATAGCCCGGGTGACAATACTACAAGCGTTTCTCAACAAATTAAAATGTAAGAAAAAACTTTTTTTTCCAGTAATTCAATTCAAAAAATGAAACTCATATTATAAATGCAGCGTCATTACAAACAGGAGAACCTTACCCCTGCTCCACACTCCCCCATGACCCTGTCACCCTTTCACTGAACCAATTCCTTCTTTGAACCAATTTGGTTAATAATAACTGCAACTTACCAGGAACACCCTGTAATGCCGGCCATTTACAAGATGCCAGGAAGTGAGAGTTCTACATATGGAGATTTTGCCAATTAAGGCCGCCTTGTAAGCGTGTGGAGACTTCTAGCCATTGATGCGTGTGGAGACTTCTAGTCATTGATGCCATTCTAGCCATTGATTAAAGGAACTTTGCTAGTATGTTTTGCAGGATGTGATAAGGAAAAAATTGCCTCTTTTAGCTACATTGTAAGGCCCCCTTAACATCAAGCATGACCTTCAAGAAGCCTAATGACATGATATGGGATTTAAGCTAAACCAGCATATCTATTCCAGAAGGAACAGATTCCCAATTGTAGACAGCTCTGTTTTGTAGGTGTGTGGAGACTTATAGCCCTTGATGCTCCACTAGGGGATTCTGGAAAATTTTCAAATACTTCTTCCAGGATGGGCCTACAAGGTGGCCATAACTGGCAAAATCTTTGTAAGGAGAATTCTTATTCCCTGACCCTAGTCAATAGCCTCTCACTCAGCCAAACCAGTTCCCTACACTGTACTGAAGAGATGCAACCACATCAAAATGTCGCTGCTGCGCCGAGGTCCGCCGGAGTTCACCTTCCTATTCCTGGTGCATGTAAGTGTGTGTCAAGCGACACTTTTTTTTTTAAATAGCGCAATTTTTCCGAATCTGTCGGGTTTCCCGATGGCCGGCCCCTGGTTTTTGTTGCTTGCAAGCCCGCGCCGATGCGACACAATCCAATCGCGTGCGCCAAAAACCCGGGGCAATTCGTCGCAAAACGGTAACATTCAGGAAAACCTGGCGGAAAAACGTAATTCGGACCCTTTGAGAATGTGCCCCAATGTTTTCTCTGAAATGCTGCAAAGTTTCAGAATAAAACAGTTATTTTAAGCTTGAAGCATGTTCTGCTTTGATTTGGGCAGACATTCAGGTTCAATATAAGGATATAATTTTGCACATTTAAAGATAGGTATGTGCTTTAAAACGGTTGTCCAGACTCTCCCATTTGATAAGACATTAGGCTGGAGTGACCATATTGCACACTGGGTGCCTGTGAGTCGCGAATGCCCATCAAGTATTGAGCATTGAACCCAATGATCAGAATAGGATGCGTCCTGTGTACTTGTTGACCTTTGTATGGTGGTCTCAGTAGCCTGACCATGCAGAATGCAGTTGTGTTTCTCTATACCTATATCAGATAAGGTGGAGTACATGTATTAAAAACAATTGTTACCTAACCTTGGAAAAGTCAGCCAATAAATTTGTAGTCAATAAACTGTCTACAAGTGGTGGTTGATAGTTTTTCGGTTACACAGTTCTTTACACATGTCCTACCTATCACCGTGGTCTCGATGATAAAGGTAACAATACAGAAGAGATTTATATTGGCGTTATACACATTGAACTCCACAAAAAAAGCTTTGGTGTAGCTGTCCAGCCAGTTGCTGGTTTCCATGTTCTTAATTACACTGCAAAAAACAAGAAACAGTAAAGTTACAAGTGAAACATTAGATCCTTCCATCCAGTAGTTTCCCATATTGTACCTGTTTGCAGAGCTCATGTTCAATCCCAGTTCTGCCACATAACCACCTCCAGGGTAGTATTCCTGCTGTGTCCAGATTGCGTCAGCTCCTAGTTCATCCACTGTGTGGTAGATCCACATGTCAGCTGAGGCACTGCTGCTGTCTGGTACACTCCACTCAGGCCCATAGCTAGTTGTATCCTCCAGATTGTATAGCTTCTGATTTCCTGTACTATTAAACAGTCTCCGCAGCTGACGGATGCGGGGGCTTCCCAGAAGGAAGCAGTTTCCATCAGTAATGAAACCTGATAAATGGTCATAGAAAATACATATGATTAGAGATTTCTATTCTCGTACAATACACAACAAGTTCACTAGATTTAGTGTATCTGTCTCTGGAAAACTTATGACCACAAATACAGTTCCAATACTCTTATCTTCTTCGATAGGTTGCCACTTACCTTGGTACTCAGTGTACAGATTTGGCAGCAATGTCCCTTGTGACCAGCTGTAAAAATCTGGTATAGTCTGAATTTTATCCAGTTTTGAGAATCTGCTGTTAATGGCCATATACAAGTTATACTCATTTGGTCCTTTGTCTGCATATACCATGATCATAGTGGTGACCAGAAAAACCACGTGGACTATGAAAAGAAAAACAAAGTCACTAACGTAAAGTTGCAATACTAAAGGCAGCAAAAAAACTAATACAATTGTTATATTAAAATGTCTTTAAATCACACATAAAGACAGATGAGGTGAATCAGTAGGTACAAGAGGCCTGTGTCCCCAATTTGCGAGTGTGATGCGTCCAACTCGCCTGAAACATGTAGCTTAAACACTGAGCAACTGAGTTCAGCATGTCAGTTCAGTTCCGGTTGCCAGCGTTCCGGCCCGCACATGCTGCGAGTGTGAGGCGAGTTGGATGCATCACACTCGCTAGTGTGTAAGGGGCCTAAAGGTGTTCCTTAAAAAAAGGAGCAAACTGAATAATTTTTATTACCAACAATCTCATGAATCAGTTTGTAAAGTTTCATCTCCATTATTCTTTGTTTCTTCAAACTGGTTGTGCTCTTGTTAGTTGGCGCCCGATAAACAGGATCTGAAGGGTCTCTAAACCCTGAGAGCTCCCAGTCAGCACGGCTTTCTGTGAATAGATTACAGTAGTGTCAAAATGAAAAACTTACAAATAAAGGTCATTGTTTCCTAACCATCAGTGGTTCTGTGCTAACTCCCCCATAGCCCAAAATTTCTGCAGTCGATGACAAAGGAAATTAGCAAACAAATGTCATAAAATGCTGTCAATAGGGACTGACCCAACAAGCCAAGAATGCTGTATAGTTGCTGCTCCTCAACTGAATCTTCAATATTGCTTCTCCTCAGGATACGGTACATGAAGATAGTCTGCGCAAAAACCTGTGGCATAGACAACAGTGTTAGAGGAACCCTCTGGCTTTATTTCATTCTATTAGATAGCCTGTCGTCGGATGGGAACTAGAAAATGTATCCATTTGAGGACAAAGTTCTTGTCCCAGGACAGCAGCTTCCCAATTCTTACATTAAATGCAGAATAAACTGCTGTGCACAGAACTATCAAAATCATGCATGATGAACCTGGGACACTTACTCTTAGATCCAGACACCATTACTGTGGTAATCTTCTTATATACATTGCCTCTTTCCTTCTAAAATAAACTTTTAAAATTATTACCAGAGCCCCGCCAGGTTGTGGATTTCAAGCTCTTAGACTGGCACTTTCCCTCTGCCTGCTATAATCTCACACAAAGAAGGGGGAAGTGCTCCTGTACAATGTACTAGGGAGTTTACCAGAGACCCTCTGTGCTGCAACTTCACATACTGTTAGAATGTCTCCCTTCCCCCTTTGCTCTTGCACACAGTGGGAGGGCAAAGTGCTCCTTGCCCTCTGTAACAGCCTGTAATTCTACAACATGGAGGGGATCTGGAAACCATTCTGGCTCATTAGCATAATTTAAATTTTATTTTAGAGGAAGAAGGCCTATATATAACAAAAACTACCACAGTCAAGTTCTCATGTTAGCCATATGCAACATCCCCCACCGGGGCCTAGCCTTTTCTTGGGGCCTGGAGTCAGCCTGGGCCCGCAGTACCTGAGTGGCTGGCGGTTGCGGCCTAGGCACGCTAGTGTCACGGTGCTTGGTATGGGGAACCGGAGGGCTGTCCTACAGCCTGGCAGGTCTCCAGCAGGGTGGTGTTGGCAAGAAATGATGAGGGAGAGGGTGCTATAGCGGATCTCCCTGGGGCAACCCTTTGGTGTCTAGAGTATGCGTCTCTGTGTGGTGGACAGGGTGCCCGTGATGGTGACAGCCGGAATAGCAAGGACCAGACGGAGGCAGAGGTTGAACAGAAACACTTACAGTTCTTTATTGGAACCGACCGGAACATCAGCAACGTGCCTTTAACAGAATGGTGGAGTACTGAGATGCAGTTGGAGGGAGCCACAGGAGGTAGAGCGCCAGCCTGGATGCAGAGGGCAGGCTGGGAGGTAGCTGTGTCCTAATAGGAAGCTTCAGCTTGTCCTGGAGTGCTTCAGGTATCACCCTTGAAGGTAGGATGATACCCCTTTCCTCACTAACTCTAATCTATTAGCTCCACTCTTCAGAGGAAAGGCTAGGCTCTTCCTGCTCTTATCTGGTATGCTGGCTGAATAGAGTCTCGACTGGGGTAACCCAGTCTGCTTCTCTTCTCATCTGAGCTAGGCTAAACTAGTCTCTAGCTGTTCTGAACTTGTGCCCTGCAGACCCAGAGGGTCTGACTGGAACTGGTCTCTTCTCCCTCCTGGGAGAGACTAACTGATCTAGAAGTTTCCTGACAGGGTCTTGTAACTCCCCTGGTCAGGTGGTGGCTGCTCCTCCAATTACATCTCAGCTTACATCTTTGCTCACAGAGACAAAATATAACACAGGTGATTGGCTGACACATCTTACATCAGACAAAACACTTAACTCCTGCCTTGCCAGGCAGGATCTACCATTGCAATGTCCCCATGTAGTGTGATGTAGTGACATGCTGTGGGGCTGACTAGACCCTACACAGACAGTAAGCTACATGGTGGGACGTATTCGCAACCACTCCTCCGCCTTGCATCGGTGAGGGTGTTGCACATACATGTAAACATTTAACAAAATTGCATAGATGAATAGTGCAGATGATAATTTTGATATATTTTTTTTACTTTGTTAAAGGAATTCTATTTTGGGCGTGTCGGGCCTAATTGAGATATGTGCTTTAGTATATTTAGTTTAAAGGAAATCTATTACTTAAAAAAAGGAAAAAGCACCTACACATATTCATGCCTCTTGTGTGACATCACCACCCTCTCCCAGCATAGGAGATGGAGGTGTGAATAATTAGCAGCCCGTAGCGCTGGACATTTCGTCCTCACGCTTTGTGCTGCTTTTTTTCAGGTGATCCCAGCGTCTCAAGATTTAAAAAAAAGAAGCACAAGGATAAAGATTAAGAGTAGTGTAGGTGAGTATGTGTAGATGTTTTTTACTTTTCTTTAAGTGGTAGATTTCCTTTAACCTACCTATCTCCCTGCGTTTAGCAGTTTGCATAGATCAGTGTTTCCACTACTCTCACTGACAGATGATACACAGCTGACAGCTGCTAAAGTTTCTAATGTTTTAGCTGAATCATTAAGGGAGTAATTTTCTAGGAGTGTAAAATATTTAATCAATAGCCTTTTGTATGTCTACTATGCATGGACCTGGGAAGAATTTCAGATAAATTGCTTACTACAGGAGAAGAAAGGAGCAATAAAAATGGTACTGAAAAGCTTTTCATTCTTAATCAAGTACATTACTAGATTTTTTATTGTCTCCTGCACTATTCGTGTCTGTAATAAAATAAAAAAATGCATTAAAGACTTTTCAGGTTCTGTTGTTGAAATGTCATACATGACCTAATCTCATTCTATCAAAGGAAGCCTTAAATAGGCTTCAGAAGACAATAACTCCCCAAGACAAGAAACTCAGAAATTATGGGGCAGATTTACTTACCCGGTCCGTTCGCGATCCAGCGTCGGTGTTCTCTGTGGTGGATTCGGGTCCGGCCGGGATTCATCAAGGTAGTTCCTCCGCCGTCCACCAGGTGGCACTGCTCCGCTGAAAAGCATCCGAATGCCCTGAAATTCACCGGGCCGGACCAAGTGAAGGTAAGCGTCCCAAGTGACACTTTTATTGTTTTAAATGAGGCGGTTTTTTCGAATCCGTCGGGTTTTCGTTCGGCCACGCCCCCGATTTCCGTCGCGTGCATGCTGGCGCCAATGCGCCACAATCCGATCGCGTGCGCCGAAATCCCGGGGCAATTCAGGGAAAATCGGCGCAAATCGGAAATATTCGGGTAACATGTCGGGAAAACGCTAGTGTATTATCAGCTCTACTGTGAGACTGAGATTTTCAGTAAGGCATTAGCTGGGTAGATGGTAGAAATACGGTATTGTTATGGCTTTACTGTACCTTGATAGGTGGTATAAAGAAGATGCTCTGTAGGAGGGACAGCAGAATGGATATCAGCCAGCTGATGGCCTTGTCCTTTGTCATGTCCAGGCTTATGAGAACCATGTAGTAGGCAGAAAAAGAGCTGATTCCAAACAGAAAAAACCAACACAAGAAGGTGAAAAATGTTGGCATTTGACAGCATCTTTTATTATTTGTGGTAACAGGAAAACTGGTGGTCAAGCTGAAAAACAAAACAAAAACAAAAATCACTTAATTCTGAATGAGTCAACATCAATTTCACAGGTCATTTATTTAAAATAGATACCTGCTTGGAAGCGGAGCCCCAGACACATTAAAGGTATGCAACAGTTCCTTTAGGTCAAACAGAATATTTGAGGCTTGTATGTATTCAATAGGTTTAGGCACATAATCCAGATCCACAGAAGAGACTTGATACTGAAGGTTCTCCAAGATTTTGTATAAATAGTGTAGAAAGTGACACTGATGTGGAGTAATGACTGTGACAGAATAAAATCCGAACATTATTCATATTAATTCAGGGGAATCGTTTGCCTGTGAGATTATAGTATATACGCACCAGTCACATTCTTTCTGCTCTGGGAATTTTCTGTTGGAACACAAATGTAGGACTCTACCAGCTGGGATAAGGTCTCTATATAAGCTAGCACTGTATCAGATGTTGGAGATGGCAGGTCATCAACACTCTCACCCAGAACTTGGGTTACATACTTCTGTAGATAATCCACTATATTTTTTAAATCCTATAAAAAGCAAGACCGAAGACAGAAAATCAATATAAAATGCAAAAATGTATCTGGGATGTATAATTGCCATATTGTCAAAGCTCAAAATGTAATGTTTAAGCCAGAAAAAGCTCCTGGTTTTCCCAACTCAAAGTCAAGGATTTTGTAATGCAACCTAGTTTAAAAGTAAAATAAATATATCTGACATCTCCAGTCCAGTGGTACTAGCCCCTGCAGGTCTTATTTAACCACAATCAGATGACATACCATTTGATGGTAGGTTGTGGCCCCACACAGAGCTCAGTTGTGAGCACTAAACACGCAGTACACAACCAGCGGATATGGTTCCTTTGTTGTGGTCCTGCCCTCGGCTCCACTTCTTATGGACGCAGGTGCTGGATATTATTGATAGAGTGAATAACACTAGTCTTTCTTTGAAGAGAAAGAAAGAGCACTCCATAGAGAAGCAAGAAGCGAGGAGAGAAAATATTAGCAGATATGGGGAATTCTACTGTTTGAACTGTTAATTCATTTATTGTTATTATGCACATAATTACTGTGTGAAAATACCTTACTGTGCTTCCTCGCCTCGCATGGTGACTATTACTCTCAAACAGATATATTTTTTATCTTTGTATGCTGCTGTACTTACTGGAACCAGGTTGGGGGGAAGGGATGCTAGGGATTTTTCTTGTTTGTATGTTAAAAAACTTCAATAAAATGATCGGATTTAAAAACACACGTAGCACATCACTGGCGAGGAGCTGCAGGGGCCAACAACATGAAGACCTGGAATGCAACTTTTAAAACCCTAAGCCACAAAAAATGGAGTAGTCTAAAAATGCAAGATTTTACAAATGCCCCATTTTGAAGCCCTCCCCCAGGTCCTGTAGGTATACATACATGCAATAAACTATACACTATGTTATACTGAGAGTGCAATATTACCTTTATTATAATATTGTCTTTATTTTGGATGAGGACTCCAATTTCTCATGAAGCCAATATGTATAGTATGCCAGTGCCAATTAGAAGTATATGGCTCTTACTTGTACAGAGCCGTAGAAATCTCTGAATGCTATATAGGTAGATCTACCACAAGCAAGTAATGCAAGAATTCACTGAGATAGAACACTATTACCTTAAGCAGCTGCTGAGCCAAAGCCTCTTTGGTTGGTGGTTTTGGAGGGAGGGAAACACGTAGTTTGTTTAGAGTTGGCTTCACCTGTTTCACCTGTACCTGAATAAGCTGGAACATCTGTACAATGAGGAGATTCACAGGCAGAAGGATAGCAGACGACTGCAAGCTGATCTTAATCTGCGTCAAAGTTATGAAAAACTTGCCTACAAAGACCAGATACTGGATTAGTCTAGAAGGTAAGACATTTAAAACTACAGAAAATAACTAGATACACCATGACATGGATTAGGTAAGTCTTTGCCCATTGTTGTTCTGAGCCTATGTCTGGGTTCAGTCTATTTCATTACCATTAACAGAATGGTATGTAGGTCTATGTTTTCCATCAACATTTTTTTTTTAAGTTGAAAAAGTTGATGAACCTTCCTGGATCCCATTACATTACAAGTCACATGGGTCAATTGGCTATTCGCTATAGATTATATTTGTTGTGCAACTATTTTATCTAAAATCCTTTCGGTTCTAGCAATCTGTTACTTGGATTTTTAAAAAGATTTTTTTTATAGAAAGTCATGCCAAGAGGTTAACAGAATTACTACTTGGTTCAATTTTCTAAAATTCTATAAGTCCAGCCTCTGTTCCTGTGTACCTGTTTGTGAGTCCTCATCTGAACGATCATTCCAAAACATGATATTAATAACCAGGCCACAAAACAAGAGACACATGCAGCAACAGATCCTCTGCACTCGGGTAAATGGGCTCCAGGGGCAACGAGTCCACACAGAAAACCATAGGTGATCTTTGAGGAATTTCTCTACTGTACCAGAGAAAAGCAGATACCTGCAAACATAAATCTATAAGTCCCACAAGAGCAAAAGGATGTTTGTACTTGTATATCCTATCATTTTATGAGGAGTGGGGGTCTGACTACAATGGGGCAGATTTATCAAGCTGTCTGAAAGTCAGAATATTTCTAGTTTCCCATGGCAACCAATCACAGCTCCCCTGTAAAATATACCACCAGTTTTGAGTTTTGACCATACAAAGCTTTAGAGAGTGTTGGGAGAGCTATCTAGCTACACCCTTGTGTTCCCTTGTTGTTAATAGCAGCAAGACTGTGAAAAGTGGATTTATATTCCAGGATTGTATCTAGATTTGGAGCCGTGGCGGAGCCTTCTTAAACTCAAACTGTTTACTTAGATTTCTGCATTCAAAATGCTGCCCAGCCTCCCCCCTTTGTTTTAATACCTAACTGAAAGCTTGCTGCAGATCTTAAGTCCAGCCACAATTTTGGAATATAAATGCAATTTTCACAGTCCTGACGCTACTAACAACCCACACATAGTAATGTCACGTCTGCGTCAGCGTCTTCACCGATCCACGCTAGTAGGTTCATAGTATCATAGTTTATACGGTTGAAAAAAGACACTTGTTGATGAGACATTGGAGGAGATTTATCAATCTCCAGAAAACTGGAGTTATTTGCACCTGAAATGCATTGCGCCAGATTTACTGAAGGCTTTAGACCAATTTTAGGCTGTTTTCCGACTCCTACCAAAGGAGGTGTTTAAAGGGGAGAAGGGTCTGCACCAGAAATAACCCATGTGCCAGGAAATTCAATATTGTGGCACAGAAAACTAGACCAACTAAAAAGAGGGGCAAAGTACTACCCGCCAGTCTTATACTGCATCAGATTAATCATCAGACACAATGATTACCGTAATCTGAAACAGCAGAGAATTGTCTACTTCTACTCTGCAATGGTGTAATGACCGACAAATTAATAAATCTCCACTAATTAGTTTTTCTGTTTTTCTCTTGTCCGGCAGTCTAAACTAAGCTGTAGTGATTGGCTGATCTTATTTATGCCCTCTGCTTTTCTATGGCAAGGGTTAACTTTGTGATTGCATGCTCCTCCCACATGGGGCAGGGCCTATCCTCACTATAAGTATTCATCACTCACTCCATAGGCTGCTGTCCTGGCTTCATTTACACTTGTTCTGTAAGTTTTTCTGCTTCTTCTCTGGTACCTGACCTCTGGCTCACTACCCTTTGGATCTCGCTATTGTTATTGTTTGCCGTACGGGAGCGGTATGGTGCAGCACATGTGCGGTACTGTACTGTTCCAAGGCCAGTAGAAAGATAGAAAGGACATGTCCTATCTTTCGACAGAATACGGTTCCATGACCTGTGTATTCCTATTGAGAAGGGCATCACTCAGCAGCGCTAATTCCCAGCTCCTCTCCCCGGCGCCAATGTATGCCTGCCGTACTACGGTACAGAGGGCATACATCGTGTGAATGTAGCCTAATTGTGTCCCTCTCCCCCATACATAAAATTACACAGATCTCCAGGGCCAACACCTAACACTAACACTGTCTGCAGTTTTGTATGTTTTATACTGCTGAGACTCAAGTGGTTGAAACTCTGTTTGAAGTGTATCTGTCACAGGACAGAGAAGTTCTAAAATGCATTTGCAAACATTTATTAAAAAAGATAGTGATGTCTTGCACAAAGATACATTTGGAAAATCTACACAAATGTGTAAAAACCATTGAACACATATGTTGTTCCATACCTCAGAGACATTAAATTGGCTTTAGAGGCAGCAGCAAATATTCGATCCATCTGACAATCCGCAAAGTCAGCGGAAACCAAGAGTCACACAGGAAGTACCAGTCTTCTGAGCAGCCAAATCAGTTACAGTAACACGGTGCACATACCTGTCAGAGATAACCCTGAGGTCAGACAGGGTGTAACTTTTTGGCTGGCTATATCACAAACCTAAAACTCCAATTAAACGTGTACTTATATGTTAACCATTTTCTTTTTTTCCCATTTATAAGTAGCATTTTAGATGAATATTTTTTTTTTGCTTGCATTCAAAATCTTGACTTACCAGATGGCTGATACCCGAGTTACTATGCCAAAGCCTCAGACTGTGAAGCTCCCCGAGGTGCCTTGTCTTCAAGAGAAAGACATCTACAGCTCCTCTGTGGAACACCGGCCTCCCAGAATCTGATAGGAGATGGGGGTCAACTGCCCTTTGAACCATACAGGGTCATTACCACCTACAAGAACAAATATTATATAGAATAAAGATGTATTCTGGCAATGATCGGCTAAGTTTAATATATAATATATTTAATAAGTTTGTATATAAATATGCCAAGAAATAGTAATGGCGTTGGCTATCCGATATAATATATTCAAAAGTAAGAAACAAAGGGGAGATTCATTTTCTAACTGAGAAGGCACATAAATCTCTGCCCCCCACCAATTTCCTGGCTTCTCAACCCAACCACGCCCCGTGGGCGTTAGGTATGAACGGCCAGACCACCTATTTATCATAGTCTCTGCTGGAAAACGTGTGAAGATATAGCCAAAACTCTGCCAGTACAAACCTGGTCTCAGGTCTGAACTGGCGGAGTTTTGTGCTTGATCAACTAAAAGGGCAGAGCCCGAACTAAATTTGGTGCCAAGTGCTGGCGGGGGGGGAATTTAAGACTGGAGCACAATATACTAGTCTTAATAATTTCCCCCCCAAAGATCACTTGTACTAACCACAACACTTCTTTAAGAGTGACATACACAACATATACCTGGGAAGTCGTACCAGATCCCATACGAAAGCCAGTACATACTTTGACCATATACCTATGGTGAAAAGCAGGCTCATTATCCGTAAGGATGGCAACTCTGACCTAAAAATGGCAAAACATACATAATATCAATATTACAAGTACCTTCTTACTACCTTTGTACAGCTGATATCACCATAACTTTTTTAGATCTTCTTTTCTTTTTTCCATGCCCAAACAACACAAATAAAAATCCAACCAGCTACCACATGCCAACCCAACTGGTTATTTGCCACATTTGCAAACAGCATGAGAGTGTCACTGAGGTCTACAACATGTGGCATGACCAAGAACGAACTTGCAAAAAATGTTAGGTGGTGCACAGACAGTGGGTTTCTGACTCTGTGCTTTGTGCTCCAACCTGTCCAAAAATAATAGAAATGTAAATGATAAATATTCATAGGATGTACATGTGCCTTTACTAACAACATTGCCATTGCCAGCAAGAAAAAGCATTTACTATATTTTATTCTCTCCAGATATAACCCAAGAGGTGTTTTACATACAAAGTATTGTCCAACTTACTAATAGTTGGTTAATTGAGTGGAAACATTCTTGTTTATATTAAAGTACAACTATGTCCACAATTTCTTGCTATATTCCTTGGCTTAACCTGTCCATGCAGTACCCTCTTCTATGCTGGTAGCCCTATGAGACCATAGCTTATTAACATAAAGGATACAATATGGTTTTACAAAGGGGAGGAGCTACTGCTCTCTGCTCACACACGAATAGTTGAGATCTCACCTCCTCTATCAGGCCATTAATTCCAGTTTGTAATTCTGCTTAACTTCTTCTGTGTCTCTATCCTTCTCAAGCTGTGTAATACACCTTTCTGCAGCTTCATCCACCACCTTCAGCTCTCCCAATTTCTACACAGCAAGGAGCTGTAACCTTAGCATTACACAGCACAGACTAAACACTTAATTTAGTATTTAATTGCTGGTTTCCATTATGTATTACATGCGCCAAACTCTTCCATGTGACATAAGCTGCCAGGTATCACTATATAGTCCTGCATGTACACACTATACAGTGTTCAGTGGATTTCTTGTAGGAATCTCACTGGATTTACTGCTAACTAATTTATAATTGGACCTATTGCATCTTGGAAAATGTGGGCAGCCCAACTTGACTCACGTCAGGCGCAAACATGAAGAAGTTAGTCTATAGCCACTTCAATGCTGCTGAGGAAGATTTCTCAAGAAATACCCTAACCTTATCATGTTCCCTAACAAGGCATGCATAAAGGTATATTTTACCGATACTAAGGGTGTTGTAATGACTCTGACTTAAAGCGAACCTGTCACAAGGAATGTCATTTTAGCTGGTCCAATATTCTATTTTATATGCTGATCATAGAACTTACAAAAAGTTTAGTTGTTCCTGATAATTGCTTGGGTAAAAGATACTTTAGTTTTATGACCTCGGGCCTCTAGGTAAAGCCTGTTATATATGTATTTAGTATTATTCTACTTCTAGTTTTGACTTCCAGGGTCAACAGACACATCAGTTCAAAAAATAATAGATAATGAGAGGTACTCACATAGCAGCCATAGTCATTCCATACTCTCACATCTTCATCCCAGAAAACACACTGTGCAGCAAATAGGCTTACAGAAAACGCAAACTTGTCTGCTGCTCCCATATGCTCTGATTTGTTAAACTCACATTGATATAGTAAACTCCAGTGCCATTCAAAAGTACTCCGGTGCCAACACCCAGGTAATAAACCATCTAGCAACAGAGAAAAAACATTGCATTGTCATTTGACACATGCATTTTACATATTACCGTGTATAACTCATGTATAAGCGAGTTTCAGCACAAAAAATGTGCTGAAAATCCTCAACTCGGCTTATACACGAGTCAATACTGCCAGCCCAGCACTTAAAAAAAAAAACTTATATATTCACCCTCTGGCAGCCCCGATGCCAGCGCTGCTCACCAAAGTCAGCACGGCTCCTCTTCTGGCTCCCGCGCCTGTCTTCTATCTTCGGTAACATCCTGCAGGGCGCGGTCATTTTTTCTTCATGGTCGGAGCGCATAGTATGACGTCAGGCGCGGAAGCCAGAAAGGAGCCGGGCTGACATCGGGGAGCACGTTGCGCATTAGGGAGGGTGAGTATAATTTTTTTTTTTTTTTTAGTGCTGGGGGGCTGTATACTATGGGGGGGGGCAGGCTGGGCTGGCTGTATACTACTGGGGGCAGCTGGGCTGGCTGTATACTACTGGGGGCAGGCTGGGCTGGCTGTATACTACTGGGGCAGGCGGCTGCTTACTACTGGGGGCAGGCTGGGCTGGCTGTATACTACTGGGGACAGGTGGGCTGGCTGTATCTCTACTGGTGGGCATGCTGGGCTGGCTGTATACTACTGGGGACAGGCTGGGCTGGCTGTATACTACGGAGGAGGCTGGGCTGGCTGTATACTACTGGTTGCAGGCTGGGCTGGCTGTATACTACTGGGGCAGGCTGGCTGTGTATACTACTGTCGCTGAGCTGGCTGTATACTACGGGGGGCAGGCTGATCTGGCTGTATACTACTGGGGGAAGGCTGGGCTGGCTGTATACACGGGGCAGGCTGGTCTGGCTGTATACTACAGGGGGAAGGCTGGGCTGGCTGTATACTACAGGGGGCAGGCTGGGCTGGCTGTATGCTACTGGGGGCAGGCTGGGCTGGCTATATACTACAGGGGCAGGCTGCTGGCTGTATACTACTGGGGGAGGCTGAGCTGGCTGTATACTACTGTGGCAGGCTGGGTGCTGTATACTATGGGGGCTGGCTGGGCTGGCTGTATACTACTGGCAGGCTGGCTGGCTGTATACTACAGCGGGAACCCTGGGCCCGCTGTATATTCCTGGGGCAGGTTGGGCTGGCTGTATAACTAATGGGGGCAGGCTGGGCTGGCTGTATACTACAGGGGGCAGGCTGGGCTGGCTGTATACTACAGGGGACAGGCTGGACTGGCTGTATACTACAGGGGGCAGGCTAGGCTGGCTGTATACTATAGGGGTCTGGCTATATACTACTGGGGCAGGCTGGGATGGCTGTATACTACTGGGGGCAGGCTGGGCTGGCTGTATAGTACTGGGGGCAGGCTGGGCTGGCTGTATAGTACTGGGGGCAGGCTGGGCTGCTGTATACTACTGGGGGCAGGCTGGGCTGCTGTATACTACTGGGGCAGGCTGGGCTGGCTGTATCTACAGGGGGAAGTGCTGGGCTGGCTGTATACTACAGGGGCAGGCTGGGCTGGCTGATACTACAGGGGGCAGGCTGGGCTGGCTGTATACTACTGGGGGCAGGCTGAGCTTGCTGTATACTACTGGGGGCAGGCTGAGCTGGCTGTATACTACTGGGGCAGGCTGGGCTGGCTTTATACTACAGGGGGCAGGCTGAGCTGGTGTATACTACTTGGGCAGGCTGGCTGGCTGTATACTACTGGTGGCCGCTGGGCTGGCTGTATACTACTGGGGGCAGGCTAGGCTGGCTGTATACTACAGCGGGAAGGCTGGGCCGGCTGTATACTCCTGGGTCAGGCTGGGCTGGCTGTATACTACTGGGGGCAGGCTGGGCTGGCTATATACTACAGGGTACAGGCTGGGCTGGCTGTATACTACAGGGGGCAGGCTGGGATGGCTGTATACTATAGGGGGCTGGCTATATACCACTGGGGGCAGGCTGGGCTGGCTGTATACTACTGGGGGCTTGCTGGCTATATACTGGGGGGGTTAGTGATCAAGGCATTTCCCACCCTCGACTTATACTCAAGTCAATAGGTTTTCACAGTTTTTTGTGGTAAAATTAGGGGTCTCGGCTTATACTCGGGTCGGCTTATACTCTAGTATATACTGTATATTAATATGTTTGGTGAGAAATAACAAATTGTGTTGTTTTTGGTTTTATTACACCTGGAGGGTTGTTTGAATACAATTATATTTCATAAAAGTACATTAAAATATAATTATTAACAAATAATAATGGTAGTTTACATATGTCTTTTTTTAAGCACTTTTAAGCACAAACAGGAAACATGCAGGCACAGGTAAATAAACAATGTATGTACCAGGAGATTATATTAAAACATTTTACATTGTATGAATCTATCCATACAAAGGCCATAATATTAGGTGAGAAGTGACCATTATCATAACAGAACACAATCTTTCACTTTACACTGCAAAGCTAGCAGCTCAGAATATCAGGGACAGAGGATTGGCTCTGACACCTCCCTAAGAATACTGTGTGACAGTGAGTATATATATACATATATGTGATATGTAAATGTATGGGTATGTATCTATGTAAGCGGCATAACCTGGCCCGGGGATGGAAGGGCCTGGCCCCATGAACAGGGAATGTCTATGTTTCATTATACAGTGTGCACAGACAGAACGCACAGACTTGTCTCTAACCTGCACTACTTCATGGGACGCCGCCGGTAAAAGAGAAAGCCAGAGTAAGTACAGAGTTCTTTTTTTTATATGAGGAGGACATCTTATGCTGCCAGGTCACTGCATTGAGTGGAGGCTGCTGCTGGTCATTTCATGAGTAAAGGCTCTGCTGGACATTTCCTCAGCAAAGACTGCTGCTGACCTTTCATTGAGCAAAGTCTGCTGCTGGACATATCATTGAGTAAGCTACCAGTGAGTAAGCCTAACACTGGACATCCTATTATTATTAAAGAGGGGGGTTGTGACAGTGGGGGTCATTTACAGGGCCCGGTTCGCGTTTTCCCGACGTGTTACCCAAATATTTCCGATTTGCGCGAGTTTCCCTGAATTGCCCCGATTTTGCGCACACAGATCGGATTGTGGCGCATCTATGCTGGCATGCACGCAACGGAAATCGGGGGCGTGGCCGACACGAAAACCCAACGGATTCGGAAAAAAACGCCGCATTTTAAATTAAAAATGTGTCGCGAAATTGCACTTACCTCACTCGCCCGGCTCGGTGTATTCCAGTGCGTTCGATGCTCTTCAGCGCAGCAGCGCCACTGGTGGACATCGGAGGAACTACCATAATAAATCCCGGCGGACCAATCCACCGAAGAGAACGCCGCTGGATCGCGAATGGGCGGTAAGAAATCTGCCCCAGTATCTAAATGTCGCTGGTGGTCCCGCGACCACTATCGCGGGTCACAGGCGTACCCGTGCCCCTCTACCCCCGCTGGCGCATTGCCTGCGCATCTCACCTTTCTGGCTACTGTTCCGACTCCTTCGATAAAGCGCGGGCTTCACGAAATTTAAAGGGCCAGCGCACCGTTAATTGGCGCTGGCCATTTTCAGAAAGTGTATGAGCCTATCTCTTTTTGCACAACCTGCCAGATCTTTGAGCCTATGCCATTCAGAAAGCAACCCTGCAAAATTCCTGTATTTCTATGTGTTCCTGCTCCTGTGTTCCCGTTGTTCCTGCATTCCCGTGTGTTCCAGTTCGTTTCTGTTCCCGTTCCCATCTGCATGGACCTCCCATTGCTGACCCCGGATGACCTTGCATCTCTGTGCCACCTGCCCTGACCGTGTGCCTGAACCTGACCACGAGACTGTCTCCCTGCTAAGATACCTGCGAACTCGGCTGCCACCGTGGGCTAGTCGCACCTGTGGACAACCTGGTGGTACCCAGCCGCAGCGGCCGGCCAAGGGGAAACCAAGTGCCACTTCCGGTCCCAGTGTGTCGGCTATACCACCTCCACGGTGGTCCGAGTGTCCTGACAGTAGATCGGCCATGGATCCAGCCAAAGTTTCTGCTTTCCCATTTGGCTTGATCTTGCCACCATCATGGTTCTAGCAGTCCTGGCAGATTGCCGTGCAGCGCAAACAGCGGGACAAGTCACCGCCATGCTGCAACAGTTGCTAGCACTCAGCATCACATCTGGTTCCTGAGAGTGCTCCTGCTGTGTCTTCTGCTACCCCGGCTTGTCTTTCCTGCCGCTGAACCCAGACTACGACTGTCAATGCCTAACAAATTGATGGGGACCCCAAGCGATGCAGGGGCTTTATTACCCAGTGCTCCTGCACTTTGAACTCATGCCGTCTCAATTGTCACGAGCGATCCAAGGTGGATTTTATCCTCAGCCTCCTCTCCAGGAAGGCCCTGGCTTGGGCTACCCTCTGTGGACGAGAGTCGACACCGGTCACGCCTACCCACACAGCATTCTGGTGGAATGCTGTCCATGTTCGAGGAACCTGCACAGGCCTCCTCTGCTGAGACGGCGCTACTGGAATCTGCACGAGGGGAACTGTGTCCATGGAAGAATTGCTGTCCAGTTCCATACCCTGGCCTCGAACTCACCTGGAACGATGCAGCCCTGTCCGCAACCTTCAGAAAGCTTTCCTCAAGTTAAGGACGCTTGGCCATCGTGATCTGCCGTCTACCCTGAGTGGTCTCATCACCCGGCCACTCGGATTGACGCGCATTTAGGGAGAATACCGAGGGTTACGCCAAGACAAGCCCTAAGGCCGTCCACGACGTCTACCTCCCGTGGCACCTGCTTCCAAAGGCCGCTCCAGCTGCGGCTGTACCATCTGCAGAGGAGCTATGCAGGTGATGGAGCCAGACTCTCCTCCCAAGAGCATTCCGTAGACGTCAGGAGCACCTCTGCCTGATTGTATACCAGTCCGGAGCACTTCATTGGGTCCTGTCCTGTTTGTCCCCAACGTCGGGAAACACCAGCACCTAGTTCTTTGGAGAAGCGTCCTAGTGTGTGCAAAGCTTCTCCACGTCTGAATCATAATTCTGTAGATAGTCCCTATATTTTTTAAATCCTAAAAAGCAAGACGAAGACAGAAAATCCCAATAAAACTGCAAAAAAGTAACTGGGATGTATAATTGCCATATTGTCAAGCTCAAAATGTAAGTTTAAGCCAGAAAAAGCTCCTGGTTTTCCAATCTCAAAGTCAAGGATTTTGTAATGCAACACTAGTTTAAAGTAAAATAAATATATGACATCTCCAGTCCAGTGTCTAGCCCCTGCAGTGTCTATTTAACCACAATCAGATGACATACCATTTGATGGTGGTTGTGCCCCACACAGAGCTCAGTTGTGAGCACTAAACACGCAGTACACAACCAGCGGATATGGTTTCCTTTGTTGTGGTCCTGCCCTCGCTCCACTTCTATGGACGCAGGTGCTGGATATTATTGATAGAGTGAATAACACTAGCTTTCTTTGAAGAGAAAGAAAGAGCACTCCATAGAGAAGCAAGAAGCGAGGAGAGAAAATATAGCAGTATGGGGTTCTACTGTTGAACTGTTAATCATTTATTGTTTATTATGCACATAATTACTGTGAAAATACACTTTGTTGCTTCCTCGCCTCGCATGGTGACTATTACTCTCAAACAGATATTTTTTATCTTGTATGCGCTGTGTACTTCTGGAACCAGGTGGGGGAAGGATGCTAGGTTTTCTTGTTTGATGTTAAAAACTTCAATAAAATGATCGGATTAAAAACACCACGTAGCACTCACTGGCGAGGGCTGCAGGGGCCAACAACATGAAGACTGGAATGCACTTTTAAACCCTAAAGCCACAAAAAATGGGAGACTAAAAATGCAAGATTTTACAAATGCCCATTTTGAAGCCCTCCCCCAGTCTGTAGGTATACTAAATGCAAACTATACCACTATGTTATACTAGAGTGCAATATACCTTTATTTAATATTGTCTTTATTTTGGATAGGACTCCATTTCATGAAGCCAATATGTATAGTATGCCAGTGCCAATTAGAAGTATTGGCTCTTTACTGTACAGAGCCGTAGAAATCTCTGAAGTATAAGGTAGATCTACCACAAGCAAGTAATGCAAGAATGCCTGAGATTGAACACTATTACCTTAAGCAATGCTGAGCAAAGCTCTTTGGTTGGTGGTTTTGGAGGGAGGGAAACGTAGTTTGTTTAGAGTTGGCTTCACCTGTTTCACCTGTACCTGAATAAGCTGGAACATCTGTACAATGAGGGATTCACAGGCAGAAGGATAGCAGACGACTGCAAGCTGATCTTAATCTGCGTCAAAGTATGAAAAAACTTGCCTACAAAGACCCGATACGGGATTAGTCTAGAAGGTAAGACATTTAAACTACAGAAAATAACTAGACACCATGACATGGATTAGGTAAGTCGTTGCCCATTGTGTTTGAGCCTAGTCTGGGTTCAGTCTATTCATTACCATAACAGAATGGTGTAGGTCTTGTTTTTCCATCAACATTGTTTTTTTTAAGTTGAAAGTGTGAACTTCCTGGACCCCTACATTACAAGTCACATGGGTCAATTGGCTATTCGCTATCAGATTATATTTGTTGTGCACTATTTTATCTAAAATCCTTTTGTTTCTAGCTCTGTTACTTGGTATTAAAAAAGTTTTTTATAGACGTTCCGCCAAGAGGTTTAACAGAATTACTCTTTGGTTCAATTTTCTAAAATTCTATAAGTCCAGCCTCTTTCCTGTGTACCTGTTTGTGAGTCCTCATCTGAACGATCATCCAAAATGATATTAATAACCAAGGCCACAAAACAAGAGACACATCAGCAACAGTCCTCTGCACTCGGGTAAATGGGCTCCAGGGGAACGAGTCCACACGAAACCATAGGTGATCTTTGAGGAATTTCTCTACGTACCAGAGAAAGCAGATACCTGCAAACATAAATCTATAAGTCCCACAAGAGCAAAAGGAGTTTGGTCATTGTATCTCTAGCATTTTATGGGAGTGGGGGTCTGACTACAATGGGGCAGATTTATCAAGCTGTCTGAAGTCAGAAATTTCTAGTTTCCCATGGCAACCCATCACAGCTCCTGTAATAATACACCAGTTTGTGAGTTTGACCATACAAAGCTTTAAGGGTGTTGGGCGAGCTATCTAGCTACACCCTTGTGTTCCCTTGTGTTAATGCACGCAAGACTGTGAAAAGTGGATTATATTCCAGGTGTATCTAGATTTGGAAGCCGTGCGGAGCCTTCTTACTCAACTGTTTACTGACTTGTGTTCTGCATCAAAATGCTGCCCAGCGTTTTATCTTATTACTGAAAGCTTGCGCAGATCTTAAGTTCCCAGCCACCCAATTTGGAAATATATGCATTTTCACAGTCCCGTGACCTACTAACAACCCACACAAGTAATGTCACGAGACTGCGTCAGCGTTCTTCACCGATCCACGCGAGATGGTTCATAGTATCATAGTTTATACGGTTGAAAAAGAACACTTGTTGATGGACATTGGAGGAGATTATCAATCTCCAGAAAAATGGGTTATTTGCACCTGAAATGAATGCATTGCGCCAGATTTACTGAAGGCTTTAGACCAATTTTAGGCTGTTTCCGACGCCTCCAAAGGAGGTGTTTAAGGGAGAAGGGTCTGCACCGAAATAACCCATGTGCCGAGAAATTCAATATTGTGGCACAGAAACAACTAGAAACTAAAAGAGGGGCCAAAGTACTACCGCCGTCTTATACTGCACATCAGATTAATCATCAGACCACAATGATACCGTAATCGAAACAGCAGAGAATTGTCTACTTCTACTCTGCAATGGTGTAATGACCGACACATTAATAAATCTTCACTAATTAGTTTTTCTGTTTTTCTCTGTCCGGCAGTCAAACTAAGCTCTAGTGATTGGCTGATCTGCACTCTGCTTTTCTATAGCAAGGGTTAACTCTGTGATTGCATGCTCCTCCCACATGGGGCAGGGCCACCTACTAAAAGTATTCATCACTCACTCCATAGTGCTGTCCTGGCTTCATTTACACTTGTTCTGTAAGTTTTTCTGTCTTCTCTGGTACCTGACCTCTGGCTCACTACCCTTTGGATCTCGCTATTGTTATGTTTGCCGTACGGGAGCGGTATGGTGCAGCACATGTGGGTACTGTACTGTTCCAAGGCCGTAGAAAGATAGAAAGGACATGTCCTATCTTTCGACAGAAACGGTTCCATGACTGTGTATCCTATTGAGAAGGGCATCACTCAGCAGCGCTAATTCCCAGCTCCTCTCCCGGCGCCCATGTAGGCCTGCCGTACTACGTACAGAGGGCATAATCGGTGAATGTAGCCTAATTGTGTCGCACTCCCCATACATAAATTACACAGATCTCCAGGTGCCAACACCTAACACTAACACTGTCCGCAGTTTTGTATGGTTTATACTGATGGACTCAAGTGGTTGAAACTCTGTTTGGTGTATCTGTCACAGGACAGAGAAAATTCTAAAATGCATTTGCAAACATTTATAAAATGATAGTGATGTCTTGCACAAAGATACATTGGGAAATCACAAATGTGTAAAAACGTTGAACACATATTTGTTCCAACCTCAGAGACATTAAATTGGCTTTAGACGCAGCAGCAAATATTCGATCCATCTGCAATCCGCAAAGTCAGCGGAAACCAAGAGTCACCAGAAGTACCAGGTCTTCTGAGCAGCCAATCAGTTACGTAACACGGTGCACATACCTGTCAGAGATAACCGTGAGGTCAGACAAGGGTGTAACTTTTGGCTGGCTATATCACAAACCTATAAACTCCAATTAAACGTGTACTTATATGTTAACCATTTTCTATTTTTCATTTTATAAGATAGCATTTTAGATGATATTTTTTTTGCTTGCATCAAAATCTTGACTTACCAGGATGGGCTGATACCCGAGTTACTATGCCAAAGCCTCAGACTGTGAAGCTCCCCGAGGGGCCTTGTCTTCAAGAGAAAGACATCTACAGCTCCTCTGTGGAACACCGGCCTCCCAGAATCTGATGGAGATGGGGGTCAGACTGCCTTCTGAACCATACAGGGTCATTACCACCTACAAGAACAAATATTATATAGATATAAAGATGTATTACTGGCAATGATCTGGCTAAGTTTAATATATAAAATATATATTAATAAGTTTGTATAAAATATGCAAGAAATAGTATGGCGTTGGCTAGTCCAAGATTAATATATTCAAAAGTAAGAACAAGGGAGATTCATTTTCTAAATGAGAAGGCACATAAATCTCTGCCTCCCCACCAATTTCCTGGCTTCTTCAACCACCATCCACCGTGGGCGTGTTAGGGCCGTAGTGAACGGCCAGACCACCTGATTTCATAGTCTCTGCTGGAAAACGTGTGAAGATATAGCACAAAAATTGCCAGTACAAACTGGTTCAGGTCTGAACTGGCGGAGTGGTTGTTGATCAACTAAAAGGGCAGAGCCCGAACTAAAATTGGTGCCAAAGTGCTGGCGGGGGGGGAATTTAAGACTGGAGCACAATATACTAGTCTTAATAATTTCCCCCCCAAAGATCACTTGTACTACACAACACTCTTTAGATGGTGACATACACAACATATACTGGGAAGTCGTACCAGATCCCATACGAAAGCCAGGACATACTTTGACCATATACCTATGGTGAAAAGCAGGCTCATATCCGTAAGGAGGCAACTCTGACCTAAAAATGGCAAAACATACATAATATCAATATTACAAGTACCTTCTTACTACCTTGTACAGCTGATATCACAAGCATACCTTTTTTAGATCTTCTTATCTTTTTCCATGCCCAAACAACACAATAAAAAAAAATCCAACCAGACTACCAGCAATGCCAACCCAACTGGTTATTTGCCACATTTGCAAACAGCATGAGAGTGTCACTGAGGTCTACAACATGTGGCATGACCAAGACGAACTGCAAAAAATGTTAGGTGGGTGCACAGACAGTGGGTTTCTGACTCTGTGCTTTTGGCTCCAACCTGTCCAAAAATAATAGAAATGTAAATGATAAATATCATAGGATGTACAGTGCCTTTACTAAAACATTGCCATTGCCAGCAAGAAAAAGCATTTACTATATTTTATCTCTCAGATATACCCAGAGGTGTTTTACATACAAAGTATTGTGCCAACTTACTAATAGTGGTTAATGTGAGTGGAAACACATTCTTGTTTATATTAAAGTACAACTATGTCCCGCAATTTCTTGCTATATTCCTTGGCTTAACCTGTCCATGCAGTACCCCTTTCTATGCTGGTTAGCCTATGAGACCATAGCTTATTAACATAAAGGATACAAATATGGTTTTACAAAGGGGAGGAGCTACTGCTTCTCTGCTCACAACAGCATAGTGAGATCTCACCTGTTCCCTATCAGGCATTAATTCCAGTTTGTAATTCTGCTTAACTTCTTCTGTGTCTCTATCCTTCTCAAGCTGTGTATACACCTTTCTGAGCTTCATCCACCACCTAGCTCTCCCAATTCTACACAGCAAGGAGCTGTAACCATTAGCATTTACACAGCACAGACTAAACACTTAATTAGTATTTAATTGTGGTTTCCATTATGTATTACATGCGCCAAAACTCTTCCATGTGACTAAGCTGCCAGGTAATCACTATATAGTCCTGCATGTACACACTATACAGTGTTCAGTGATTTACTTGTAGGAATCTCATGGATTTACTGCTAACTAATTAATAATTGGACCTATTGCATCTTGGAAAATGTGGGCAGCCCAACTTGACTCAGCTTCAGGGCGCAAACATGAAGAAGTTAGTCTAGCACACTTCAATGCTGCTGAGGAAGATTTCTCAAGAAATACCCTAACTTATTGTCACCTAACAAGGCATGCATAAAGGTATATTTTACCGATACTAAGGGTGTTGTAATGACTCTGACTTAAAGCGAACCTGTCACAAGGAAGTACATTTTAGCTGAGTCCAATATTCTATTTTATGCTGATCATAGAACTTACAAAAAGTGTTAGTTGTTCTGATTATTTGCTTGGGTAAAAGATACTTTAGTTTATGACCGGGCCTCTAGGTAAAGCCTGTATATATGTATTAGTATTATTCTACTTCTAGTTTGACTTCCAGGGTCACAGACACATCAGTTCAAAAAATAATAGATAATGAGAGGTACTCACATAGCAGCCATAGTCATTCCATACTCTCACATCTCATCCCAGAAAACACATGTGCAGCAAATAGGCTTACAGAAACCGAACTTGTCTGCTGCTCCCCATATGCTCTGGATTGTTAAACTCACATTGAATAGTAAACTCCAGTGCCCTTCAAAAGTACTCCGGTGCCAAACACCCAGGTATATAAACCATCTAGCAACAGAGAGAAAACATTGCATTGTCATTTGACACATGCATTTTACATATTACCGTGTATATACTCATGTATAAGCGAGTTTCAGCACAAAAAATGTGCTGAAATCCTCAACTCGGCTTTATACACGAGTCAATTGCCAGCCCAGCACTTAAAAAAAAAAACTTATATATTCACCCCTGGCAGCCCGATGCCACGCTGCTCACCAAAGTCAGCACGGCTCCTCTTCTGGGTTCCGCGCCTGTCTTCTTTCTTCGGTAACATCCTGCAGGGCGCGGTCATTGTTTTCATTGGTCGGAGGGCATAGTATGACGTCAGGCGCGGAAGCCAGAGAGGAGCCGGGCTGACATCGGGGGAGCGCGTTGCGCATTAGGGAGGGTGAGTATATAGGTTTTTTTTTTTTTTTTAGTGCGGGGGGGCTGTATACTATGGGGGGGGGCAGCTGGGCTGGCTGTATACTACTGGGGGCAGGTGGGGCTGGCTGTATACTACTGGGGGCAGGCTGGGCTGGCTGTATACTACTGGGGGAGGATGGGCGGCTGTATAACTGGGGGCAGGCTGGCTGGCTGATACTACTGGGGACAGGTTGGGCTGGCTGTACTATGGGGGCAGGTGGGCTGGCTGTATACTACTGGGGACAGGGGCTGGCTGTATACTACGGAGGCGGGCTGGGCTGGCTGTATATACTGTGCAGGTGGGCTGGCTGTATACACTGGGGGCAGGCTGGGGCGCTGTTATACTATGGTGCAGGTGAGCGGCTGTATACTACTGGGGGCAGGATGACTGGCTGTATACTACTGGGGGAAGGCTGGGGTGGCTGTATACTACTGGGGCAGGCTGGTCTGGCTGTATATACAGGGGGAGGTGGGGGCGTATACTACAGGGGGCAGGCTGGGCTGGCTGTATGCTACTGGGGAGGCTGGGCTGGCTATATACTACAGGGGCAGGCGGGCTGGCTGTATACTACTGGGGAGGCTGAGCTGGCTGTATACTACTGTGGCAGGCTGGGCTGGCTGTATACATGGGGGCTGGCTGGGTGGCTGTATTACACTGGGGCAGGCTGGGCTGCTGTATACTACAGCGGGAACCCTGGGCCGCTGTATATTCCTGGGGCAGGTTGGGCTGCTGTGTGTATATAACTGGGGGCAGGCTGGGTGGCTGCTATACTACAGGGGGCAGGCTGGGCGGCTGTATACTACAGGGGACAGGCTGGACTGGCTGTTACTACAGGGGGCGGCTAGGCTGCTGTATACTATAGGGGTCTGGCTATATACTACTGGGGCAGGCTGGGATGGCGTTATACTATGGGGGCAGGCTGGGCTGGCTGTATAGTACTGGGGGCAGGCTGGGTGGCTGTAAGTACGGGGGCAGGCTGGGCTGGCTGTATATACTGGGGGCAGGTGGGCTGGCGTATACTACTGGGGCAGGCTGGGCTGGCTGTATACTACAGGGGGAAGGCTGGGCTGGCTGTATATACAAGGGGCAGGCTGGGCTGGCTGTATACTACAGGGGGCAGGCTGGGTGGCGTATACTACTGGGGGGCAGGCTGAGCTTGATGTATACTACTGGGGGCAGCTGAGCTGGCTGTATACTACTGGGGCAGGTGGGCTGGCTTTATACTACAGGGGGCAGGCTGAGGGGTGTATACTACTTGGGCAGGCTGGCTGGCTGTATATACTGGTGGGTGGGCTGGCTGTATACTACTGGGGGCAGGCTAGGCTGGCTGTTATACTACGCGGGAGGCTGGGCCGGCTGTATACTCCTGGGTCAGGCTGGGCTGGCTGTATACTACTGGGGGCAGGCTGGGCTGGCTAATACTACAGGGTACAGGTGGGCTGGCTGTATACTACAGGGGGCAGGCTGGGATGGCTGTATTCTATAGGGGCGGCTATATACCACTGGGGGCGGCTGGGTGGCTGTATACTACTGGGGGCTTGCTGGCTAATACTGGGGGGGTGTTAGTGATCAAGGCATTTCCCACCCTCGACTATACATCAAGTCAATAGGTTTTCACAGTTTTTTGTGGGTAAAATTAGGGTCTCGGCTTTAACTCGGGTCGGCTTATACTCTAGTATATAGTATATTAATATGTTTGGTGGATGAGAAATAACAAATTGTGTTGTTTTTTGGTTTATACACCTGGAGTGGTTTTGAATACAAATATATTTCATAAAAGTAACATTAAAAATATAATTAACAAATAATAATGGTAGTTTACATATGTCTTTTTTTAAGCACTTTTAAGCACAAACAGGAAACATGCAGGCACAGGTAAATAAACAAGTGATGTACCAGGAGATATATTAAAAAATTTTACATTGTATGAATCTATCATACAAAGGCATAATATTAGGTGAGAAGTGACCAGTATCCATAAAAGAACAACATATTTCACTTTACACTGCAAAGCTAGCAGCTCAGAAATATCAGGGACAGAGGATTGGCTCTGACACCTCCCTAAGAATACTGTGTGACAGTGAGTATATATATACATATATGTGTATATGTAAATGTATGGGTATGTATCTATGTAAGCGGCATAACCTGGCCCGGGGATGGGAGGGGCCTGGCCCCATGACAGGGGAATGTCTATGTTTCATTATACAGTGTGCACAGACAGAACGCACAGACTGTCTCTAACCTGCACTACTTCATGGGACGCCGCCGGTAAAAGAGAAAGCCAGAGTAAGTACAGAGTTCTTTTTTTATATGAGGAGGGACATTTATGCTGCAGGTCACTATTGAGTGGAGGCTGCTGCTGGTCATTTCATGAGTAAAGGTTGCTGTGGACATTTCTTCCAGCAAAGACTGCTGCTGGACATTTCATTGAGCAAAGTCTGCTGCGGACAATCATTGAGTAAGCTACCATGAGTAAGCCTAACTGGAATCCTATTATTATTAAGAGGGGGGTTGTAAGACAAGTGGGGGTCATTTACTAAGGGCCCGGTTCGCGTTTTCCCGACGTGTTACCCAAATATTTCCGATTTGCGCCGAGTTTCCCTGAATTGCCCCGGATTTGGCGCACAACGATCGGATTGTGGCGCATCGATGCTGGCATGCACGCAACGGAAATGGCGGGGGCGGGCCGAACGAAAACCCAACGGATTCGGAAAAAAACGCCGCATTTTAATTAAAAAATGTGTCGCGAAATTGCACTACCTTCACTCAGCCCGGCTCGGTCTCGGTGTATTCCAGTGCGTTCCGATGCTCTTCAGCGCAGCAGCGCCACCTGGTGGACATCGGAGGAACTACCATAATAAATCCCGGCCGGACCCGAATCCACCGAAGAGAACGCGCCGCTGGATCGCGAATGGGCCGGGTAAGTAAATCTGCCCCAGTATCTAAATGTCGCTGGTGGTCCCGCGACCCATATCGCGGGTCACAGGCGTACCCGTGCCCCTCTACCCCCGCTGGCGCATTGCCTGCGCATCTCACCTGTTCTGGCTACTGTTCCGACTCCTTCCGATAAAGCGCGGGCTTCACGAAATTTAAAGGGCCAGCGCACCGTTAATTGGCGCTGGCCATTTTCAGAAAGTGTATGAGCCTATCTCTTTTTGCACAACCTGCCAGATCTTTGAGCCTATGCCATTCAGAAAGCTACCCTGCAAAATTCCTGTATTTCTATGTGTTCCTGCTCCTGTGTTCCCGTGTTCCTGCATTCCCGTGTGTTCCAGTTCGTTTCTGTGTTCCCGTTCCCATCTGCATGGACCTCCCATTGCTGACCCCGGATGACCTTGCATCTCTGCCACCTGCCCTGACCTTGTGCCTGAACCTGACCACGAGACTGTCTCCTGCTAAGATACCTCGAACTCGGCTGCCACCGTGGGCTAGTCGCACCTGTGGGACAACCTGGTGGTACCCAGCCGCAGCGGCGGGCCAAGGGGAAGACCAAGTGCCACTTCCGGTCCCAGGTGTCGGCTAGTACCACCTCCCACGGTGGTCCAGAGTGTCCTGACAGTAAGATCCGGCCATGGATCCAGCCAAAGTTCTGCTTCCCATTTGGCTTGATCTTGCCACCATCATGGTCTAGCAGTCCTGGCAGATTGCCGTGCAGCGCAAACAGCTGGGACAAGTCACCGCCATGCTGCAACAGTTGCTAGCCACTCAGCATCAGCATCTGGTTCCTGAGAGTGCTCCTGCTGTGTCTTCTGCTACCCCGGCTTGTCTTCCTGCCGCTGAACCCAGACTACGACTGTCAATGCCTAACAAATATGATGGGGACCCCAAGCGATGCAGGGGCTTTATTACCCAGTGCTCCCTGCACTTTGAACTCATGCCGTCTCAATTTGTCACGGAGCGATCCAAGGTGGCATTTATCCTCAGCCTCCTCTCCAGGAAGGCCCTGGCTTGGGCTACCCCTCTGTGGGACTGAGTCGACCCGGTCACGCCTACCCACACAGCATTCCTGGTGGAATGCTGGTCCATGTTCGAGGAACCTGCACAGGCCTCCTCTGCTGAGACTGCGCTACTGAATCTGCACGAGGGGAACTGTTCCATGGAAGAATATGCTGTCCAGTTCCATACCCTGGCCTCGGAACTCACCTGGAACGATGCAGCCCTGTCCGCAACCTTCAGAAAGCTTTGCCTCAAGTTAAGGACGCATTGGCCACTCGTGATCTGCCGTCTACCCTGAGTGGTCTCATCACCTCGGCCACTCGGATTGACGCGCATTTAGGGAGAATACCGAGGGGTTACGCCAAGACAAGCCCTAAGGCCGTCCACGACGTCTACCTCCCGTGGCACCTGCTTTCCAAAGGCCGCTCCAGCCTGCGGCTGTACCATCTGCAGAGGAGCCTATGCAGGTGGATGGAGCCAGACTCTCCTCCCAAGAGCATTCCAGTAGACGTCAGGAGAACCTCTGCCTGTATTGCACCAGTCCGGAGCACTTCATTGGGTCCTGTCCTGTTTGTCCCCAACGTTCGGGAAACACCAGCACCTAGTGTTCTTTGGAGAAGCGTCCCTAGGTGTGTGCAAAGCTTCTCCACGTCTGATCATTCCCTTGCTCCTCAGTGTTGGTACCGGTAGCAAGTTCCAAGTGTGTGCCTTCTTGGACTCCAGGTTGGCAGGAAACTTCGTGGATGGTCCGTCTCAAGAAGCCGCTGGTCATCTCGTCAGTTAGTGGTCAGATTCTCCAGGATCCAGTCTGCTACCGCACTAAGCCAATTTCAATGCAAATCGGTGCTCTGCGTAGGGAGAGACTGTCCTTCTTTTTGCTGCCACGCTCTACCACGTCCCTCCTGCCAGGTCTTTCATGGTTGCAGCTCCAAGCACCCGTTCTTAATTGGAAGACGAGAGAGATTCTCGGTTGGGGCCCTGACTACCAGTCTCGCTGCATGGAGGTTCCACGTCCTGTGCCAGTCATGCTCTCTTCCATGGTCCACAAGCCTCTGCAGGGTCTTCCTGCTTGATATCAGGGCTTTGCAGACGTCTTTGCAGATGTCCCTTTGACTAGCCTATTGATCTGCTGCCGGGTACGTCTCCTCCTCGGGGTCGGGTGTACCTGCTTTCTGTGCCCGAGACATCAGCCATGACGGACTACATTAAAGAGAACCTGCAGAGGGGGTTCATGCGTAAATCCTCTTCTCCGGCTGGTGCAGACTTCTTCTTTGTGACCAAAAAGGATGGGTCACTCAGTCCATGTATCGACTACCACAGTCTTAACAAGGTCACCGTTAAGAACCGCTATCCTTTGCCTCTGATCACTGTGTTGTTTACGTGGTCTTCTCCAAACTGGACCTTTGTGGGGCCTACAACCTCATTCGTATCCGTAAGGGTGATGAGTGGCAGACCGCCTTTAACACTCGTGATGGGCACTTTCAGTATTTGGTCATGCCATTTGGACTTTGTAATGCACCAGCCGTCTTTCAGGAGTTTCTCAACAACATCTTCAGGGATTTTCTATATACCTATGTCGTGGTTTATCTTGATGATATACTGGTGTTCTCTGCGGACATTGAATCCCATCGTTCCCACGTACGTCAAGTCCTCAGTCGTCTAAGAGCCAATTGCCTCTACGCCAAACTTGAAAAGTGGCAGTTCCATCAGAAGAGTCTTCCCTTCCTTGGCTACATCATCTCTGAAAAGGGTCTATAGATGGATCCAGCCAAGTTGTCTGCGGTCCTTCAATGGCTACGCCAAGTAGGATTAAGTGCTATACAGAGGTTCCTGGGCTTTTGAGAACTATTACAGGTAGTTTATCATGCATTACTCCTCTATGGTGTCTCCTATTGTGGCTATGACTAGGAAAGGCTCTGGCGGCTGAAGAAGCCTTCTGTAAATTAAAGTCTGCCTTTGCCTCAGCCCCAGTTCTCACACAGCCTGATACAGAGAAGCCTTTATACCTGGAAGTAGATGCCTCCTCAGTATTAGCTGGGGCGGCCGAACCCTTACATGCGGGTTCTTCTCTAAGACTTTCTCCACGGCAGAGAGAAATTACTCCATAGGAGACAGAGAACTTCTGGCCATAAAACTTCTGGCCATAAAAACTACAGGCCTGGCGTAGTTTTGCCCAGAGGACGCACTACCTGCTGGAGGCATCAAGAGGCCCAAGCCTCTTAATGTATTTTGTAGGACACAGTGGGGCGTGGAACAAGTGCCGGCGTATGATCAATCTCTCCCTATGAGTGTATCTTGGATTGCTCCAGGGTAATATTACAAGGTTCTACAAGGGGTAATTGGGCAACAATTGCCTGTATATTACTCTCTGTGTCAGCTCTGCTATATACAATGCTTTATAGAAAAATGTCCTGCTTTCATAACTGTGATAATAATAACATCAATAAGGTTAAGGGTCCTTACTGTCTGGCAGGGAAGTGTTCTGCAAAAAGAAACTGCTGTTTGGTATTTGCTCAAATCCAAGATATACTACGAGCTGTACTGGAAGTTCTGGCTCCATTTTCAGGACCACGGAATAGTTGGTAGAGGTCACATTTACATTTAAGATTATACTCTTATCCTTGGTCAGCTGCGTCTTAGACTCATTAGATGGTGAGCTCTGGTTTTTGATCAATACAATCTATAAAAACAAGAAAGAATAATGCGATGCGAACTAATAAAACATATGAATTATTGTTTTTTACACATCATACTATAAAGGCTTGGTAGGATGCAAATGCAAAACTCATCAGATGCAGTAAAAGTAAGAAGAAATCATGCCACAAGTTGTGCCCACCTCAATGTACTCTGTTATATTTTCAACACTTATTCCGGTATGATCAGATCCAAGCAATATTTTAACCACAGGGCCCACTATTTCCACAGGACTTAGGTGACTAAATGGATTAACGGAGAGTGCCAAGAGCTAAAAAGCAAAGCAGAAAAAGTATCAATAATGTGGAGCCTGAAATTAGAAGTTAATATTTGCATAGACCCCGTATAGTTCTTCTATAACTTCAGTGTGGGGATATTAAAATAAGTAATATGTTGCTATTTTACTGTCATGTTAAAGGAAACCTACCACCACGGAAATTAAGGTAGATCCTCTAATGTAAAGTAATTTAGACCTTTTTAAAGGCTAATTCTTGCATGGCCGATAACTTCAATAAACTTTAATTTGCCCAATATTCAAATTTTCAGAGCTGAGACCGCGCAGCTGGTGGCCTGCATTCTATGCATGCCCAGTAGCCTCTTTTAAAAAATTTAATATTGGCCGAATTAAAATTTATTAACCCTAAAAAGGGTTATATAACTATACATTAGAGGAATCTGCCACTGGATCTACCTTAATAGTTAGATCCGTGGTGGTAGGTTTCCTTTAAACCAGTCCCACATATACCGTAATTATATTATATTTACTAGCCATGACAACTGAAACATACCACAGTTTAATAATATAATGTCACATCATATATGGAAATATCCACAATAGTTTGTTACCAAAACACTTAATGTCTGGTACTCTCCAGTTTGTTTACGCAAAGTTGATGAGTCGGGGAAGTTGACCCTGCAGGCTGCTGGAAAATCAGTGGTAAAAGGTCTTGAGATCAGGTCTGAAGAATTCACTCTGATGATAGCATGAAACCAAGAAGGACAATATACAATGTATAAGTTACAGAATAAAAAGTGTCATCCAAAGTGCTGTATACCGATAGTTTTCACTTCTGATTGAAGAACAAATATGAAAGCACAGTTTGGCTCAGATGATCATAACATTTATTTGAATAGAGAGAGAGAGGAATAAACTGCTAATGGTCTGTAATATAATACAAGAAATAAAATATCAACACAGATATTTTTATCATCATTTTTAAGTTGAAGTAGTCTAAGTTATATAATACACACAGTATATACTCTATTATCTATATGTCCCCTGCAAAAATTTTTATTAAAATTTTGGAACACAATATCTTCATCTTGTGGTAGATATTTGTTACTGCATATTACATTAAAAATCACCTTTTCATCCCCATTTAGTCTTGATTTTGAACTAAACTAAATTAAATATTCTCATTACACCACTTACAAATAATACGTTGATTTCAGTGATTTTTCACACCACTCAAAAAAATGCTGAAAATAATAATAGTCCATAGTTTTATATACAACATTGTGCAAGAAATTGGGCTCCAATGTAATGTACCTGGCCACAGTCATGCTGGATATGTTGGATGTGAAAGAATAATTCTGTACAGAATTGTTTCCTAGGGACAACAAAGCCTCTTCTACATAATCCATAGATGAAACTGAGGAGTCTAATATCCAAATCACCTGGGTAACAGAAGGAAAAACAATATTCTGACTTAGGAGTAGGAGTAAGTAAAAAATTATTTATGCAACAATACATGGAGAAAATTTCCTACAAATCGCTGTATAAGAAGAGAGTACAAAAAGAGAACAAACCTGATCAGAAGACAAGTTCTTAAAATTATCCATAGACGCCCTCATTGTCATATCAAAGCTGTTGAATAGAGACTGCACTGTGTCAATCACAGATTGACTGGATATATTAACTTCATCAATCACCGTGCCTAACAATTGACCCCCGAGTGTCAGCAAAATGTTACTGGCATTGACCTGAAATAAACATCACAACAATAATTAACGCAAACATTCAACTTGGGTCTTTAGGTATAGTGTCAGTCATCTATATGATAAATCTTTTGTGCTTGTAGCTGACTTGGAGTAAAGCCATACAGGGTCAGCCCGGCACTGTTTTAAGAAGATCCATATGATGTCTAATAGAGTATGCCACCATTTCACATTTCCCTGCCACATTTATACAAAAGCCATAACAATGGAAGCACAACAGAGGAGTGGTGGCTCCTAATGCTCTAAGGTTCTGTACAAACCAAGGCTGCAATAAATGTATTATTATGTCTGTAATCTACCATTGCTGATGTAGAAGGGAACAAAAGCAGAAGGGGAGCTGAGCTATTTACACAGATGGTCACACACAATAGCCTCAACAGGTTCCACCTGCAGATGTATGATACATCAGACAATGTATTCCAAACCGAACCTTAGGATTCACATTTACCTGAGCCGCTGGTGTCAACAGATCACTGGAGTTGAGCAGCTCTGTCAGTATATCTGAAACCTTTAATAAAAGTGTAACATTCCAGATGTCTGGCGCTATCTTCCCCAGCTGAGACACAATCTCAGAAGTGGCCTGTAAATTAGAAAGCAATGAATTATGAATTGCTAAATAATTCTTGTGTTACTGGTTAACAGTCAAGCCATTTAACCCTTTCATATTTTAGCTCAGAAAGGAAAATAGGTTAATAAAGGTGTTTTCCGTCATAAAAAATATGGCCTACTGCCATATAAAAACTTGTCTCATAAAATAGAATTTTCACTTAGCCGCTGTGTTGACAGAAACCTTCCTGCTGCCCCGCATTCACCACTTTCTGACATAGGGGACAGTTTCGGTGCCAGCGCTTTTCTGGTGATGCCTGATAATCTCACAAGCAATTTGATGCTTTCATGTGTCTAAAGCTACATGCACACGATGTATGCCCGCCGTACCGTAGTATGGCGTGCATACATCAGCGCCCGGGAGAGGAGGGAGAGAGCACTGCTCACCCCCACCCCTCTCCAAAGGAATACACAGTGCTGTATTCCGTAGAAAGATAGGACATGTCCTATCTTTCTACGGGCTACGGAACGGTAACTCCTTTACGGGGCCGAGAGGCCATCGAAGTGTATGGGGGACATATATATACGCCATATATAAGTCGGCCGTATACACATCCCCCATATGTTCGTGTGAATGTAGTCTAAGATTGGATTTGAACTCAGGACCTTGGCATCAGAGGCAGCACCACACTGTGTTCAACCAGAACCACACCTAAAAGCCTCATTGGAAATCTTATGCATAACCGCACTCAATATTGATATATGAAGATATTTATAGGTCTCATATAGCTCATTGTAAGCCAATATAGATATACATCCATATACCATTTTTATGTGCCTGTAATGAAGATAGCTATTGAGACTTTTAAGCTACCACATTAGATTTCTGCCTCCGATACCTCTGTTCCTGAGTTCCATCCTATTCAAGCCAAATTTTAAAATCTGTCTGTAAAATTTTGTAAACTTAGATGCAGTGTGCATGAACTGATGTGAAGAATGTTCCCAAGAGGGAGTAGTTCCTTCAGTGTCAAAAAGAAGCTTCTAGTCAAAAATGTCCAGGCTAAAAAACTCATGTAAGACTTCAAAATGAAGATGCTTGCTATTGGGACTTCTATGGCTAAGAAAAACCACATTCTACTAACAGGTGAGCTTGTAGCTCATTACCCTGATACATGGGGTCTTGAATTCCATACCATTTAAGATACATAGTGAAAATTGGTCTATGTTTGTGGTCCAATCAGGTGGCACACTCACAGTTGGAAATTTAGAACTGGTTTATTATCGGTCTTGAGAACACAACGCGTGATCTGCAGATCTGCTGCTGAGTTCAATGCTCTGTCAGTAAGCTATAATTTGCAAACCCACTGTATATCCTATTTAATAAAAAAAAAATCAAATGTAAAAGCAATATACTTTCTATATTAATTCCTTTTAGTTTTCTGGATCTCTGGTTGCTGTCATTCAACCGGAAGCTTCATTGTTTACTTCCTATAGACAGAAACAGTCCATGGTTATGTGAGGTGCACAGTTCGTGGTATCACATAGAGTGGGGACCTCTCTGATGCTTCTAATAGAATAGAAAAAAATGTGAGGAAGTAAAACAGAAAGTATATTGGAAAATTGTAAAACTTTTCAATGCACAACCAATATCAATTATTTATTGGAAGTTTCCAAACCCTTTAAGTCTAAAAAAAAATAACACTAGGTATGCCTGGTGACATATTTGTCTTCCATGCTATTTGACTCCCTCATGTTTTTCATGAACACCATGTAGGATTACCGGAGTTTGGGACACGATACTTTAGTTTACAGTAGCCACAATGGCTACAGTACAGTTCCATGATGTGGTACTATGTAACATGGCATTGTAAAGTGAGACATACCAGTTTATCTTGCTATAATACAATACTTTTGTTGGTGTTGTAAATGAGCTGTAAATAGAAGACAAAGATAGTTTATGTTGAATTATATAAAAATTATATTACATTGTATGTAAGTTTTCCTACCTGTATTGCACTTTCAAGTGTTAAATTATCAAGAGCCTCTGGCTGGAGTAGAGTGACAGCATCTAAGTTCGGTGCCGTCACTGAAGTTTTAGGTTTTGTCACAACTGGTTTTTTGGTGGTAGTACTCTTCCTCGTGAAAAAACAGAATCCAAACAAACATAAAGCACGCCCCTAAAAGAAAATAAAGCTCATTACACATAATGATATACCGTATGTACATATATGTATAAATTGCTTTTTCCAGCTGTTTTTCTCCATTCAGGTGGATAGCACTTGTTTACACCTACTTAACCCTAAACACAATGGCATTGTTTCTAAATTAAAACAGTATTAGTCAGCAAACTGCTTTGTATTGGATTATAAAATATAGATAATAGAATTGATTAAAAAATTGCTGTACAATAATAGAATTTTTAGCAAATGTAACAGAATATAAGTACTGAAGTAAAAGGCACTAATGCTAAAACCTATGTCCAAATGCAGAACACCAGATGTTTACAGTCACTCACCTTGATTTTATGATGCTCATTAATTTTGGGAATATCTAGAAAAAAAGATATGAACAACTGAGGAAAAAAATCATACACTAAATAAAATGTATCAGTGATGCTTGTGCACTACTTATCCATTCTTTTTAATGACATACATATTATTTACTTTAATGTACTGCAATGTTATTCCAGTTTGGTAGAAAATCAGCATTTATTAAAATTCCTATTCTGTGCTCTGACAGTTTGTGTTATAGGGATAGGGATCCTGTGTGGTTCCAAATTCCCTTTTCCAGCTGCAGAAATAACCATGAATAGTTTTCTAAGAAGTCATTATTAATGGCCGAGTTTTTGACATGTAATGCAGTGTTGCTCTTCTACTTTTGCATCATGTAGCCCCATCCCGCACCACCTTCCCAGTATAATTAGACTCTTACCAAACGAACAGATAAATCCCATCTTGTCTTCACAGGCTGGAGCCTCTTTCCATTTTTCCTGGGTGCCTTTAAATATTATAGTGCACCCTGAACTCCTCTGTGCCATCCTCTTGGCCAGTTTGTGTCTACCTACAAGGAATACATACAACATACATTTGCTCTGGTTCAGTAGTCATTATGACATTCCCATGCTCTCCAGCTATTGGTAAACTACAGCTCCCAGCAGAGAAGCAAGGTAATTTCAGTCTAACAAGTCCCTTACCTCAGCTTAACCTTTGACTCACCCCTATGTTGCAAGAAACTCTTTTAAACCATTGTCACTTCAGAAATACTTGCATATGTTTTTATTATATCCCACTCAAGACTGTAGAATTACTTGCCTTCATAAATTTTCTATTTTGCTTACTATTGATTATAAAAGAGTTGTGACAATGGTGCGAGCACAGTTTAGATCATTCTGTCTACATGCACTTAGTAGCAGTGGTACATAATATTGTAGCTTTGTCTTATTCAAGTAAATAGGGTAAAGGTGCAAAACCATTCACCACCTCTATTAAGTGGAAAGTGTAGACAGAAGAGACTGTAGTGCTTGTATTAGGGACCAGGACTCCATGGCTTCTTCAAACACCTGGTTGGGTGATATGGCACTCAAGCTGTAATCACTCACTGAACACATACCATAAATGTCTTTGTCATTTCTTTTTTTGCGTTTCTCATAGGGATGATCATTTTTCTTTTCGTTGTGACTGTACTCTTTGTGGTCTAGGTCTCTTCTTTTATGCTGATGTCCATTTAGGTGTTCTTGCTGGTCTAGGTCCATTCTTTTGAGCTGATCTTCGTATTGGTCTCCATGTGGATCTAGGTCTCTTCTTTTGTGTAGATCTCCATTTTGGTCTTCTTGCGGATCTCTGTCTCTTCTCTTATGCTGGTCTTCATTGTAGTCTTCACGCTGGTCTATGTCTCTTCTCTTGTGCCAGTCTTCATTTTTGTCTTCTTGCTGGTCTATGTCTTTTATTTTGTGTTGGTCTTCTTGCTGGTTTTGTTGTTTGTCATTGTGCTGATCCATTTTATTGCCCTGTTCATCTTGATTTTGTTGGTTTTGATCTGGTGCTTGCCCTGTCTCATACAATAAATTATGCAAGATTGATTAAGTCCTGGGTTAATATAAAACTTGTTTTTAGAACTTAAGATGGATTTTAGCTGTAGTGCTAACACAGGCATTTAAAGAGGTTTTATGAGAAAAGTCAACATTTTGTATGTGTATAACATGAAAAACACTTTACCATAATAATTTGTCTACTCTTTAAATCCAGCAGTTACATTATTGTCTAGCTGGTCATGTGACTTCTCTTGGGCCTTGTTTTGGCAATTCCTATTATATCTCGAATTTTTTAAAAAAATGACGAATCACATTAAAAATCAGGTACTTCCTGGCCTACATCGTAGGCCACAGAGTGGCCGAATGACAGAGTGTGGAGGTGGCGGCAGCAGCATCATGAGGTCAGAGAGTGGCACATTGACAAATTCTGGAGCTGGCAGCAACATGGTAGGCCACAGTGTGGCACAATGAAAAAGTGTGGAGGTGGCGGCAGCAGCATGAGGTCAGAGAGTGGCACAATGACAAATTCTGGAGGTGGTAGCAACATGGTAGGCCACAGTGTGGGAGAATGAAAGAGTGAGGAGGTGGCGGCAGCAGCAGCAGGAGGTCAGAGAGTAGCACAATGAAAAATTCTGGAGATGGCAGCAACATGGTAGGCCACAGAGTGGCACAATGAAAAAGTGTGGAGGTAGCGGCAGCAGCAGGAGGTCAGAGACTGGCACAATCACAGTGTGTGTAGGTGGGCGTCAGCAGTAGCAGCAGTATGAGGCCAGCGAGTGGCACAATGACAAATTCTGGTGGTAGCAACATGGTAGGCCACAGTGTAGCACAATGACAGAGTGTGGGGGTGCCGGCAGCAGCAGCAAAGTGGCACAATGATGAGTGTGGAGGTGGGTGACAATTGCAGTCCCTGGTAAAGATGGTGGGAGGCAGATGGAGCAACTGGCAGCAGAAGTGTGGCATCAGGTGGGTGGCAGCATCAGAATAGTGGCTGAGGCAGGTAGTTAGAATTCAGACTCATTTCTCAACGTTTGGGGGAGGCATCATGGCTGATGTAATCTGATGCATAATGCATTGGTGTGTTGAAATCCTGGCCAATCCACACCTCATTCATATTGACAAAGGTCATTCTCTCCACATTACGGGTGGACAAGTGGGTTCTCCTTGGGGTAACGATGGCCCCCGCCGCACTGATGCCACACTACTGGCCGGGCATGACAGCTTCTCTACTGAAAACTCTGCAAGTTGCAGCCACAGATCAAGTTTGGCTGCCCAGTAGTTCAGGGGATGTATGGTGGCACTGAGCCCAGACCACCTAGTAGATCTATGGCTGCTGGAAATGAACAGGACAGAGGTTGGTTGAGGACAGGTGAGGGCTGCTGAGCTGCTCCTGGGCCATGCCAACTAAGGGTTGTATCTGACGAACCCACGGACTCTTGGCTGGGGTTTTCAGATGTCATTTGGGAGGAAGTGGATGACCTAGTCAACCAATCGTTAGAATCGATTCGCCCATCTCTAATTATATCATATCTATATACAGAATCCTGGCTCTGAATGTACAGTCTAGTTTTATGTACTTTTTTTATTTATGTATAGATGGGAACTCCTTATCCAATGTACAGCATTATCAATACTTTAGGAATACACCAATGCAGTTACCAATGACACTGCACTTTAGCGAATTATACAGATGCAATTATTGCTGACTAAATACTAAATAAAAATATTCCAATTGCCCTCCTAAGGGTGATGCTACATATCGCGTTTTTGGTCCGTTTGAACACATGCCTTTTTAATGCGTTTTGAATGGTTACCATGTGTTTGGCTGGTTTTGTTTCACAGCTGCCTACACATCCAGAAATGAAGATAAACAGGTTTAAACAGCCAAATGCAGGGTAAACTTTAAAAAAACGCATGCACTTTTAAACAGACTGAAAATGCATGCTTCAAAATGGTCCAAAAACGCCTCATTCACACGGCGGTTGGGGGACGTATATACACGGCTGACATATATATGTCGGATATACGCCCCAACATGTCCTATCTTTCCCCGGAATACGACGCCATGCCCCATGTTTCTCTTTGGAGAGAGGCAGGGGTGAGCGGTACAGCGAGCACACATGTGTGTGAATTTAGTCTAAGTCCGTTGTAGGTGCACAGAATTGGAATCCTACTCCAATGTGTAATGAGTATAAATTCTGGCACACCGGCTGTTAAATGCAAAGTAAATACATTTTTATTGCAGCAATTTGTGTGTACGTTTTCGGCTGTTCCTCAGCCTTTTTCAAACACTACAATTCAAAGATATACCAGAGAATGAGTGTAAGTGAAATGACCTAATAAATTGCAAATGTTAAGTCCATATGTTAGTATCTTTTTCTCTCTACCATCTCAACAACCACATTGTGAATACACGTTCATCTGTTTATATGCTTATTTCTATCTATATCTATACTGCCATTTTGCTTATTAGACCATAGTGTTTCTCAGATATACCCACAGATTCTGGGAGTCGTGGGTCATCTCTGCATATTTGACTTGTGATTTGGATGAACTGCACATATTGTATAAATTGTAGATGCTGTATACAGTGCCTACAAGTATTATTCAACCCCCTGAAGATTTAGCAGGTTTGATAAGAAGCAAATAAGTTAGAGCCTTCAAACTTCAAACAAGAGCAGGATTTATTAACAGATGCATAAATGTTACAAACCAAAAAGTTATGTTGCTCAGTTAAATTTTAATACATTTTAAACATAAAAGTATGGGTCAATTATTATTCAACCCCTCAAACCACCAGAATTCTGTTTGGTTCCCCTAAAGTATTAAGAAGTAGTTCAGGCACAAAGAACAATGAGCTTCACATGTTTGGATTAATTATCTGTTTTTCCAGCCTTTTCTGACTATTTAAGACCCTCCCCAAACTTGTGAATAGCACTCATACATGGTCTACATGGGAAAGACAAAGGAGCATTCCAAGGCCATTAGAGACAAGATCGTGGAGGGTCACAAGGCTGGCAAGGGGTACAAAACCCTTTCCAAGGAGTTTGGCCTACCTGTCTCCACTGTTGGGAGCATCATCCAGAAGAGGAAGGCTTATGGAGCTACTGTTAGCCTTCCACGGCCTGGACAGCCTTTGAAAGTTTCCTCCCGTGCCGAGGCCAGGCTTGTCCGAAGAGTCAAGGCAAACCTAAGGACCACAAGGAAGGAGCTTCGGGAAGATCTCATGGCAGTGGGGACATTGGTTTCAGTTAATACCATAAGTAACGTACTCCACCGCAATGGTCTCCGTTCCAGACGAGCACATAAGGTACCTTTACTTTCAAAGCGTCATGTCAAGGCTCGTTTACAGTTTGCTCATGATCACTTGGAGGACTCGGGTACTCGTTATTCGAGACGAACTTTTCCCGATGCATTTTTCAAGGGGACCAAGGGTCTGCACAGGGAAGCTTGGCCAAACACCTGGGAACCTCAGAAAAGGATGGAAACACCACGGAAATGGACAGGAAACAGCAGGGGCAGCATGCATGGATGCCTCTGAGGCTGCTTAATCGCACCATTATGCCAAAATTATGGGCAACAGCATGGCCATGACAGAGTGACCCGAATGAGGCTCGATAGCATCTAAAACATCCGATAATTGACCCGACACTATGGGACGGGTACGCAGAGCCGCGGGGCAGCAGGCTAGAGAGTGTCATGGGCGACATACCCTAAATGACTCAGGTTTCACCAAAGGTGTGACCAAGAAGCGCTGAAATGATTTCCTATGTGACAAAAGGTTGACGGTATATAGTCGATAACACAGCATGGTGGCGGAAATATTGAACACATATGTTGTTCCATACCTCAGAGACATTAAATTGGCTTTAGAGGCAGCAGCAAATATTCGATCCATCTGACAATCCGCAAAGTCAGCGGAAAGCCAAGAGTCACACAGGAAGTACCAGGTCTTCTGAGCAGCCAAATCAGTTGCAGTAACACGGTGCACATACCTGTCAGAGATAACCCGTGAGGTCAGAAGCAGCAAATATTCGATCCATCTGACAATCCGCAAAGTCAGCGGAAAACCAAGAGTCACACAGGAAGTACCAGGTCTTCTGAGCAGCCAAATCAGTTACAGTAACACGGTGCACATACCTGTCAGAGATAACCCGTGAGGTCAGACAAGGGTGTAACTTTTTGGCTGGCTATATCACAAACCTATAAACTCCAATTAAACGTGTACTTATATGTTAACCATTTTCTATTTTTCCCATTTTATAAGATAGCATTTTAGATGAATATTTTTTTTTGCTTTGCATTCAAAATCTTGACTTACCAGGATGGGCTGATACCCGAGTTACTATGCCAAAGCCTCAGACTGTGAAGCTCCCCGAGGTGCCTTGTCTTCAAGAGAAAGACATCTACAGCTCCTCTGTGGAACACCGGCCTCCCAGAATCTGATAGGAGATGGGGGTCAGACTGCCCTTCTGAACCATACAGGGTCATTACCACCTACAAGAACAAATATTATATAGAATATAAAGATGTATTACTGGCAATGATCTGGCTAAGTTTAATATATAAAATATATATTAATAAGTTTGTATATAAAATATGCCAAAGAAATAGTAATGGCGTTGGCTAGTCCAAGATTAATATATTCAAAAGTAAGAAACAAAGGGGAGATTCATTTTCTAACTGAGAAGGCACATAAATCTCTGCCTCCCCACCAATTTCCTGGCTTCTTCAACCCACACTCCACCGTGGGCGTGTTAGGGCAGGTAGTGAACGGCCAGACCACCTGATTTATCATAGTCTCTGCTGGAAAACGGTGAAGACTATAGCACAAAACTCTGCCAGTACAAACCTGGTCTCAGGTCTGAACTGGCGGAGTTTGTGCTTGATCAACTAAAAGGGCAGAGCCCGAACTAAATATTGGTGCCAAAGTGCTGGCGGGGGGGGAATTTTAAGACTGGAGCACAATATACTAGTCTTAATAATTTCCCCCCCAAAGATTCACTTGTACTACACCAACACTTCTTTAAGATGTGACATACACAACATATACCTGGGAAGTCGTACCAGATCCCATACGAAAGCCAGTACATACTTTGACCATATACCTATGGTGAAAAGCAGGCTCATTATCCGTAAGGATGGCAACTCTGACCTAAAAATGGCAAAACATACATAATATCAATATTACAAGTACCTTCTTACTTACCTTGTACAGCTGATATCACAAGCATACCTTTTTTAGATCTTCTTTATCTTTTTTCCATGCCCAAAACAACACAATAAAAAAAAATCCAACCAGACTACCAAGCAATGCCAACCCAACTGGGTTATTTGCCACATTTGCAAACAGCATGAGAGTGTCACTGAGGTCTACAACATGTGGCATGACCAAGAACGAACTTGCAAAAAATGTTAGGTGGGTGCACAGACAGTGGGTTTCTGACTCTGTGCTTTTGGCTCCAACCTGTCCAAAAATAATAGAAATGTAAATGATAAATATCATAGGATGTACATGTGCCTTTACTAACAACATTGCCATTGCCAGCAAGAAAAAGCATTTACTATATTTTATTCTCTCCAGATATAACCGAAGAGGTGTTTTACATACAAAGTATTGTGCCAACTTACTAATAGTTGGTTAATGTGAGTGGAAACATTCTTGTTTATATTAAAGTACAACTATGTCCAGCAGTTTCTTTGCTATATTCCTTGGCTTAACCTGTCCATGCAGTACCCTCTTTCTATGCTGGTTAGCCCTGTGAGACCATAGCTTGTTAACATAAAGGATATAGATATGGTTTTACAAAGGGGAGGAGCTACTGCTCTCTGCTCACACACAGAATGTCCATTAATTCCAGTTTGTAATTCTGCTTAACTTCTTCTGTGTCTCTATCCTTCTCAAGCTGTGTAATACACCTTTCTGCAGCTTCATCCACCACCTTCAGCTCTCCCAATTTCTACACAGCAAGGAGCTGTTAACCATTAGCATTTACACAGCACAGACTAAACACTTAATTTAGCTATTTAATTGCTGGTTTCCATTATGTATTACATGCGCCAAACTCTTCCATGTGACAGAAGCTGCCAGGTTAATCACTATATAGTCCTGCATGTACACACTATACAGTGTTCAGTGGATTTACTTGTAGGAATCTCACTGGATTTACTGCTAACTAATTTAATAATTGGACCTATTGCATCTTGGAAAATGTGGGCAGCCCAAACTTGACTCAGCTTCAGGGCGCAAACATGAAGAAGTTAGTCTATAGACACTTCAATGCTGCTGAGGAAGATTTCTCAAGAAATACCCTAACCTTATCATGTTCACCTAACAAAGGCATGCATAAAGGTATATTTTACCTATACTAAGGGTGTTGTAATGACTCTGACTTAAAGCGAACCTGTCACAAGGAATGTCATTTTTAGCTGATGTCCAATATTCTATTTTATGCTGATCATAGAACTTACAAAAAGTTTTAGTTGTTCCTGATAATTTGCTTGGGTAAAAGATACTTTAGTTTATATGACCTCGGGCCTCTAGGTAAAGCCTGTTATATATGTATTAGTATTATTCTACTTCTAGTTTTGACTTCCAGGGTCACAGACACATCAGTTCAAAAAATAATAGATAATGAGAGGTACTCACATAGCAGCCATAGTCATTCCATACTCTCACATCTTCATCCCAGAAAACACACTGTGCAGCAAATAGGCTTACAGAAAATGCCAAACTTGTCTGCTGCTCCCATATGCTCTGATTTGTTAAACTCACATTGATATAGTAAACTCCAGTGCCATTCAAAAAGTACTCCGGTGCCAACACCCAGGTATATAAACCATCTAGCAACAGAGAAAAAACATTGCATTGTCATTTGACACATGCATTTTTACATATTACCGTGTATATACTCATGTATAAGCCGAGTTTTTCAGCACAAAAAATGTGCTGAAAATCCTCAACTCGGCTTATACACGAGTCAATACTGCCAGCCCAGCACTTAAAAAAAAAACTTATATATTCACCCTCTGGCAGCCCCGATGCACAGCGCTGCTCCACCAAAGTCAGCACGGCTCCTCTTCTGGCTTCCGCGCCTGTCTTCTTTCTTCGGTAACATCCTGCAGGGCGCGGCCATGTTTCTTCATGGTCGGCGCATAGTATGACGTCAGGCGCGGAAGCCAGAAGAGGAGCCGGGCTGACATCGGGGGAGCAGCATTGCGCATCAGGGAGGGTGAGTATATAAGGTTTTTTTTTTTTTTTTTAGTGCTGGGCTGGCTGTATACTACTGGGGGCAGGCTGGGCTGGCTGTATACTACTGGGGGCAGGCTGGGCTGGCTGTATACTACTGGGGGCAGGCTGGGCTGGCTGTATACTACTGGTTGCAGGCTGAGCTGGCTGTATACTACTGGGGGCAGGCTGATCTGGCTGTATACTACTGGGTATATACTGTATATTAATATGTTTGGTGAGAAATAACAAATTGTGTTGTTTTTGGTTTATTACACCTGGAGTGGTTTTGAATACAAATTATATTTCATAAAAGTAACATTAAAAATATAATTATTAACAAATAATAATGGTAGTTTACATATGTCTTTTTTTAAGCACTTTTAAGCACAAACAGGAAACATGCAGGCACAGGTAAATAAACAATGTATGTACCAGGAGATTATATTAAAACAGTTTACATACAAAGGCCATAATATTAGGTGAGAAGTGACCAGTATATATAACAGAACACATCTTTCACTTTACACTGCAAAGCTAGCAGCTCAGAAATATCAGGGACAGAGGATTGGCTCTGACACCTCCCTAAGAATACTGTGTGACAGTGAGTATATATATACATATATGTGTATATGTAAATGTATGGGTATGTATCTATGTAAGCGGCATAACCTGGCCCGGGGATGGAAGGGGCCCGGCCCCATGACAGGGGAATGTCTATGTTTCATTATAAAGTGTGCACAGACAGAACGCACAGACTTGTCTCTACCTGCACTACTGCACGGGACGCCACCGGTAAAAGAGAAAGCCAGAGTAAGTACAGAGTTCTTTTTTTTTATATGAGGAGGGACATCTTATTGCTGCAGGTCACTGCATTGAGTGGAGGCTGCTGCTGGTCATTTCATTGAGTAAAGGCTGCTGCTGGACATTTCCCTTAGCAAAGACTGCTGCTGGACATTTCATTGAGCAAAGGCTGCTGCTGGACATATCATTGAGTAAGCCTAACACTGGACATCTTATTAATTATTAAAGAGGGGGGTTGTAAGACAGTGGGGGTCATTTACTAAGGGCCCGATTCGCGTTTTCCCGATGTGTTACCCGAATATTTCCGATTTGCGCCGATTTGCCCTGAATTGCCCCGGGATTTTGGCGCACACGATCGGATTGTGGCGCATCGACGCTGGCATGCACGCAACGGAAATCGGGGGGCGTGGCCGAACGAAAACCCGACGGATTCGGAAAAAACGCTGCATTTTAATTAAAAAATGTGTTGCGAAAATTGAACTTACCTTCACTCAGCCCGGCTCGGTGTATTCCACCTGGAACGATGCAGCCCTGTCCGCAACCTTCAGAAAGCTTTGCCTCAAGTTAAGGACGCATTGGCCACTCGTGATCTGCCGTCTACCCTGAGTGGTCTCATCACCTCGGCCACTCGGATTGACGTGCAGTTTAGGGAGAATACCGAGGAGTTACGCCAAGACAAGCCCTAAGGCCGTCCACGACGTCTACCTCCCGTAAGAGCGACAGTATGGGGCATCCATATTGCGCTGCTATGATTGCAACTTCAGGTCTCCAGCATGGCGGCGACAGATAGGCCGCGTTCCACTATGTATCTGGTGAAACACCTGAAAATTCTGCCTGACACAGCTCGTTTGATAAGGGGACGATGTATGGAGGCAGTGAACTAGTAGTAGATTAAAGGTGCTGCAGTTAAAACTATGTTAGTTGGATCTTGGGATGGAGCTGGCGCTCCGCTGCCAGGCGAGCTTTCGCCAATCCAAGCCCCTGTCTCTAGGCTGCTCCCCAAACAGCACTTCTAAGAACCTTTTGTATAAGATCAAGTGTAGTAGCGTTCTTATAAGTTTGGGATATGGCGGGTGAGGGGAATGGATCACCTACTCTCTTTATTTCAATGTCTAAATAATGTAAAATCTGCATGTCCTTTTCTGCTGAAAATTTGATAAGCCCATGGCATTGGTTCAAATATTCAATAAACTCATCTATCTTCTGTTCTGAATCTCTCCATAGCACACAGACGTCGTCCACATAACTGGTCTATAATGGCGGGTGAGGGGAATGTAAACAGATGCGCAAGAAGCGCTGAAATAATGTTGGTAAATGATAAAAGTTTGCCAGTATATTTTGTTGATTACACAGCAGGGTGGCGACAAAGTTAACAAGTTTGATGTGGAAGCCATGAAAAAAACCCAAAATTTCTCCTGACACAGCTCGTTTGATAAGGGGACCATGTATGGAGGCAGCTATATGGACGACTTTTGGAGGCAGCTATGGCGATGACGTGTGGAGGTAGCAATGGAGACAACGTGTGGAGGCAGCTAAAAAGACGACGTGTGGAGGCTGCTATGGAGACAATTTAATTTGTTTAGTGCCTGTATGTGGCAGTCCAAAAAAGTTTTCAAACCAGAGGAGAAGGTAGGTGGTCCTCCAGAAAAATTAAATAGATTGAGTGCCTGTATGTGGCAGTCCAAAAAAGTTTTCAAACCAGAGGAGCAGGTAGGTGGTCCTCCAGAAAAATTAAATAGATTGAGTGCCAGTATGTGGCATTCCCAAAAATTGTTTAAAACAGAGGACCGGATAGGTGGCCGTCCAGAAAAATTAAATACATAGAGTACTATAGCTAGAGCCAGTTGGCCCTGGCAAAAAATAGCCAGTTTCCTCTGCTTTAGTGTACAAAGAGGAGGAGAAGGAGGACAATGAGGAGGAGGAGTGCATACATTATTCAGGTTGAGCTTCTTTCACCTGGTGGAGAATGAAAATCCGGAGAAATCCAGGCTTTATTCATCTTGATAAGCGTCAGCCTGTCAGCGCTGTCAGTCGACAGGCGTGTACGCTTTTCTATCACCAGATCTTATATAGGCATAATATAATTGAAGATATTTTAAAAAAAAGCTATTATCCCTATTCCCAAATTGTATTTGCATTTCTTCTAAACTTAACATACGTGTTTCTGAACATATTTGTGCCAATGAATTCAGTCCCCTCTGTCTCAAAACATCCTTCTCAGTGATCAATCTAAATTTTTCAAAATTGAAATTATCCCATATTGGTGAAAACGGGAAAATCCCCTTCAAATTTAACAACTCTTTCAGTGCCTTCCAAACTTTATTCAACAACCTTGTACTATGCATACCTCTATATCTTCCCTGTGTGAGTTCCCCACTCTCTAATAACGTGAAAATTGAGTCCCTACTTCCTACACTTAAACTAACTAACCTATGATGTGCGTCGCAATTGCGTCTGCTAACTAAATATTTCAATTGGGCTGCTATATAGTAACCAAAGATCCATGGGATTCCCATTCCCCCTTGTTCTACTGTCCTGCACGTAGTAATGAATTTCATCCTAGCCCTTTTTTTTATCCCAAATCAGTTCACTCAAAATAGAGTCTATTACATTGAACAATTTTTTGGGAATCCATACTGGGCAGACCGTGGATATAGTAATTGTGGTAATAAAAACATCTTTATCAGTCCCACCCTGTCAGCTCTTGAAAAGGGCATTCTAACCCAGTTGGTAATATTATGCCGCATTTTTTCCAATATTGGGGTGATATTCAATTCCACGTATTTGTTCAGATCAGCTGTAACCATAACCCCTAAATATTTTATGGCATCATCCTTATGCAGTACCTCTACTTGCATTCCCAAGTCGGTTATTTCTCCGTCCAACGGGAGTAGTACTGTTTTTTCCCAGTTAGTTTTTAATCCCGAAAACTGTCCGAATTTTGAAACAAGATCAAAAACCTCTTTTAATATTTTTTTCTGGGGTTTGAATAGTCATTAAGACATCGTCGGCATACAACGATATCTTGTCCTTCTCGCCCCCACTTCCCCACCCCTTAATCCATTCCGCCTGTCTGATCGATATTCCAAGGCGATCCATACTGCCATTTTAATTTACAAAAAAAATGCTGGCATCAGTGCCGAGAAGGATTAACGGGGTTTTTTGTCTAGATGCAGTTTCAATTATTCGGATCACCCTGCATGTGTTGTCCTTCCCTTGTCTGCCAGTTACAAAGCCTGTTTGCTCTGAGATTGTCTTGGTAGTTGGGAGCCCTCCATGAGGTCATTGCACAGGCGGGTGAAATGAGGTAAGAGAATAGATTGCAATTTCTTATAATAGGAGATTGGCAGTCCGTCTGGACCTGGGCTTTTCCCGGAGGGTATGGACTTCAGAACCTTATTTAGTTCTTTGGTCGTGAATGGCTGGACTAACTTACTGGCTTGATCTTCGTCAAGCTTGGGGAGGCCACATGAGGTTAGGAAGTTCTCCATCTTGGACTGCCTTTTGTCCTCAGGGAGTTTAGTGTTTGGGTCTGGAATGTTGTATAATTTTTCATAAGGCCTCTGCAATTTTCTCTGTGCTGGTGACACCAGAGTCCCTAGTTATAGCTTTTATGCAGGCTCTTTCTTTTTGTTTACGAACTAAAGCTGACATCATTTTGTTTCCCTTGTCGCCGTGTGCGTATTGTTTATATCGAATCGACTGTAGGGCTTTTAGCGACGCCGAGTTTAATAGGTCTTTCACTTTATTTCGCAGTTCAATTAATATTTTTAGTGTTTTGGGTTTTTGCTTTTGTTTATGTGAGGATTCAAGTATCGTTATATGAGAGAGTAGTTTATCAAGTTTCCTGTTTTAGTCTTCTTGACATAGGAGCCGATTGATATCAGCTTCCCTCTCACTTGCATTTTATGTGCTTCCCATAAAATGGGGAAGGTTAAGTTGTTTTTCTCATTTTCTGAAAAACTTTTGGTTATTAGGGCTTCAATTCTCTCTTTGTGTATAGGGTCAGCTAGGAGCGACTCGTTGAGTCTCCAGCACCATTCACCCTTATTCGTCATTTTAAGATTGATGTTTAGTGAGATGGGAGCATGGTCAGATATGTGGATCAGTCCTATATCTATTGACCTGTGAAAGATGTTTCCTAGATGTGAAAAGGTAGTCAAGCCTATGGTAAGTGTCATGAGAGGTGGAGTAGAAGGTATAGTTCTTGGCATTAGTTCAAGTTCTCCAAACATCAACTACTCCCATGTCTCCTAGCGCTCTCATAATCTTGGCTAATTTCCTACTAGAGGGAGTGTTTGAGCTTGTGGTGTCAAGCAGCGGCTGTAGGCAGATGTTAAAATCACCCCCTAAGACAGTGATGGCAAACCTTTTAGAGACCGAGTGCCCAAACTACAACAAAGACCCGCTTATTTATCGCAAAGTGCCAACACAAATTTAATTTGTGATTTATGCTCCCTTCTCTGTCACAGTTTTCATTGATACCAGCCCCTGAGGACACCAATAAAGCAGAAAATAGTCCCAGGTAGAGCTGTCACTTTAAAATAGCACTGTGCACAGCAAGTCCTGGGCTGTCTGGGACTGCTGGAAGATACCTGGAGTCATCTCTGGTGATGGCCTGAGTGCGCACAGAAAGGGCTCCGAGTGCCACCTCTGGCACCAGTGCCATAGGTTCGCCATCACTGCCCTAAGATAATGAGGCCTTCAGTATATGACTTAAGTTTTGAAAGGGTCTGGGCAATCCATTTAGCCTGGCCAGTATTGGGTGCATATATGTTTGTGAGCATTTTTCAAGGGGACCAAGGGTCTGCTTGGCCAAACACCTGGGAACCTCAGAAAAGGATGGAAACACCACGGAAATGGACAGGAAACAGCAGGGGCAGCATGCATGGATGCCTCTGAGGCTGCCTAATCGCACCATTATGCCAAAATTATGGGCAACAGCATGGCCATGACAGAGTGACCGAATGAGGCTAGATAGCATCTAAAACATCCAATAATTGACCCTGACACTATAGGGGACGGCATGCAGAGGCAGCGGCAGCAGGCTAGAGAGTGTCATGGCGACATACCCTAAATGGACTCAGGCTTCAAACCAATTTAAAAAATTCCTTTTGGCGAGGATAACGTGTAGCACTGTATGTATCAGTATTTTGCCTGGTTAAGGCGGCTTAGAGGAACCAAAGGAGGTGAGCAAGAAGCGCTGAAATGATTTCCTATGTGAACAAAAGATTGACGGTATATTTAGTCGATAACACAGCATGGTGGCGACATAGTGACCAAGTTCCATAACGTATCTGGTGAAACACCCAAAAAATTAGCCTGACACAGCTCGTTTGATAAGGGGACGACATGTGGAGGCAGCCATGGAGACAACTTCCATGATTAAGAGTGACAGTATGGGGCATCCATATTGCGCTGCTATGATTGCAACTTCAGGTCTCCAGCATGGAGGCGACAGATGGGCCAAGTTCCACTATGTATCTGGTAAAACACCTGAAAATTCTGCCTGACACAGCTCGTTTGATAAGGGGATGATGTGCTGTATTTCCTCTCGCGCTCCAGCGTCTGGGGTATAGACAGTTGAAAGTTGCGCATGGAGACATTGGTGGACGCTGTGGAGGATCGTGGAGGCGAAATGGACAGGAAACAGCAGGGGCAGCATGCATGGATGCCTTTGAGGCTGCCTAATCTTGGGATGGAGCTGGCGGTCCGCTGCCAGGCGAGCTTTCGCCTGTCCAAGCCCCTGTCTCTCGGCTCCTCCCCACCCAAAATGGGCCTGGGGGCTAGAAGCGTTTCCTTTGAAAAAATTATAATTTTCAAAGCAGGCGGGGGCTACAAACAGCACTTCTAAGAACCTTTTGTATAAGATCAAGTGTAGTACTGTTCTTATAAGTTTTGGTTATGGTGGGTGAGGGGAATGTAAACAGATGCGCAAGAAGCGCTGAAATAATATTGGTAAATGATAAAAGTTTGCCAGTATATTTTGTGGATAACACAGCAGGGTGGTGACAAAGTTAACAAGTTTGATGTGGAAGCCATGAAAACAACCCAAAATTATGCCTGACACAGCTCGTTTGCTAAGGGGACAATGTATGGAGGCAGCTATATGGACGACTTTGGGAGGCAGCTATGGAGATGATGTGTGGAGGTAGCAATGGAGACAACGTGTGATGGCAGCTATAAAGACGATGTGTGGAGGCTGCTATGGAGACAATTACATTTGGATAGTGCCTGTATGTGGCAGTCCAAAAAAGTTTTCAAACCAGAGTAGCAGGTAGGTGGTCCTCCAGAAAAATTAAATAGATTGAGTGCCTGTATGTGGCACTTCCAAAAATTCTTTAAAACAGAGGACCGGGTAGGTGGCCCTCCAGAAAAATTAAATACATAGAGTACTATAGCTAGTTTCCTCTGCTTTAGTGTACAAAGAGGAGGAGAAGGAGGAAAATGAGGAGGAGTGCATACATTATTCAGGTTGAGCTTCTTTCACCTTTTGGAGAATGGAAATCCTGAGAAATCCAGGCTTTATTCATCTTGATAAGCATCAGCCTGTCAGCGATGTCAGTCGACAGGCGTGTACGCTTATCGGTGATGATGCCACCAGCTGCACTGAAAACCCGCTCAGACAACACGCTAGCGGCAGGGCAGGCAAGAACCTCCAAGGCGTACAGCGCCAGTTCGTGCCACATGTCCAGCTTTGAAACCCAGTAGTTGTAGGGAGCTGGGTGATCATTTAGGACGATGGTATGGTCAGCTACGTACTCCCTCACCATCTTTCTGTAAAGATCAGCCCTACTCTGCCGAGACTGGTGACAGGTGACAGTGTCTTGCTGGGGTGACATAAAACTGGCAAAGGCCTTGTAAAGCGTACCCCTGCCAGTGCTGGACAAGCTGCCTGCTCGCCTACTCTCCCTCGCTACTTGTCCCGCAGAAGTACGCCCTCTGCCACTAGCGCTGTCAGAAGGGAAATACTGTTTCAGCTTGTGCACCAGGGCCTGCTGGTATTGATGCATTCTCACACTCCTTTCCTCTCCAGGGATGAGAGTGGAAAGATTTTGCTTGTACCGTGGTTCCAGGAGAGTGAATACCCAGTAATCGTGTTGGAATAAATTCTTTGAACGCGAGGGTCAAGGGATAGGGAGCCTAGCATGAAATCTGCCAACTCGCAAGAATTCACTCCCCTGACTGGCCTGACTGTCCATTTCCTCCTCCTCCAACTCCTCTTCTTCTGCCCATACACGCTGAACAGTGAAGGACTGAACAATGGTCCCCTCTTCTGTCTCGCCAACATTCTCCTCCTCTTCCTCCTCATCCTCCTCCACCTCCTCCGATATGCGCTGAGAAACAGACCTGAGGGTGCTTCGGCTATCAACAAGGGAATCTTCTTCCCCTGTCTCTTGTGACGAGCGCAAAGCTTCTGACTTCATGCTGACCAGAGAGTTTTTCAACAGGCCAAGCAGCGGGATGGTGAGGCTGATGATGGCGGCATCGCCACTGACCATCTGTGTTGACTCCTCAAAGTTACTCAGCACCTGACAGATATCAGACATCCACGTCCACTGGTAAACTCTGGATAACATGGTTAATTCTGAATTCCACCTCGTGGGCACGTCGCACAACAGTCGGTGAGCGGGCAGTTGGATGCGGTGCTGCGCTGCCCTGAGAGTGGCAGCATCTGTGCTGGACTTCCTGAAATGCGCACAGATGCGGCGCACCTTCGTGAGCGAATCAGACAGATTGGGGTATGTCTTGAGGAACCGCTGAACTAAGAGATTTAACACATGGGCCAGGCATGGCACATGTGTCAGTCTGCCAAGCTGCAGAGCCGCCACCAGGTTACGGCCATTGTCACACACAACCATGCCTGGCTTCAGGTTCAGCGGTGCCAGCCACAGATCAGTCTGGGTCTGAGCCGTGATGCCTGTAATAGCTCTTGGGAGGCGTGTGCGGATTATCGCCTAGGCTCAGCAGTTGCAGCACCGCTGCTGTTAGCTTAGCGATGGCACTGCTGCTGTGCCTAGAGCTACGACGTGATGGGCCATGCCCACGGAGGTAATTCGGAGGGAGGAGGTTGGAGGGGGGTGGGAGGGAGGAGGTGCATAGTGGCCTTTGAGACCTGGAACGAGGTAGGCCCGCAATCCTCGGCGTCGGCAGTATATGCCAGACCAGGCGCAGCTTGGTCCAGCTCACACAAGTTAACCCAAGTGCCGTCAGCGTATACATGTGGCCCTGCCCGGCAGACATCGTCCACGTGTCGTGGTCAGGTGGACACTGGGCAGAAAACGGCGTTGGTCAGGGCACGGATGAGAGTTCTCTGACAAGTGCTTTTTGGTGTTGTTTGCAGGGATGGGACTGCACTACGGGAAAAGTAGTGTCGGCTGGGGACCGAATACCGAGGGCGGCCGCCGCCATGAGGGTTTCGAAAGGCCTTCAGTCTATACACAGCCCCTATAGGGCAGCATTCAGGCAGCACTTGGAGATGTGACGTTGTGAGGGCTTGGGAGTGTGGGGGGGTTGCCGCTATCTACTTTTGCGCTCAGCGTTGGGGTATGGAGAGCTGAACGCTGGTGGATGCGTTGGAGGATCGTGGAGGCGAAGATGGGGTTTTCGCACGGGAGGTGTTGGGCGTGGTCCTGGGCAGGGGGCTGACTAGAGATGACACAGGGGAAGGAGCAGTGGTGTGCCGCGGCCGGAGTGAACGGGCTTGGCCCCATTGAGTGGGGTGTTTAGCATCATATGCCTGCGCATACTGGTGGTAGTTAAGCTAGTAGTGGTGGAACCCTGCTGATCTCGGTTTGGCAACAGGTTGCACAACCACAGTCCGTCGGTCATCCAGTGTTTCTTTAAAGAACCTCCGACTTCTGAAAATCTAGCCTCGCCACGGGAGCTTTGACTACGGGCAACATTGGCGCTGATGCACCAGCTCTGGCCCTGCCTTCCGTGCTGGCACCACTGCCTCTTCCAACCTGTTGTTCTGTATAGGACTCGCCTCCGTCTCAAAAGCACTGTGTTCACCGGGCTATCAACCCAGCTTGGGTCTGACCTCATCATCTCCGATCCCTCAGTCTGCTCCCCCTCGGACTTCCTGCCCTGACAAACACTTCACCACTGTTGACAAACCATGTCTCCTCATCGTCGACACCTCTTTACACACTTCTTCCACTACGTCAAGAAGGTCATCATGACCACAGACTGGACCGGTTTGTAAAAACCTGGGCATCGGAAAAGAGCTCAGCAGCAACCGGACAAGTGGTTTGTGACTTCGGGAAGGGTCCAGAAAAACAGTTCCTCAGAGTATGGCGGTTTTCAAATGCCAAATTTTCCTGGGTGGGGGCAGAAATGGGGGGAAGGAGGATGAGGTGCAGGAGCTGGAGGAGTGCAAATTCGGTGCATGGGTGGACGGTGAAGACTGACTGGTGGAAACAATGCAAGAAGCATGTCGGCCAACCGAATCACTGTTGCACTGTTCTGGCTCAACAGTGCTCTACCACGAGTCCAGTAACTTCAGACATGAACTAGGGAGTGTAGCTCTGCGGCGTTCCCCTCGTCATCATCAGCAGGTGGTGTCTCACCCCGCCCAGGACACGGCTATGACCCCTGCAGTAGTTGGACGGACCACGTCCCCGCCCTCGTCTCTACCCCTAGCCCTGGGTTTAAACATTTTGAAAATGAAAGTTATAACTGTAAATTTTTTTTTTTTTTGTGTTTTTTTTGTTTTTTTTTGTGTTTTTTTGTTTTTAAAACCAAACGATGCATTATCCTTGTGCTATGGCTTTTTCTAGCCAACTATGAAAGCACACTGCTATTCCAGATGAGATGACGCTGAGTTATCAAAAAATAAACGTAAAATATAAAAGAAAATGGCAGACTGTGCCTAATTGAATCAAACCCCTAATAAATTGTCCCACTTCGGTGTTTGAGATGGATATGTGCATCACTAAGCGCTAAACACAACGGTCGAAGTCTCCCTGCAAATTCCTCACAAATGGTAGTAGATGCACTCCCAGCAAGGCCAGCCACCAGCCAACTAACCAAAAATAAAATATATAACGCGATTGTGGCCTAAGTAAGCCGTTTGGATTTTCCTATGGCTATTTCTAGCAAACTATGAAAGCACACTGTATGCCAGATGAGATGACGCTGAGTTATCAAAAAATAAACGTAAAATATAAAGAAGAAAATGGCAGAATGCTGCCTAATTGAAATCAAACCCTAAAAATTGTCCCACTTCGGTGTTTTGAGATGAATATGTGTGTCACTAAGAGCTAAACACAACGGTCCCAAGTCTCCCTGCAAATCCTCACAATATGGTAGGAAGATTGCACTACAGCAAGGACAGCCACACCGCAGATCAACCAGAAATAAAATATATAACGATATTGTAGGAAAGTAGCCGTTTGGATTCCCTATGGCTATTTTAGCCAACTATGAAAGCACATGCTTGCCGAGATGAGGACTGAGTTATCAAAAAATAACGTATAAAATAAAAGAAAATGGCAGACTGTGCCTAATTGAAATCAACCCCTAATAAATTGTCCCACTTCGGTTGTTGAGATGGATATGTGCGTCAAGAAGCGCTAAACACAACGGTAGCAGTCCCCCTGCAATTCCTCACAATATGGTAGTAGATGCATCAGCACGACAGCCAACAAAGCAAATCAACCAAAATAAAATCTATAACACTATGTGGAGGCCTAAGTAAGCCGTTTGGATTCTCTATGGCTATTTTCTAGCCAACTATGAAAGCACACTGCATGCCAGATGAGATGACGCTGAGTTATTTATCAAAAAATAAAACGTAAAAAAAAAAGAAAATGGCAGACTGTGCCTAATTGAAATCAAACCCCTATAAAATATTCCCACTTGGTGTTTGAGATGGATATGTGTGTCACTAAGAGCTAAACACAACGGTCGCAAGTCTCCCTGCAAATTCCTCACAATATGGTCGTAGGCAATACTAGTGCCAGGCAGACCAGCCAAAAGTCAAACAAAAAAATAAAATATATAACGCTATTGTAGTCCCTACAAGGGTGTTGGGTTCTTGATACTACTCCTGCCTAAAGTAAGCTAATAGAACACCCTAACGCTATCCCTGCAGCAGCAGCAACTCTCTCCCTAACGCATCCAGACAGAGAATGATCCGAGCAGCGCGGGCAGGGGTAGTATATTCCAGGGTCACCTGTCAGGCCAGCCAACCACTGCTATCGACGTGTAAGGGTACACGTCATGCTGGGTGGAGTGAGAGTCTCCTGGCTTGTGATTGGCCTTGTTTTCTGGCCGCCCAAAAAACCTAAACGCGTGGAGATGCCATTTTCTCAAGCTGGCGAAATACTCGTGCGCGCAACAAGCGTTTCGAGTACGCTAATGCTCGAATAAGCATCAAGCTAGGAACGAGTAGTTTCGCTCATCTCTAAGTTCTCGGTTGATGAGACCAAGATCGAGATCTTGGTGCCAACCACACCGTGACGTTTGGAGACTGGATGGCACTGCATACGACCCCAGAAATACCATCCTACAGTCAAGCATGGTGGTGGCAGTTATCACTGACACTGACTTTAGGAATACATAAGTTGAAGTTATCAATGTCTGTCACAGGTTCTTCAGACTTCCCTTAAAAGGGCAGGTAATGTCAATGAAACTTATGTAAACTCTGAAATGATTCAGAATGCCCCAGGAACCGATACTAGCTAAAAATGATTATTCCTGATGTGATAGGCTTTGCTTAAGGAAATCTAACTTTGTGAATCTATAACATAGATGTAGATCCCAATGATAATTTCCTGACCTACCTGCCAAATGAACAATTAATGATAGCTGCTCCATGCTCCAGTAGCCTCTGGAGTGCGCGTTACTTGCACGTCGCGCTACCGGTTCGTCGTTGCAAGGCATATCTGCCTCTCGCATAAGAATGTTTCAATAGGTCAAGTATGGTTTCATGGCAGCTAAGTCCAAGCAATAAAACAGATTGTTCCTAAATGTTAGACAACTTCAGACATGCAGTGCTAGCAGGCCTCCTTTAACACATGAAAGGCTTCAACGCTCAAGTGGGAGTTACAAGTACTTGTGAGCCATTGATGTGAGCGACGCTCTTGGCTCAACTTTTTGATATGGAAGTTGTAGTTCCGGTACTCCTCATATCTTAGTCCCAGTGCAAATTATTTTCGTCTCTGGACTTGAGACTGGAGCATGAAGGGTTTGATAAACTTACACTATAGACAAGAATGTTCCGATATTATGGCGAAAAAATTAAGAAATTGTGTTCAGTGTAGATAATTGTAGGTTTTCTGGAAAAGGAGTTTTATATTAAATGTAATACCATAGCTAATGTAAGAAAATTTGGGAGATTGGCGCTTGGAGAGTTCCTACATAACATATTACTTTGATTAATAATGGGCATTTACAGCACTTGATGTGAATAGAGCACTTGTGGCAAGTAAAATCTGCTCATATTGGTGCAAGCCATATCGTCGTTATTCTTAACCAGTTCTCAGAACCTTTTCCGTTTTCATAGACCTTATGAGATCTCAGTGAGCTTTAGATGGAAATCAGCTGAGTAAAGTCAGTATAGCAGGGGGTGGATATGGAATAGAGCTGATAAGTATATGACAAGGATGCATTTTCTCTGAAACTATTTTACAATTTTCTAAATCATTATTGACCTTTAATATTCAGGTTGTAGAATATAACATTGCCCTATTTCCTTCTTCACCGCTAGTTTACCTTGGGTCTCCTGGTTGCCTTGTTTTAGTTTACCTTGAGTCAATCTGGTCCTTTCTTGGTGGCACTACTTAATCCAGTAAGCTTATCATCTTCATGAAGTAAAATTCCTCCAGTGTGTTCTGGTCTCCAATCTGGGCCAACTGTCAATCATGTTCTGGCAACCAATTAGCTCCAGTATATGTCAATCTTGATTGACAAGGCTGAATGCAATGGTTGTCCTACCTTGCTTCTGGTACCAGGGCATGGGCACAAATGAAATGCTTCTCAGTCAAAAGAAGTAAAGTACCAAGCGTATTTCAATCCAATAGTCTTAGAGTTCAGAGTTAACCCTGTTTCGCAGCGTAGTCGCAATGATAGGAGACGGAGCAGGAGCTCCCATAATTGACCACAATGGGAGTGATAGAATAGGGGGAAGCCCCGCCTCGACAGGTGCACACTACTAAATATTGAACAATGATTTGTGTTTTCTGAAGAGCATACTTTACCTTTGTGTTAACTGCAAATACATTCATTGCTAGATGAAAGTGTAAGACATTAATAAAAAAAAATGGCTAAACTTCACCATAAAATAGGGACATTGCCACAGATGAGACTGGCTTTAGATTTGTAGAGCAAACTATATAAGAATATGTCCAGTAAACTATGATAGAACATAAAACTTGTTATCTGATGATTAAATGACGCATCCTCCAGGATATATAATGACATAATAGATCCATGGACCTTGAGACCTTTTTATTAGCCAATAAAGATGCAGTGTTCGTAGTAGATATGGCTGAAAGTAATATGTAAGGACATTATATGCAACTCTTTCCTGAACCACTATAGTATGAAATGGAGGGGGGAGTTATGATAAAATCAAGCATCATTCAGGCAAAGATCTGTATCAATAAGTATGACTGGTGCGCTGATTTGATTACTGATTTCACTTCCCATAGATTTTCAATAAAAAATAATCACATGCAAAATCGGCAAGGACGCACAAGAAAAAGTAACATGTACATTATTTATTTTAATATTTTAAAAATTTATTGATTTCTGTTTTCTCCACTGAGCACACAATTTCCGCGCACTAAAAAACAAACATTGTCGACCTTACTTTTTTCCAAAAATCCCATTCACTTCAAATGATATGTATTTTCACAACACAATTTGCACAGATATATAAAACGTGTGCGGTGCATAAGGCTTTTTTGGTAACTCTCTGACTTCTTAATGTCTATTGCAGGGTGCGCAGCCTAAGGCAAATCCTAAAGCAATGAAACTAAATCAACAAAAACAGTTTTCACCAATTATTACTGGACTGTACTATTTATTTAGGAGGCTCGCAAATATAGTACAATGTTCCCTGTTCAATGCTCTGCTGGCTGAAGGTTTAATTATTAAACAGCTGTTCTCTATGGTTTCTGAAGTTGGACATGTGAAATACTTGATCACCTGACCAGCTTTACATGCATATTTTAGAAAGAAGTACTACTTTAATATTCATTTCTAATATTAATTTCTGGAGGATGTATTTGATACTGATGAGGGCCTTAGAATACATCATCATTCATATAGATGGGGGATGCTGTGTCATCCAGAGATCCAAACCTTACATATCAGCACATCAAGAATGGTGTTGCTATCTCAAAATAACCCCTGTAACAAACAATAAAAGGCACAAAAACTGTAGGTTCAAATATTACTTCAGACAGAAAAAAGAAAGATCTGTATGTCCCCTATGTCATATTGTGTTGTTTTATCTCTGTAAGAATAACCGGGTTTGCCTACATATACAATACAAATCTAAACCAAACAACATAATAAAAAATGGGAATCAGATTTCTATCATCTGTGTAGAGACTGTGTCTGTACCTAAATAAAAGAATGGAGATCAAGAAGTTTGATCACTAGACCAGGACGACTTGTCGAAGCCAGGGAAATCTGTCACCAGGATGGTTCATGTTCATCTGCAAACATATATAAATATTTAGATTATTACATGTGTATGAGGCATGGTAGAATCTACAAAACAGTTACATATACAACAAAGGATCGGAAAAAGTACAAAAACATACGCATGCAATAATTTTGTGAGAATTGTGAGAAATAAGCTTAAGAAAAGCAAACAAACCTGATATCCCCAGTTCTGTATCCAGAAGTTCTCCATCATCTTCATCTACCTTCTTAATATTAGAGCAAAGAAAACAGCAAATCCCACGACACTGGTAATCAAATACAAATACTAATAAAGGTATTAGCATAATTCAGATTGCAGGTTTACTGCTTACTTTGGGCTTATTGCACTGTCCCTGTTTAGATGATTATTTAGAACAGGTTGAGATTCAATACAACCTTAAGAGGGGCTGCCAGAATAAAGAGCTCTGGAAAAGAGATAGGGTCATGGAAACAATCCACCGAATAGAACTTTCTTTCTCATATGGAACCCATACATCATTGTAAAGTAGGTAGAAAATACACTGATGGAGATCAGTATGACACCAATAAATAAGAAACCACCAAGAAGTCTCTTCTTTTTTATTTGTTGCTTTTGTTGGGACCTACAATGGGTATAATAGTACAAGTAACCAACATATATAGTCAAAGGGCCGATGAACATGTGACTGTCTGACGAATAGGTTGGGGGTTTACCTTTGTGCAGGCAATGGGGGGGGGGCGGGACAGATTTTTTCTAGTATTAATCCAGAAGAGCTTGTAATTGTATTAGAAATCATCAAGATCTCATTGTCTGGAATCTGCTCTGGATTCCAAGTTTCTGAAGATCTTGAGAGAAAACTTTCTTTAGCTTCGCGGACAACATAATGAGCACAAATAATGCCACTAAGTCATCACTGGAAATTTTGCCAGAGGGTACTGAAGATGGCAGTGCTGGAGCGGAACTCATGGGTATAATAAAAACATGACAGGAATAATCGTTGCTCTATACATATACATAAATACACAAGGGGGAGCTTATTGAGGATTTACTGTAATATGGATATAGAACATTACTAACTATTCCTATACTACTATCATGTATAATAAGCACAGCATAAATACTCCTATACAGGTATATATGGGCACGTACAAATACTCCTATACTGTATATATGGGCACAGTAATAATACTATCCCATGTTATGCGCACAGCCCAATTAAAGCAATGAGAATCTCCTGTTGATTGGTTCCTGCATCAGTGTAGCTACATCAGTCTCAAGGTTTGTTTGCTTCATAATGCACCAAATCAAATGGTATGTGTCCTCAGCAATAAAGGTTAAAAAATAGAACAAAAAATAAAAAAAAATGGTATGTGTCCTTTAAAATAGTGTTCAATTGGGCAGTTCCCTGACAAAAGAACACCAATTGTGGACCTCTGCTTCAAATAGTTGAGTACCCCTGTTTACACTATAAGGGCTCATTACATGGCCGTTCTTGGAGAACAGAAATCCCATAGAACGGCAATGGCGCCCGGCAGGCGGTACGGTGCCAAACATGTGTGGGCACCTGATCCGCGTGCACACCGCAAAAAGTGAGCAGCTTTATCTTTCTGATAGTGGCGGCTGTGGTCGCTGTTTTCTATGAAGGGAGGAGGGGTCACCTCCTCCTACTCTTCAGCACACGGAGGTAGCCGCCACGGCGGGCATACTGCGTGTGAATGAAGCTAGCATGCAGGCAGTTTGTTAGAAAGGCTGGAAAGATCAGCAGAGTTATCCACTGAAAACACCTGGCAACAGCAACCCGCAAGCAAGAATGCAGGCCAGACTATAACAGTGTGCAAACAATTTAGGTCTTAAAGGGTCTATACATATAGATGTGATGTAGAGATGTGTTCTGAATCACAGGATGCAGCAATGGGGATAACCCCAGGACCTCATTATCCAGGTTATCCCACTTTCGAGAAAGCCTGAAGGGAGGTGGTGGAGCTCAGAATTAATAGAACCACACATTGGGATAGGAATTAATTTACAAATGCTCAAAGGACTTCAATATGTTCATAGTTGCTGTCTTTGACCATTATACATGGATTTTGCGAACAAGATTAATATGCAGAGTTCATGGCACAAATTACAATCTATGAGACTTACTCCGGCTGTTAGCTGCTTTTGCAAAAGTTGTGCAGATGATTGTAGGAGAGTGGTAAAATTTTGATTTGATTTTTGATCCAGGGCATTCTAATTTATTCGAGAAGGACTCAGAGTTGCCACTACTCCTGACAGGTCCTTACAGAAGGAACAGCAGAGTTAGGAGGCAAAAAAAAAAGAAACATTACACAATACACAATGAACAGTTTATGTTTTAAAAATATAGCCAAAAGAAACAAAAAAGCCAATCTTAGCTCCAGATTTTTATTTTTACAAAACGTTACTAGGCACTACCACCAAAAGGCCAGAGCCAAATTATGTTCTTACCTCTAGAACAGTTGTTAAAGCTTAGCTGGAATGGTGGGTTCTTCTGGCATGGCAACCGGTTTGCCCTCTATTTTTGTCGTTGGTGGCTTTATTTCTCTTTGCGGGGTGTTTCGGAAGATGTAGATGATGATGTAGATGACAGGAAAAACTAAAGAATTGCACTTTCAAAGGCTATCATAATGTCCTTCCAGTCAGGATAAAAACTTCCGAAAAAGAAACATTCACAAACATGAGAGAGAAGTTAGCATTGTATGACTACAACTTAAGACTTGATTCTACAACTACTCACCAACACTAATAAGTACTGGATAAGCAGTTTTTGGGTGGAAGCTCCAGAACATCAGTGTGATGACAATTGTACAGAGGAGAAGACACATACAACAGGACACTCTCGTTGGACACGTGTAAGTAAAACGCACGACGGCTGGGGGATGAGGATGGAAATCCGAGATGTGTTCACACGCAGGCCCCTTAAAGTTTTTTGCCAAGAAAATATTCCGTGGAAACAGTAACAGCGAAACATGAGCTGTGAAGAATGGGTGTAACCTATCAAATTCCCATTTGTTGGGTCTCACGCATAGGCATGCTCGTATAGTATATAATGTGACAGTATTGTTTTGCCCTGTAAGTGGGTTTACTATGGCAGCTCCAGTTATAGGAAGAAATTACATAAACAAATCAATGACAGATCTTTAAATAACTAAACTAGAAAAAAAAATCACTGCGTTTCCTATACTCCAGCATGTCTTTCCTGAAAATTAAATATGAAAAATCTGCAATGTCAGTTAACATTTTTGTGCATTTTTATACTCTAAAAAGCCTGATGAAACAAAATGAATTCACCAAAAAACAATTTTAAATAAAAGCATTTGATAAAATACCAGTTCTTCTTTCAGGCTTGTAGAGCAGTGTATAAGGGAATATGATTTGTAAATTGAAATAATTTAAACTAATCGACAAGAATTTAATAACTTTCTCAAATACAAACATTCACTAAAAAGCCCAAAAAACAAAATGTTATGACAGGTGCGTCCCCTAGTTAAGAAACCCTGACTTACAAAACGCCCTAGTACAAGCGGACCTCTGAATATCGGTAATTTACTATACTGTTAGTCCAGGCTACAATGATCAGCTATACTCACTAACAAAGTGGTGTCTGCAATTAATCTTTAATTGTTAATCCTGTTTATGACAATCCAACCATTTTTTTAAATACAATTGTCCACAGAGACAAAAACAATTTTGGTCATATCACCAGGCTGTGATCTACTGAGAAGAAGCAGGAGGTGGAGATATACAGGAGCACAAAGGTGGGGAGTAGCTTCTGAGGAGGAGTAACACAGGCAAGTAAGCATTTGTTTCTTATCAATGCACTAAACCAAAGTCCACCCCTGGGGACTACCCCAGGCTTTCTTAGTTAGCGGTGGAGTAAGTTTGAACACACAATAATTGTAATGCAAATACTTAGAAAAGGCAAAGAATTTTTGCATTGCAGGTGTTAGTGGACTTTTACAATCTGTATTAAGTGAAAAATGAGGTCCCTGGTAACAGGTTCCCTTTAAGTACTCTGTACTAGCACTAAAAGAGCATGGTTTGGATGTGCTTGTAATCTTTCCTATTTTTATTACAATATGGAAGGAGAAATATGAAAAAAGCAAAATGCACTATTAAAAGCTCATGAGCCACTTTTGTGGCCAGCGTTTCCGGCAGTTTTTGCTGTCTGACACTGAAAAGAATGTGTAAAATGCGTACACATGTATTTATAAGTGGGATGCGCACAGTTTTTGTGTCAGGATAATGTGTATACAAAACAACGTGGTGCAAACACTTTTCCGAGATGCGCGGTTTGCATCATACGCATGCAATTTCGCACCACTTTTTGATAAATCTGGGCATATGTGTTAACAAATTTAGCAAATAAGTTAGGATTTGTTAGTGGTTCCTTTTTGGACGGCTACTTAAACTCCTGAGTTCTGGTACATTGGCGACTGTTGAAATGTCTTGCTCATAGAGTCTCCTCTGGGGTGGTTCAGTCTAGCCAGTGTTACACAGGAAATGCCAAGGACATCTTTAGAGTGATAGTCCTGAATATGCCGAGACAACACTACTATTAAATGAAAATGATGAGATATAGAAACATCTTTTTTGTGACTCATTATAATCAAAATTGTCCCTACCGCTTTCTGAGGCTCCTGTGCCTCATGCTTCGGAGGGTGATACTTTCACACTCACCCAAGGTAATGCACAAATAGGATAAAGACATCTCATTGCCACTATCTAAAGACTGATGTTTGTGTTGAGAGCGGATAGGGCCAAACTGACTGTCAGCACCCACCTAGTGAAAGCCAACACCTGTCAAAAGCGAAAATAATAATGGACACAGAGAACGGCAAATAATAGACAATAGTAAGGTGGCAACACATCTTAATGGAACTGATCAGCAGAGCCGCTAGAGCATAGTGTGGACGTTGGTCAAAGTGCATTTTTATAAGAAAAGTTATTCTCTTTGAGAAAAACAAAAGTTATGAAATTCTACACTTTTCCTCTGCAGAGCGGATGGACTCATGACATTGATGGGTTTCAAAGGGTGGGTGGGGTGGGTGGTACTTTTTTCTCACTCGACCACCCTCCCATGGCACCTGGACATACTGTTCTGGCGCTTGACCAGAAAGGTAACTTTTTGTCTAACTTTTCTTGTTCTAGCAGAAGAAGGCAGTTTTAGTATAGAATAAACACTTTCAATGTGCACATATTCTGTATGGTGAAAAAGAAAAAGACGCTCATCTGATCGGCTTCCGCTTTAACACTGATTTGAGGTGTGTTTATTATCTCTAATGACAATCGACAATTGAAGGTGTAGCAAGCATGGGTAAGTATGAGCATATGTATGAGATGGAATCTGGCACCTATCTGGGAATAGCACCGGCGATGGGATATGATACGAGGTGCATTTGGCAAACTCTCTATATCAGAGGTCAGGACGATGTCCAGTGGGAGATTGATGTAAGGGACGTGTGTCCTATTATGCGTATTTATGAATATCCTGTGGACGCCCCAGCACGAAGGCTTGAGCTGCCAACACGCACTCGGGGAACTTTATTACTACCAGACAGGTGGAAAACCTGATCATAGGTATGTGCAATACTTCCGCTTAGTTTATATCAATAAGAAGATTTGTAATAATAACAATGGGTATGTGCAATACTTTTTTCTGCAGCTGCTTATTGAATAGGATATGACCCATTTATCTGCTTTGGTACTAGTTTCTAGTCCATAGTAAGGAGTGTTTTTTGAAGACTGATTGGGATGCCATACTGCATGTGGCAGCCTTATAGCATTTGACACTTTCCTTTTGCAAATACACGTGTCATCTTCTACACTACAATTACTTGCAAAGAGGCTAACTTGCTATCGCACCTTTAACCTTAGTGCCAACTTCTCTGCATACACGTTTTTGATACATAGGGGCAAGAATCATTCCCATGAGTCACCATGTATTACATCTGCCGTGTATTTTTGTAGTGTCCGCTTCGTTTTCCTCTACAATAGCATCAACCTGTTAATAGCTTTTTAATTGTTATTATTTGTCTATTCAATAAGATGAATGTTTTCATGGTTGGTGTAAATTGGCTTGTGTTCTTGAGAATGGTGTTGTCATGTGGCTTAGAGCCAACGATTGCAGATTAGGAGCTCACACATAGGTAGATAGTCAGTAGGGGAGATTCCCATGGAATGATGCAATTATTTTCAAAATACATTAGCCTGCCTTTACCTATGTATGCAGCGCTATATTATTAGTGTTAATATTCTCATAATAACCCAAGTGAGGATAGACCCCCTTTAAACTGTGATGATGGGATTATTCAACACAACATCAGCATTGTAAAAATGTTAGAGTACTGTAAGGTTTTTTTTCACAATGAACAGCTCTGGGATGTAAACAGACTTTGACTATTATGTTTATACCTGGTGTTCTTTGCTATCTCCCTCCATGATTATCTTCTACGCTGTCAATACTGCTTCGCTCTCAATAAGCTAATTCCCTAATGAGAACATAGTGTATGTTTACCACTTTGTTTCTGGAGGTTTATGGGATGAGGAGGGAGCTGCGCCTCCCTGCACAGGGGAAGAGGTCATGTTTCATTGAATGTAGGCAGAGCTGAATGTGGTAAAAGAACAGTGAAGCATTGTATCCTGCAGAGAATAGTGAGTACAAGATCTTCTCTATTCCCTATCAAGTACCAGTCCATCCGCCGTCTGTGATGTCCAGCAGAACTTGTACTGTCTGGTCTCCCTCCCCCAACTGTCATTGGCCGATCAGCTCTTGCAATAAGCTATTAACCACCTTAGTGCTCCACGAGCACAGGTTACTAACATGAACTGGTTTACTTACTGATTTCCCCTCCACTATAATACGGTCCCTGATCTCCCATGTGAATGGAGGCTGCCAGCTGTCACCATATACTCCTGCATGTGCACTGTGCAGTGGATTTACATTGTGGGAAACTAAATGGGTTTATGCTTATATTACTTTGAAAGAGAACAAAAGGTCATCCTGGATCCTGGATTTGGATAGCGGAAATCAGTACGTAGCTGAAAAATAACCACTTCCTAAATGGATGAGTTTAGGTCTGGTGGAAGAAGGACGAATGGTACTTGCCACTGCATAGTGGCCAACTGTACAATCTTAAGCTATAGGCCTACTAAGACATATCTGGATATTTGTATGCTTCTAGTTTGTAAAAACATTTAGTGAATTTCTAGAACAAATGTGATGCGCAGAGAAAAAACGAAGGTCCATAAAGGGTCATGTGGGGACTGTGATATAGAGGAGACCTGGAATCTGATCACCACAGATGGCCTGTCTAACCTACCATTATGACTTGTGCATCTTTGTGATGAATTGGATAGTGAATGCCGAGCCAGAAACTTGATCCTCTCACCACAAATCAGCACCTGCAGCTACCAAATGCTTGATCTTTTTTGGCTAATATGTAATATTGTAGTAATCATCCGAATATGAGATTATGACATCTAGCCTGGCAGTGGTCCTCGCTGCCCACCCTCCGGACCACGTGCAGCACTGTAATTAGGTACGATATAATCCACAAAGGATCACTATCATGAGGAATAATTACTCGAGTGCTGTGATTGAAAAAAAATAGATAAAACTAATGGGAAGAGTTATTGAGGGTGGCCCAAATTTTTCACGCAAGGTGCCAGCTTCATCCATGCCCTCCTCACACCCCCCCCCCGCCACCACCACATGGTGAATAGTATCATGAGGCTCAAATGATGGTGTATATGCCAGCGCCTTCTGGCTGCAGACAAACTAAAGCCAGCCCCGGGGGGGGATTTGCATATTTTACTACAAATCTGTGAACATTCAAGCGTTGAATTAATAATAATAATTCCTTTATAATTATAGTTGTGCACAGATATGCGCGCTGTACAGAACTTGCCAAATCAATCCCATGTCCCCAATGGGGCTCACAAATCAATCACCTAGCCAGTAGGTTGTGTGAGTGTGGTGAAGGAGCTGTTCAGGATTTAAAAAAAAAAGTAGCGGTCATCGGGCAAGAATACCCTGTGCGACGTCAACACTCCACTGTCTGCAGCACCCTTTCCACACCACATGGTGTGAAGGTGGTGTAGTTGCCGGATAATCACTATTGTTGCCTGGCCTCAAGAAATTGGCATTATACTTGTGGCCTTGTAGTCCATAACACTGTTGTTGTAGAAAACACTAGATCTCGCACATATATGAGGGGCTCCTTCTACACAGTATTAAGGAATTGTCACTTTTCATAAATCTCTTCTATTAGACTGTCCCCCCCCCTCTGCATGTATACATAACATGTGATTGCAGACTTCCTGTTTCAGTATGCTGGGCTCTGAATCACCAAGGTCGTATGTGTATGACGGGTATACCATATCCTGCACTCTGCATTCGATACAGTATGCCGCATGTGTAGAGGGTTACTTCTACAATCATTCACCATGGCCGTCTGTGCATGAATACAAGCCTTGTGTATGACTGGTTATACACTTCCCGCGCACTACTGCATCAGATACAGTATGTCTCTTGTCATGACTGTTATACACAGTCTTTCCCACTGACAGACACAGAATGGAGCCCCTCAAATGAATGGATCTTGTCATGTCACGGAATCATGCTGGGTAAAGAACAGAGTGCAAAATCTCCAGGTGTTTCTTATTTGTTATATCAAGTACCTGGCACTGTTCCTCAGATCCTGGTCTTGCCCACAAGGACAGTAAGATATAGCAGATTTAAAAGCATGCCACCTAAAACACATTGACTGGATTCTCTGATATCTTGAGAAAATGTATTCTGCTGTACGTGTGAATCACATCTGCACTGGGTAGCACCAGTAAAGGATGAGCCATAAGATGAGATAAGTGGTTGCATCAGGCACTCGCACATCTTGTTAGCGGTAGGTTCTGTGGTTCAACCTATACAGTGGAACACAGGGGAGTAATTGAACATCCAGCTGCTTCTAATTTAGACCAGATAAAGTATTTTGGAATATGGGTTGCTTGTACCATTATTATAAACATAACTACAATTGTTGCTGAGTCAGTGGACAGCAATATGTCCCACAGCCGTCGCTGTTGGTAATGAACCTGAATCCAGGTGGTCAGGCACTCTAACCATAGGAATCTGCATGGCTATTACCGCTAGAGTGCGGAGGTGGTCATATACCAAGGACAAAATGAACTCCATTCATGGAATTATTACTGGCCACAGGTAGGCATTTGTTAATTTTCAATTGTGAAGAAATATATGTGTGTCAGATAATTCTAATAATGTGCATGCCAATTAGAAAAACCAATTAACTACTTATCTTTTATTGATGGATGTTACTTCTAAATATTTGTGATGTTGGCTTAATTTTCTATCTTACTTTCTGAAATTTTCAGCTATGGTGACTGTATTCATATACAGACATTTAGCACATGCAGCCACTCAGAGCTCCACCTCTGAAGACTGAATTTGCAGAGGACATTGTCAGTGAATGTAGAGACTTGTGAGTTGCGATTTTGTATTCCCCACACACGTTAGGTATTTGAGGAGCAACCACAAAACACCGATAGCCGCGGGGTCTGAGAATACCGGTGTTAAAATAGGCATGTGTAAACCGAATCTAGATTAAAATCAATATGTTATTGAAATGGCGTCATATGTTTCTTTAAGTATCACCCTGCATTAACAGGGTAGTGCATACTGCTAAACTTTATATCATAAATAATATCATACAACTTTAATCATATTTTAATAAACGAACAAATGGTTTTCTTCGTCTATTCTTCATTCCCCGCTCTGTCCACCCACAGTAATCAGTTTCCTCTGACAGCAGTACTGAAATACGACGTACTACATAGATAGAAACTAGATAAGGATGAAGAGAGAGCCATACATCATCTAGTATTTCATCTTAAATCTTAAAATACTATTATAGGTCTAGAAAGTTCACTTACAGTACATTATACAAAACGTCTTTCGTGTAATAAAAAATATGCAAAGGAGGCAAACAAAGTGGAACATGGCACTAAGATACAGATAAGAGTCTGGCCTAACAATAGGACACACGCATATTTTGTAAAACTAAACCAACAGCAAAAGCTGCAAAGTAGAATAGTTGAAGCTTGCTACTACAACCAGATACTAAAAATCATACGACAAAGAGTTTACATCCATTATAACTTTTCACGTTAAAAATCTGTATTAAGTACAAGGGCTGTGTGTACAGTACAAGTAAAGCACTATCCAATTAGCCAGTTTTAGCTCATCTACCAACAGTCGGTAACAGCCAAAAACCACTAACAGAAGTAAGGGATGTGGGAAATATCCAACAACATATTGGGGGTCATTACTAAGGGCTGATTGGACCGCCGTTTTCGGCCCCTTAAGCTCCCAGTGTCCTTCGGCACCCATGTGGTGGGCCTTTTTTTATTTGTGTGCACCCCATTTTCCCCGTCTTGCCCCGGGATTTTAGGCGCGCGATCGCGGGATTGTGGAGAAAAGAAAGTCGTGGGGAGGCAGCTATTGCGCCTGACCGCGGCAGGTATAATATGGGGTCATGTCGGTCATTACAGGCACCTTAAAAAGGGTAATGGATGTATATCTAATGGCTAAATGAGCTCTATGAGACCTATAATATCTTCATATCTCAATATTGAGTGCGGTAGCATAAGATTTCCAATGAGGCTTTTTAGGTGTGGTCCTGGTTTAACCACAGTGTGGGTGTGCCTCTGATGCCAAGGTCCTGGTTCAAATCCCAATCTTAGACTACATGCTATGGGGGATTTGGGGATGTGTAAACAGTCCGACTATATATGGCGTTATATATATGTCCCCATACACTTCGATGGAATCTCGGCCCGTGTAATGGATTACCGTTCATAGCCAGATAGAAAGCTAGGACGTCTATCTGTCTTACGGAATACAGCGCTGTATTCCTTTGGAGAGGGGTGGGGGGGAGCAGTGCTTCTCCTCCCTTCTCTCCCGGCCGCTTGATGTATGCACGCCAACTATGGTTATGGCGGGCATTTACATTGTGGCATGTAGCTTTAGACCACTGAAGCATCAATTGTTGTAAGATTATCAGGCCATCACCGCAAAGCGCTGGCCCCGAACCTGTACCCTATGTCAGAAAGGGACAATGCGGGGCAAAGCAGGAAGGTTCTGGCAAAACACAGAGTGGATAAGTGAAAAGTCTATTTTATGGACAAGTTTTTATATTGCAGTAGGCCATATTTTATGACGGAAAACCCCTTTATAAACCGATTTGTCCTTCTGGCTAAAATATTGAAAAAGTGTTAAATGGCTTGACTGTTAACCCATGGAACACACGAATTATTTAGCATTCATAATCATTGCTTTCTACATGTAAAGGCCAACTCGAGATTGTTGTACAGCCTGGGAGATAGCGCCAGAATCGGGATGTTACACTTTTATAAAGGTTTCAGATATACGACAGAGTGCCTCAATCCCGCTCTAGTGTATACTGCCGTCGAACTTCTTCCCCCCACGCTTTTGTGTCGTCAGGATCATCCACATGCCCGGCAGGTGACAGGTGACAGTGTCTTGCTGGGGTGACATAAAACTGGCAAAGGCCTTGTAAAGCGTACCCCTGCCAGTGCTGGACAAGCTGCCTGCTCGCCTACTCTCCCTCGCTACTTGTCCCGCAGAAGTACGCCCTCTGCCGCTAGCGCTGTCAGAAGGGAAATACTGTTTCAGCCGACATCACCTGTTCGCACTGTTCTGGCCTCAACAGTGCTCTACCACGAGTCCCAGTAACTTCAGACATGAACCTAGGGAGTGTAGCTCTGCGGCGTTCCCCTGCTCCCTCATCAGCAGGTGGTGTCTCACCCCGCCCAGGACCACGGCCTATGACCCCTGCAGTAGTTGGACGCCCACGTCCCCGCCCTCGTCCTCTACCCCTAGCCCTCGGGTTAAACATTTTGAAAATGAAAGTTATAACTGTAAAATTTTTTAATTTTTTTTTTGTGTTTTTTTTGGTTTTTTTTGTGTTTTTTTGTTTTTAAAACCAAACGATGCTATCCTATTGCTATGGCTATTTTCTAGCCAACTATGAAAGCACACTGCTATGCCAGATGAGATGACGCTGAGTTATCAAAAAATAAACGTAAAATAAAAAGAAAATGGCAGACTGTGCCTAATTGAAATCAAACCCCTAATAAATGGTCCCACTTCGGTGTTTGAGATGGATATGTGCGTCACTAAGCGCTAAACACAACGGTCCCAAGTCTCCCTGCAAATTCCTCACAATATGGTAGTAGATGCACTACAGCAAGGCCAGCCACCAGCAAATCAACCAAAAATAAAATATAAAGCGCATGATGTGTAGGCCTAAGAAGCCGTTTGGATTCAGGTTTCCTATGGCTATTTCTAGCAACTATGAAAGCACACTGCATCATGCCAGATGAGATGACGCTGAGTTATCAAAAAATAAACGTAAAATATAAAGAAAATGGACAGAATGTGCCTAATGAAAATCAAACCCCTAAAAATGTCCCACTTCGGTGTTTGAGATGAATATTGTGCTCACTAAGAGCTAAACACAACGGTCGCAAGTCTCCCTCCAAATTCCTCACAATATGGTAGTAGATGCACTACAGCAAGGCCAGCCACCAGCAAATCAACCAAAAATAAAATATATAACGCTATTGTAGGCCTAAGTAAGCCGTTTGGATTCTCCTATGGCTATTTTCTAGCCAACTATGAAAGCACACTGCTATGCCAGAAGCTGAATCCAAACGGCTTCTTAGGGCCTACACATATGCCTTTATATTTTTAATTTCTTGGTTTATTTTGTGTTGCGGTTGGGCTGCCTTGCCGTAGTGCATCACTACCATATGTTGAGGAATGCTGGGACTGCTGACCGTTTGGTTTAGGCTTATGGACGCCACATATCCATCTCAAACAACAGAAGTGGACAATTTCATAGGGGTTGATTTCAATTAGGCACAGTCTGCCATTTTCTTTTTTTTTATACGTTATTTTTTGATAACTCAGCGTCATCTCATCTGGCATAGCATGTGCTTATCATAGTTGGCTAGAAAATAGCACATAGGAGAATCCAAACGGCATCTTTAGGCCTACACATAGTGTTATAATATTTATTTTCTGGTTGATCTGCTTGGTGGCTGCCTTGCTGTATGCTTCTACTACCATATTGTGAGGAATTTGCAGGGAGACTGTGCGACGTTGTGTTTAGCGCTTGTGACCACATATCCACCTCAAACACCCGAAGTGGGACAATTTATTAGGGTTGATTTCAAATTAGGCACAGTCTGCCATTTTCTTTTATTTATATTTACGTTATTTTTTGATAACTACGTCATCTCATTCTGGCATAGCAGTGTGCTTTCATAGTTGGCTATGAAATAGCCATAGAGAATCCAAACGGCTTACTTAGGCCTACAATAGCGTTATAATTTTTATTTTTGGTATGATTTGCTGGGTGGCTGGCCTTGCTGGGTGCATCTACCTACCATATTGTGAGGAATTTGCAGGGAGACTTGCGACCGTTGTGTTTAGCGCTTAGTGACTGCACATCCTCAAACACCCCGAAGTGGGACAATTTATTAGGGGTTTGATTTTCATTAGCACAGTCTGCCATTTCTTTTTATTTTACTTTTATTTTTTGATAACTCCCGTCATCTCATCTGAATAGCAGTGTGCTTTCATAGTTGGCTAGTAAAATAAGCATCAGAACAATAGGATTAGTGCAGCACCTCGTTTGGTGTGTTTTAAAAACAAAAAAACACAAAAAAACAACAAAAAAGAACACAAAAAAAAAAATTTTTTACATTTATAACTTTCATTTTAAAATGTTTAAACCCGAGGGCTAGGGGTAGAGACGAGGGGGGGACGTGGCGTCCAACTACTGCAGGGTCATAGCCGTGGTCCTGGGCGGGGTGAGAACCACCTGCTTGATGAGTGAGCGGGGGAACGCCGCAGAGCTACACTCCCTAGTTCATGTCTGAAGTTACTGGACTCTGTGGTAGAGCACTGTTGAGGCCAGAACAGTGCGAACAGGTGAGTCTGGATTGCCGACATGCTTCTTGCATTGTCCACCAGTCAGCTCCCCAGTTCCCCCACCCATGTCACCGAAATTGGCACTCTCCAGCTCCTGCACCTCAGCCTCCTTCCCCCCATTTCTGCCCCCACCCAGGAAAATTTGGCATTTGAAAACCGCCATACTCTGAGGAACTGTTTCGCTGGACCCTTCCCAGAGTCACAACCCACTTGTCCGGTTGCTGCTGACTCTTTTCGCTTTCCGATGCCAGGTTTTATACAAACCGGGCCAAGTCTGTGGTCATGATGACCTTCTTGACGTAGTGGAAGAAGTGTGTAAAGAGGTGTCGACATGAGGAGACAGGTTTGTCAGACAGTGTGTGAAGTTGTTGTCAGGGCAGGAAGGCTGAGGGGGGAGCAGACTGAGGGATCGGAGGATGATAGTGACAGACCCAAGCTGGGTTGATAGGTCCGGGTGACACAAGTGCTTTTGAGACGGAGGCGAGTCCTATAGACAACATTTGGAAGAGGCAGTGGTGGGGCCAACGGAGAGGCAGGGCCAGACTGTGGTGCATCAGCGCCAATGTTGCCCTTAGTCAAAGCTCCCGGTGGCGAGGGCTAATTTTCAAAGTCTGGAGTTCTTTAAAGAAACACTGGATGACCGACGGACTGGGGTGTGCAACCTGTTGCCAAACCAGGAATCAGCAGGGTTCCACCACTACTAGCTTAACTACCACCATTATGCGCAGGCATATGAATGCTAAACACCCCACTCATGGGGCACAGGCCCGTTCACTCTCGCGGCCGCGGCACACCTCACTGCTCCTTCCCCTGTGTCATCTGCTAGTCCAGCCCCTGCACCAGGACCACGGCCCAACACCTCCCGTGCAAAAACCCCATCTTCGCCTCCACGATCCTCCACACATCCACCAGCGTTCACTCTCCATACCCCAGACCTGAGCGCAAGAAGTATAAGCGGCAACCCACCCACACGTCCCAAGCCCTCACACTCCACATCTCCATTTGATTAACCAGGGAGATGTCCTGTAACTAGATAGAACTTTCGAAACTCATGGGCGGGCCGCCCTCGGTATTCGGTCCCCAGCCACACTACGTACTTTTCCCGATGTGCAGTCCCTCCAAACAGCCACTGCAACAAGCACGTTGTCAGAGAACATCATCCGTGCCCGACCAACGCCGTTTTCTGACCCAAGGTCCACTGACCACGACACGTGGACGAGTGCTGCCGGGCAGGGCCCTATGTATTCGCTGACGGCACATGGGTTAACTTGGTGTGAGGCTGGACAAGTCTGACCTGGGTTGGCATATACTGCTGACGCCGAGGATTGCTGGGCCTACCTCGGTCTCAGGTCCCAAAGCCACTATGCTCCTCCTCCTCCCCACCCCTCCTCCACCTCCTCCCCTCCGAATTACCATCCGTGGATGGCCCATACAGTCGGGTAGCTCTAGCACAGCCGCAGTGCCTCGCTAAGCACAGCAGGCGGTGCTCAACTGCTGAGCCTAGGCGATAAAGGCCGACACACGTCCCAAGAGCATATCTACGGGCATCACGGCGCCGATCTGTGGCTGGCACACCTGAACCTGAAGCCAGGCATGGTTGTGTTGTACAACGGCCTAAACCTGGTGCGGCCTGCAACTCGGGCAGACTCACATTTGCCAGCGCCTGGCCCATGTGTTAAATCTCATAGTTCACAAGCGATTCCTCAAGACACTACCACCACACTGTCTGATTGTGCTCACGAAGGTCCGCGCATCGGTGCGCAGTATTTCAGGAGGTCCAGCACAGATTTGGCTGCCACTCATTCATGGGCAGCGCAGCCGCCCACCAACTTTTGCCCGCTCACCGACTGTTGTGCGAACGTGTCCCATGCGAGGTGGAATGTCAACATTACGCGATGTTTTTATAATACCAGGAGTTTACTCACAGCGCAAGCGATTGTGACACTGCGCGATATCAACTATTCCCAGAAACGGTAGGTTCAGTCATGTCAGCCTTCTTCCATCAATCACCAATGAAGGACGTTGAAGAAAGCCGTGGATGCTCTGAATGCTGTTTCGGTGGTTCTAGATACTTTGAGAAGAGTCAAATCACAGATGGTCATGTTAATTGGGATGCCACGCTCACAATCATCAAGGCCACGCATCTCCGTCTGCTTGGTCCCTGTTAAATCTTCTTGAAAAAGATGTCAGCATGGAAGTCGTACAGCTTTTGCGCTCGTGCACTAATGAGACGGGGGAAGCAAACGTTCCTCTTGTTAGATATAGCCACAAGTCAAACCCTTAGTCTGTTTTCTCAAGGCGCCTATCGTCTGAGTGAGGTGTTGAGGAGAGATAGGAGGACAAGAAGAGACGTTTGGCAGAGCACAGAGAGGGACCTTGCTGTATCAGTCCTTCACTGTTTCAGCCCGTGTATGGGCAGAAGAAGAGAGGTGAGTTGGTGCAGGAGGACATGGTCATTCAGCCATTAGAGGCGTAAAAGAACATTCTTGCGCTTGGGACTTTCTTTGGCCATATGGCGTTCATACTGCGCATACCGAATCGGTTTCAATATATTTGTTGATCACGCGATTACTCCGGTGCCCTTCCTGGACAATGCAAGCAAAATAGCACGTTAAATCTCCCTGGAGCAGCGAGAGTAATTCCTGCTCTGAGCAATGTCGACATACACATCCACCGGGGGTGAAATAGAAAAAGGAACACTTGACATGTCGGCGCCGCCTGTGTGCACTAATCTAGCTGCGAAATCAATTTTCCCCTCTGACAGCGCTAGCGCAGAGGGCGTACTATCTGCGGGACCAATGTAGCGAGGGAGAGTAGCGAGCAGCGGGGCAGCTTTTTTCCCAGCACTGGCAGGGTACGCTTTTACAAGGCCTTTACCAGTTTTATGTCCACCATTCCCCCAAAGCACTGCAACCTGCGCCAATCTCGTGAGTATCTGATCTTTACAGAAAGAGGGAGGGCGAGAATACGTTAGCTGATCCGATACCATACGTCCTAACCTATGACACCACTTCCCAACAACTACTGGCGTTCCAACTGGACATGTGGCACGAACTGTCGCTGTAGCTTGGAGTTCTTCCCTGCCATCTTGCCGCTAGCGTGGTTAGTCCGAAGCTGTTTTTCAGTGCAGCTGGTGTCATCATCACCGATAAGCGTACAACCCTGTCCGACTGACCAGCCGCTGACAGGCTGTACCTATCAAGATGAATAAAGCCTCTGGTATTCCCGAATTTTCATTCTCCACCAGGTGAAGAAGCTCACCTGAATAAGGTATGCACCCCACTCCTCCTCATTGGTCCTCCTTCTGCCCATCTCTTTGTACGACTAAAAGCAGAGGAAACTGAGCTATTATTTATGCAGGCCAACGGCATCTAGCTATAGACTCTATGTATTATTTTCTGGAGGGCCACCTACCCGGTCCTCTTGTTTTAAGCAATTTTTTGGGAGTGCCCACATACAGCACTACAATCTTATTTAATTTTCTGGACGGACCACCCCTACCTGCTCCTCTGGTGTTTGAACAAAACTGTTTTGTAGTCACGTACTGAAACGCCTCCAACATCGTAGACAGTTACAGAGACAACTAGAATTCCAAATTAAATGTGTCTCAATCCAGAGGCAGCGCCTCTCCAGTGGATACGAAATCTTGTGGTTAGGAAGACGTGTGGCTCGACGAAACAAAGACAATCCGTTGTCTACCATTAATACAAACATCTACTTATATCCACACCCGTCCTCGCCACATAGCAGCCCTCCTACAGCGTTCGTTCTTCCATATAGCTTGCTCATTCCAATACAGGTCCCCTTATCAAACGACTGTGTCAGGACAGAAGTATTTATCTGGTGGTAATGCTGAATAATTCATCTACATAGGATTTCCAAACTTTCACTGCCCTTCGTTAAATTTGGGTCGGTCCATGCTCAGTGCGAACGTGCGACTGTAGAATTCCACAAAAACGAAGTACTGGCAACGTAGTATAGCACTAACTAACCGATATAAATATTCAGCAGCCCTTCTCTGCGCATGCCTGTATTACATTACGCACCTCACACGTAATCCACCGCCCTATCCCAAACTTATAAGAACGCATACTAGCACTTGATCTTATACATACAGTTCTTAGAAGTGGCTATCAGGGAGTAGCACTAGAGACAGGGGCTTGGATTGGCTAAAGACTAGCCTGGGCAGCGGAAGCGACCAGCAATCCATCCCAAGTATCTCAACTAACATAGTTTTAAACCCGTGCGCACACTTTAATCTCAACTAACAGTTCCTGCCATAATAACAAAAAGATATCTATACATGGTCCCCTTAATCAATCGAGACTGTGTACCAGGAAGAATTTTGGGTTGTTTTCATGGAGTCCACAGTCAACTTTTTAACATTTGTGAAGTCGCCACCAGACATCAACGAGGGCAACTGTCTGTTTAAATACCACAAAATAATACTGGCAAACTTTTATCATTTACCGAATTATATTCACGTCTTAGACGCATCTGTTATAAAGTTCCCAGCTCCCCCATCACCGCCCTATCCCAACTTTACTAAGAACGCTATAACAAGTTTGTCTTAAACGAAAAAGGTTCATTTAGGAGCTGTGTGGTGGGCAGCAATCCTAGAGACAGGGGCTTGGTTGGCCGAAGAGCTCGCCTGGACAGACGGGAGGCTCTCACAGCATCCATCCCAAGATCCACATAACATAGTTTTAAAAACTGCACAGCAACAGCCAAACACTTAATATACTACTATTCACTCCTCCATAACAAATCGTCCCCCCTTTATCAACCGATCTGTGCAGGAGCAGCCTTTTCAGGTGTTTCACCAGATTACATACAGATGGAACTCGGCCTATCTGTCGCCGCCATTGAATGCTGTAGACCATGAAGTGTGCATCACTCAAAGACAGAAAATACAACCAACAAGACAAAAGCGCAATAAATGGTGCCCCCAATACTGTATTCGCTCTTAATTCAATGGAACCACATTCCGAAAAACAATTAAAAATACGTAAGCCACATCTATTTTCCATTATCTAAAACCTAGGTGAAATATTCAAACGACCCGGCCTGCTTGAAAATTAAACTTTTGTTTCAAAGTAAACTGCGTATCATTGTGGCCCCCAGGCCATTTTAATGGTAAGGTGTGAGGAGCCACTACTAGAACAAGGGGCTTGGACCGGGCAAAAAAAATCAACAAAAGCCAATCGCCATGCAAGTCAGGAAACCGCCTAACTCCATCAATATACATCAATCCCTCAAACCCAAGAATTAAAAGGCAGGCAAGCCTCAAACAGAGAAGCCAATCGCAAAATTCCCAAATCCCATATCAACAAAGCATAAGATTCACATTAGCGGATCCTATGGCTATTTTCTAGCCAACTATGAAAGCACACTGCTATGCCAGATGAGATGACGCTGAGTTATCAAAAAATAAACGTAAAATAAAAAGAAAATGGCAGACTGTGCCTAATTGAAATCAAACCCCTAATAAATTGTCCCACTTTGGTGTTTGAGATGGATATGTGTGTCACTAAGAGCTAAACACAACGGTCGCAAGTCTCCCTGCAAATTCCTCACAATATGGTACTAGCTGCACTACTAGTGCCAGCAAGCCCAGCCACAAGCAAACAAAAAAAATAAAATATATAACGCTATTGTAGCCCTAACAAGGGCTGTTGGGTTCTTGTATACTCACTCCTGCCTAACAGTAAGCTAATAGAACACCCTAACGCTATCCCTGCAGCAACTCTCTCCCTAACGGCATCCAGACATAGAATGATCCGAGCAGCGCGGGCAGGGGCTAGTATATTCCAGGGTCACCTGATCTGGCCAGCCAACCACTGCTATCGACGTGTAAGGGTACCACGTCATGCTGGGTGGAGTGCAGAGTCTCCTGGCTTGTGATTGGCCTTGTTTCTGGCCGCCAAAAACCTAAACGGCGGGAGATGCCATTTTCTCGAGCTGGCGAAATACTCGTCCGAGCAACAAGCAGTTTCGAGTACGCTAATGCTCGAATGAGCATCAAGCTCAAGGATGAGTATGTTCGCTCATCTCTAGTTCTCTGGTCTGATGAGACCAAGATCGAGATCTTTGGTGCCAACCACACACGTGACGTTTGGAGACTGGATGGCACTGCATACGACCCCAAGAATACCATCCCTACAGTCAAGCATAGTGGTGGCAGTTATCACTGACACTGGACTTTAGGAATACATACAGTTGAAGTTATCACTGTCTGTCACAGTTCTTCAGACTTCCCTTAAAAGGGCAGGTAATGTCAATGAAACTTATGTAAACTACTGAAATGATTCAGAATGCCCATTGGAACCTATTACTAGCTAAAAATGATATTCCTGGTGATAGGTTTGCTTTAAAGGAAATCTAACTTTGTGAATCTATACATAGATGTAGATCCAATGATAATTTCCTGCCTACCTGCCTGAGATGAAACAATTTAATGGACTAGGCTGCTCCATGCTCCAGTAGCCTCCGGAGTGCTGCGTTCTTCCACGTCGCGCTCCCGGTTCGTCTTGCAAGGCATATCTGCCCTCTGCATAGACTGATTTCAATAGCGTCAAGTATGGCTTTATGGCAGCTAAGTCCATAAACAGATTGTTCCTAAATGTATAGACAACGTCAGACAATGCAGGTGCTAGCAGTGCTCTCACTTTAACATGGAAAAAGCTTTCAATAGCGTCAAGTGGGAGTACTTGTGAGCATTGATGGAAAGGGACGCTCTTGGCTCTAACTTTTGGAAGTTGTAGTTACTCCTCAATCTTATCCCAGTGCTAACATTATTTTGTCTCTGGCACTTGAGATGGACATTTGACAGGGTTGATAACATTACACTCATGCAAGAATTTCCGTATGGCGAAAAAATTGAAGAAATTGTGTTATATGTAATCTTTTACGGTTTTCTGGAAAAAGGAGTTTATCTTAAATGTAATACCATAGCTAAATTTAAGAAAATCTTGGGAGATTGGCGTGGAGTTCCTACATAACAGATTACTTTTATTAATAATAGGGCATTTACAGCACTGATGTGAATAGAGCACTTGTGGCAAGTAAAAATCTGCTATTTTGGTGCATCACCTTCTGTCTGTTATTTCTTAACCAGTTCCTCCAGAACCCTTTTTCCTTTTCATAGACCTGTATGAGATCTCAGTGAGCTTTAGATGGAAATCAGCTGAGAAAGTCAGTATAGCAGGGAGGTGGATATGGGAATAGAGCTTGATAAGTATAGAAAGGAGCATTTTTCTCTGAAAATATATTACAATTTTCTAAATCATTATTGACCATTTAATATTCAGTTATGTAGAATATATAATTGCCCTTATTTTCCTTCTTACACGCTAAGTTTACCTTGGTCTCTCTGGTTGCCTTGTTTTAGTTTACCTTGAGTCATCTGGTCCTTTATTGGTGGCACTACTTCAATCCAGTAATAGCTTTCATCTTCAATTAGAAGTAAAATTTCCTCCAGTGTGTTCTGGTCTCCAATCTGGGCCAACTGTCCATCATGTTTCTGGCACCAAGATTTAGCTCCAGCATATGTCAACTCTTGATTAACAAGCTGAATGCAATGGTGTCCTACCTTCTTCTGGGTACCAGGGCATTGGGCACAAATGAAATGCTTCTCAGTCAAAAGAAGTAAGATCAAGCAGCATATAATCCACATAGTTCTTAGAGTTCATAGACAGAACACAGAGTAACCCTGTTTCTGCAGCGTTAGTCAGCAAATGATAGAGAGGAGCAGGAGCTCCCATTAATTGACCAAAATACGGGAGTGAATAGAATGGGGGACGCCCCGCCTCGACAGGTGCACACTCTAAACATGTACAATGGATTTGTGTTTTCTGAGCATACTTTTACCTTTGTGTTAACTGCAAATACATTTATTGTAGATGAAAGTGTAAGATCATTGCATAAAACACATGCTTAAACTACACCATACAAATCAGGGACAATTGCACATCAGACCTGGCTTTAGATTGTAGAGGCAAACTATATAAGAATATGTCTATGTAAACAATGGTAGAACATAAAACCTCTATGATTAAAGTGAATGCAATCTTCCAGGATAATATAAATTGCATAATAGATCCATGGACCTTGCAGACCTGTTTTTAATTAGTCCAATAAAGATGGCAGTGATTCTGTAGTAGATATGGCTGAAGTAATATGTAAGGACATTATCATGCAACTCCTTATACCTGAACACTATTAGTATGAAATGGAGGGGGGGAGTTATGGATAAAAATCAAGCATCATTTCAAGCAAAGATCTGTATCAAATACGTATGATGGTGCGGATTTGATACTGATTTTCACTCTCCCATAGATTTCAATATAAAAAAAGACACATGCAAAAATCTACAAGGACGCACAATAAAAGTAACATGATCATTATTTTATTTTTAATATTTTTAAAATTTTATTTATTTTTCTCCCTGAGCAACAATTTCCGCACAGAAAAAAAACATTGTCTACATTACTTTTTTCCAAATTCCATTCACTTAAATGCTACTGTATTTTCTACAACAAAATTTGCACAGAATATACAACGTGTGCGGATCGCCTAAGGCTTTTTTGGTAACTCTCTGCTTTCTTATTTCTATTGCAGGGTAGCAGCAGCCTAAGGCACATCCTAAAGCAATGAACATAGATCAACAAAAACATTTTCATTCAATTTTTACATGGACTACTATTTATTTAGATGGCTCGCAAATAATAGTACATGTTCCCTGTTCAATCATGTCTGCTGGCTGAAGTTTAAACAGCTGTTCTCTATTGGTTTCTGAAGTTGGACATGTGAAATCACTTGATCACCGGACCAGCTTTACATGCATATTTTAGAAAGAAGTATACTTTAATATTCATTTCTTAATATTAATTTCTGGAGGATGTATTTGATACTGATGACATGGGCTTAGAATACATCATCATTTTCATATAGATGGGGATAGCTGTTCATCCAAGATCCAAACCTTACAATGATCAGCATCAAGAATGGTTGCTATCTCAAAATACCCCTGTAACAAACAATAAAAGGCACAAAAACTGTAGGTTAAAATATTTACTTCAGAAAGATTCTGTATGTCCCCTTATGTCTCATGTTGTGTTGTTTTACTCTGTAAGCATAACCGGGATTTTCCTACATATACAATACAAACGTAAACAAAAACAACATAATAAAAATGGGAATCAGAATTCGTAGCATCTGTGTATTGACTGTGTCTGATACTAAATAAAAGAATGGACATCCAAGAAGTTTGACTCATAGACCAGGACGACTGCTCAGAGCCAGGGAATCTGTCACAGTGATGTCTCATGTTCATCTGCAACATATATAAATATTTATATTATTACATGGGTATAGAGGCATGTAGAATCTACAAAAACAAAGTATACATATACAACAAAGGACTAGGAAAAGAGCATTTTCTCAACAATAAAATATACACATGAATATTTTGTGAGAATTGTGAGAAATTAAGCTATAAAGAAAAGCAAACAAACCTGATATCCCCAGTTCTGTATCCAGAAGTTCTCCATCATCTTCATCTACCTTCTTTAATATTAGAGCAAAGAAAACAGCAAATCCCACGACCTGGTAATCAAATACAAAGGACTTTAAAAGGTTCCTTCATACTAATAAAGGTATAGAATTCAGATTGCAGCTTACTGTTTATAGCTTGTCTATAGTGCTTACTTTGGGCTTATTGCTACTGTCCCTGTGTTTGATGATTATTATAGAACAGGTTTAGATTCAATACCAACCTTAAGAGGCTGCAGAATAAAAATACTCTGGAAAAGAGATAGGGTCATGGAAACAATCCACCGAATAGAACTTTCTTTTCCATACTGGAACCCATACATCATTGTAAAGTAGGTAGAAACTACACTGATGGAGATCAGTATTGACCAACCAATAAATAAGAACCACCAAGGAAGTCTCTTCTTTTTTATTTGTTGCTTTTGTTGGGACCTACATGGGTATAATAGTACAAGTAACCAACATATATAGTCAAAGGGCCGTGAACATTTAGACTGTCTGAGACTAGGTTGGGGTTTTACCTTTGTGCAGGCAATGGGGGAACAGATTTTTCTAGTATATCCAGAAGAGCTTGTAATTGTATTAAGAAATCATCAAGCTTCTCATTGTCTGGAATCTGCTGGTTTCCAAGTTTCTGAAGATCTTGAGAAACTTTCTTTAGCTTTCGGGACACATAATGAGCACAAAATAATGCAAATAAGTCATCACTGGAAAGTTGTGCCAGAGGTACTGAAGATGGCAGTGCTGGAGGGAAATCATAGGTATAATAAAAACGACAGGAAATAATCGTTGCTCTATACATATACATAAATACACAAGGGGGAGCTTTATCGTAGGATTTTACTGTATATATGGATATAGAACATTACTACTATTCCTATACTGTATATATGGCCACAGTCCAGTAGAACTACTACTATCCTGTATATATAATCACAGCATAAATACTCCTATACTGTATATATGGGCACAGTACAAATACTCCTATACTGTATATATGGGCACAGTAATACTACATCCTATGTATATGCGCACAGCACAATTAAAGCAATGAGAATCTCATGTTGATTGATTGGTTCCTGCATCAGTGTAGCTACATCAGTCTCAAGGTTTGTTTGCTTCATAATGCACCAAATCAAATGGTATGTGTCCTCAGCAATAAAAGGTAAAAAATAGAAAAAAAAGAAAAAAAAATGGTATGTGTCCTTTAACTACTAGTGTTCAATTTGGAAGTTCATCTGACAAAAGAACACAATTTGTGGACCTCTGCTTCAAATAGTTGAGTACCCCTGTTCTACACTATAAGGGCTCATTCACATGGCCGTTCATGGAGACATCCCCATAGACGGCAATGGCGGCCCGGCGGCGGTACGGTGCCACACATGTGTGGCACCAATCCGCGCTGCACACCGCAAAAAGAGAATGCTCTATCTTTTTGCGAGTGTGCGGCTGTGCGGCGCTGTTTCCTATGAAGGGAGGAGGGGTCACCTCCTCCTCACCTCCAGCACACGGTGGTATGCCCGCACGGCGGGCATACTGCGTGTGAATGAAGCCTAAGCATGCAGCAGTCTTGTTAGACAGGCTGGAAAGATCAGCAGAGTTATCCACTGAAAACATCCTGGCAACAGCAACCCCACCAAGAATGCAAGAATAGCAGGATTTACTTTTCTACTTCAGGTTAAGCAGCATCTTCCATTCCACATCTAGGCAATTTATATCTGGTTGCACTCCTATTGTGCAAACAATTTAGGTCTTAAAGGGTCTATACAATATAGATGTGATGTAGAGATGTGCTTTATATCACAGCAATGGGGATAGCCCCAGGACCTCATTATCCAGGTTATCCCACTTTTCGAGAAGTACCTGAAAGGGAGTGTGTGTGAGCTTCAGAAATTAATAGAACCACACATTTGGGATATGGAATTAATTTATGCTCAAATGCTCAAAGGACTTCAATATGTTCATAGTTGCTGTCTTTGACCATTATTTACCATGGATTTTGAGCACAAGATTAAATTGCAGAGTTTCATGGCTACAAAAGTTACAATCTATGAGACTTACATCCAGGCGTTAGCTGCTTTTGCAAAAGTTGTGAGATGATCTGTAGGAGAGTGGTAAAATTTTGATTTGATTTTTGATCCAGGTCCACTTCTAATTTATTCTGAGAAGCTTGACTCAGAGTTCGCACTACTCCTGACAGGTCCTTACAGAAGGAACAGCAAGGTAGGAGCAAAAAAAAAGAAACATTACACAATACACAATGAACTAGTTTATGTTTTAAAAATATAGCAAAAGAAACAAAAAAAGCCAATCTTAGCTCCAGATTTTATTTTTACAAAAGTTACTAGGCACTACCACCAAAAGGGCAAAGCCAAATTATGTTCTTACCTCTAGAACAGTGTTAAAGCTTAGCTGGAATGGTGGGTTCTTTCTGGCATTGGCAACCTGTTTGCCCTTCTTATTTTTTGTCTTTGTGTCTTTATTTTCTCTTGGCTGGGTGTTTCGGAAGATGTAGATGATGAGTAGATTGACAGGAAACATAAGAATTGCACTTTCAAAGGCTATCATAATGTCCTTCCATGTCAGGATAAAACTTCCTGAAAAAGAAACATTCACAAACATGAGAGAGAAGTAGCATTAGTATGACTTCGACTTAAGACTGTGATTCTACAACTACTCACCAACACTAATAAGTACTGGATAAGCAGTTTGAGGAAGCTCCCAGAACATCAGGTTGATGACAATTGTACAGAGGAGAAGACACATACAACAGGACACTCTCTGGACACGTGTAAAAACACTACGGGCTGGGTGATTGAGGATGGAAATCCAGATGTGTTCATCACGCAGGCCCCTTAAAGTTTTTTGCAAGAAAATATTCCTTGGAAAACAGAACACGAAACATGAGCTGTGAATTGGTTTGGTAACCGGTCAAATTACCATTTTGTTGGGTCTACCTAGCATAGCATTGTCGTATTAGTATATAATGTGACAGTATTGTTTTGCCCTGTAAGTGGGTTTACTATGGCAGCTCCAGTTATAGGAGAAATACATAATACAAATCAATGACAGTTGATCTTTAAATAACTAAAACTAGAAAAAAAATCACTGCGATTCCTATACTCCAGCATGTCTTTCCTGAAAATTAAATGAAAAATCTGCAATGTCAGTAGTTTATTTTAACTTATAACAAAACATTTTAGTGCATTTTTATACTCTAAAAAGCCTGATGAAAACAAAATGATATTCACAAAAAACAATTTTAAATAAAAGCATTTTGATAAATACCAGTTCTATCTTGTGTAATAAGGGAATAGGATTTTGTAAATTGAATAAATTTAACTAATGTAAGAATATTAATAACTTTCCCAGTACAAACATTCACTAAAAAGCCCAAAACTACAAATATGTAATACAGGCAGTCCCCTAGTTAAGAACACCTGACTTACAAACGACCCCTAGTTACAAGCGGACCTCTGAATATCGGTAATTTACTATACTTTAGTCCCAGGCTACAATGATCAGCTATAACACTTAACAAAGTGGTGTCTGCAATTAATCTTTATTGTTAATCCTGGTTCTTATGACAATCCAACATTTTTTAAATACAATTGCCACAGAGACAAAAACAATTTTGGTCATCTCACCAGGCTGTGATCTCTGAGAAGAAGCAGGAGGTGGAGCTAAACAGGAGCACAAAGGTGGGGGCTAAGCTCTGAGGAGTGAGTGACACAGCAAGTAACGTGTTGTTTTTTTAAATGCATCTAAAAAAAAACTCCAGTCCCTGGGACTACCCTAGGATTTTGTTAGGGTGCAAGGTAAGTTTTAACAAACAATTGTATTGTAATGCAAATACTTAGAAAAGGCAGAATTTATTTGTATTTATTGAATGTATTTATAAAGTGTCTCCGCCAGTTTTGTGTCATGGATACACTGTGTATCAAAAAAGTTGGTGCACACTTTCCGAGATGTGCAGGGACCTTGCACCAGTATTTGCATAGAACAGTTAGCGCTACTTTTGATAAATCTGGGCATATTTGTTAACAAATTTAGCAAATAAAGTTAGATGTGATGTATTGTTTTTTGGAGGCTACCTAAAACTCCTGAGTTCCTGGTCATTGGCGACTTTGAATGTCTTGCTCATAGAGTCTCCTCTGGGTGGTTCAGCTAGCCATGTGTTACACAGAAAATGCCAAGACATTTTGAGCTGGATATCCTGAATAGTGACCTGAGCAACATACCTATTAAATGAAATAAGAGAGATATAAGAAACAGTCTTTTTTGTGACTCAATTATAATCAAAAAGTTGTCACCTTACCAGCTTTTCTGAGGTCCTGTGCCTTCATGCTTGAGGGTGATACTTTTCAACTCACCCAAAGGTAATGGCACAGAAAGGATAAAGACATCTACATTGCCACTTCTAAAGACCTGATGTTTAGTGTCTGAGAGCAGGATAGGGCCAAACTGACTGTCAGCACCACCTAGTGAAAGCCACACCTGTCAACATAGGAAAATAATAAGGGCACAAGACGCAAAATATAGACAATAGTATAGGTGCACACATCTTAATGGAACTGATCATCAGGAGGCCCATAGAGAATAGTGTGGACGTTGCCAAAGTGTTTTTATAAGAAAATTATTTCTCTTTGATAAAAAGAAAAGTTAGATGAAAGTCTACCTTTCCCTCTGCAGAGCAGTGGACTCATGACAGAGGGGTTTCACAGAGGGGGGTACTTTTCTCACTGACCACTCCCATGGCACACGGGAGAGAAAGGTAAACTTTCTTCTAACTTTTCTTTTTAGCAGAAAAAGTCAATTTTACTATAAATACACTTTGGCAATGTGCACACTATTCTGTATGGGGAAAAAGAAAAAGAGCTCCTGATGACAGGTTCCCTTTAATCACTGATTTGAGGTGTTTTATTTAGTCTTAATGACAATTGACAATTGAAGGTGTAGTCCAAGCATGGGTAAGTATGACATATGCATGAGATGGAATCTGCACCTATCTTGGGAATAGCAACTGGAGAGTGGATACGCCTGCATGGCAAACTCTCTATTCCAGCGTCAGGAAGGTTGTCAGTGGAGATTGATGTAGGACGTGTGCCTATCATGTATTTATGATGCGCGTCGGGGACTTTATACCAGACAACAGGTGGAATACTGATCATGGGTATGTGCAATACTTCCCCTTTAGTTTTTATGCAATAAAGATATTGTAATAATGACAAAGGGTATGTGCAATACCTTTTTCTGAGCTTCTATGTAATAGGATATGACACATTTATCTGCCTTTGGTACTAGTCATCATAGTAAGGAGTGTGTTTTTTGAAAGACTGAATTTGGGAGCCATATGCATTGTGCACCTTATAGCACTTGACACTTTCCTTTTGCAAATAGCATGTGTCATCTTTCATACCTAAATTTACATGCACTGTGCACTTTAAAATACTTGACATCTGCCCCTTACAAAGAGCTTAATTGCTATCCACCTTAACCTTAGTGCCAACTTCTCTGCATACCTGTTTTTGATACATAGAGCAAGAATCATTCCCATGAATCACCCTGTATTATCTGTCTGTATTTTTGTATTGTCCTTGTTTTCATCAATAAGATCAACCTGTTAATAGCTTTTTAAAGGTAGACTATAGGTAGAGTACAGCTAGGGAGATCCCACTGGGAATGATTGAATTATTTAAATAACATTAGTCCTGCCCTTTACCTTATGTATGCAGCTATATTATTAGTGTTAATATATCATAAATACCAAAGTTAGGAATACCCCTTTAACTGTGAGTGGTATTATTCAAAACAACAACAGACCATGTAAAAATGTTAGCGTAACTGTAAAGGTTTTTGTTCACAAATCAATAGCACTTGGGATGTAAAACAACTTTGACTATTATGTTTATATCCTGTAGTTTCTTTGCTATCTCCCTCAGATTATCTCAGAGCTGCAATGACTGCTTCCTCTCAATTAGCTAATGCCCTATGAGACCATAGTTTGTTTACACTTTGTTTCTGGTTGGTTTCATGGGAGGGGAGGAGCTTCTGCTCCCTGCCCACAGGGGAAGAGGTCATGTTTCATTGAATGTAGCAGAGCTGGAAGTGTAAAGAACAGTGAATACAGATGTCTCCTGCACAGAATAGTGAGCTACAAGATCTTCCCTATTCCCTATCAGTCCCTCCATCCCAGTCTGTAATTTCACAGAACTTTCTCTGTCTCGCCATTCTTCATGCTGCTCCTCTCCCCCAACTTGTCATTGGGGGAGCTATGTGCAGATAAGCTATTAACCCTTAGTGCTCAGACAGCACAGGCAATAGACTACATGTAACTGGTTTACTTATTATTTCTTCCACTTAATACGTGTTCTCTGCTCCTCCATGTGATGGAAGCTGCCAGGCTAGTCACTATATACATCCTCTATGTGCACTGTACATATTCCCTGCTCCTCCGTGTCATGGAAGCTGCCAGGCTGTCACCATATACATCCTGTATGTGCACTGTACATATTCCCTGCTCCTCCATGTGATGGAAGCTGCCAGACTGTCACCATATACATCCTGCATGTGCATTGTGCAATGTGGGAAACTAAATGGATTTAATGATACATTATTTTGAGAGAGAACACAAAGCATCATGGGATCACTGGATTCTGGATTAGTGGAAATCAGTACTGTAGCTTGAAAAATACCACTTCTCTAAATGGATGAGTTTAGGTTTGGTGAAAGGAGAATGGTACTTGCCCTGCATTGTGCCAACTGTAAAATCCTTATGCTTTAGCTTACTAAGACATTTCTGAATAATTGTATGCTTCTAGGTTTGTGAAAACAATTTAGAGAATTCTAGAACAAATGTGATCCAGAGAAAAAAAGCAAGGTCCATAAAGGCATGTTGGGTGAACTTGATATAGAGGAACCTGACTGTCTTTCACAGAGGCCATTCTCAACCCATTGGAACGTCTTTGTGATGAATTGGATAGTGAATGCGAGCCAGGAACACTCTCACCAAAATCAGCACCTGCCCTACCAAATGCTTTGATCTTTTTTGTAATATGTAATATTGTAGTAATAATCAGATATTAATGACATCTTACCTTGGCAGTGGTCCCTGCCCCCCTCCTGTGACCAGTGCACACTGTAATTAGGTAACGATATAATCCACAAGGATCACTATCATGAGGAACAATTACTCGAGTCTGTGATTGAAAAAAAAATAGATAAACATAATGGGGAAGATTTATTGAGTGCCATCACCAAGGGCCAGCTTACATCCATGCCCCCCCCCCCCCCCCCCCCCCCCCACCACCACCATGGTGAATAGATCATGAGGCTCAAAACTGATGGTGTATCTGCCAGCCGTTCTGGCTGGCAGACAAAACTAAGCCAGCCCCGAATTTGCATACTTTTTACTAAAAATCTGTGAACATTCAACGGTGAATTAATAATAATAATTCCTTTATTAATATAGTGTACACAGATTATGCAGCGCTGTACAGAACTTGCCAAATCAATCCCTGTCCCCAATGGGGCTCACAATCTAATCAACCTACCAGTATGTTGTGGAGTGTGGGAGGAATGTTCACTGATTTAAAAAAAAAAAGGAGCAGGCACGGGCAGGAATACCCTGTGCCCGTCCAACTCCACTGTCTGCAGCACCCCTCCACACCCACATGGTGTGAAGGTGGTGTAGTTGCCGGAATAATCACTATTTGTTGCAGTGCACAAGAAATTGCAATTATATCTGTGCCTTTATGCCAAAACACTGTTGTAGAAACACTGATCTCCCCATATATGAGGGCTCCTTCACACAGTATTAAAGGAATTGGTCACTTTTCAATAAATCTCTTCTATTAGACATGTCTCTGCATGTATACATATACATGTGACTTTGCAGACTTTCCTGTTCTCAGTATGCTGCGCTCTGAATACACCAATGTCGTCTGTGTATGACTGGTTATACACATTCCCTGCACTCTGCATTCAGATACAGATGCCGCATGTGTATGAGCGGTTATACACATTCCCTGCACTCTGCATTCAGATACACATGCCGTCTGTGTATGACTGGTTATACACATTCCCTGCACTCTGCATTCAGATACAGATGTCGTCTGTGTATGACTGGTTATACACAGTCCTTTCACACTGACAGAAACAGGAATGGAGCCCCTCAAATGAATGTGACTTGTCATGTCAGGATCATAGCTGGTAAAGAACAGGTGCAAATCTCCAGGTGGTTTCTTTATTTGTCTATATCAATTACCTGCATCTGTTCCCTCAGGTCCATGCGTCTTGCCCACAAGACAGTAAGAATATAGCAGAGGTAAAAGCATGCCACTAAAACAACAATGACTGGATTCTCTGATATCTTAGAAAAGTATTCTGCTGTACGTGTGACGTCAATCTGCACTGGTAGCACCAGAAAGGATGAGCCAAAGAATGATAAGTGGTTGCACAGGCACTGCACATTTGTTAAGGTGGTCTGTGGTCCAACCTATACAGTGGAAACACAGGGAGATTAAATTGAACATCCAGCTGCTTCTAATTTAGACAGAAAATTATTTGCAATATTGGTTGCTTGTACCATTATATTAACATATACTACATTGTATGCTGAAGTGACAGCAAATATGTCCCACAGCCGTCCTGTGGTAATGAACACTGAATCCAGGTGGTCAGGCACCTAAATAGGGAATGCATGGCTATTACCGCTAGAGTGCGGAGGTGGTCATATCCAAGGACAACATGACTACATTCATTGGAAATTATCTTGCCACAGGTACATTTTTTATTATTTTCAATTGAAGAAATATATGTGTGGCAGATTAATTCAATTAAATGTGCATGCCCAGATTAGAAAAACCAATTTAACTACTTATCTTTTATTGATGAAATGTCTACTTCTAAATATTTGTGAATGTTGCTTAATTTTTCTATCTTACTTTCTGAAATTTTCAGCTATGTTGCTGTATTCATATACAGACATTTACCATGCAGCCATCAGAGCTCCACATCTGAAGACTTGAATTCCAGAAGGCACATTGTACTGTGAATGTAGAGACTTTGAGTTGCAGATTTTGTATTCCGTAGGTATTTGATGGAGACACCAAAAACACCTGAGTAGCCGCGGGGTCTGAGATCATATCCGGTGTTAAAATCCATGTGTACGAATCTAGATGTAAAATCAATATGTTATTGAAATGGCGTCCATTATGTTTCCTTTAAGTATCACCCTGCATTAAAGGGTAGCATACTGTAACCTTTTTATATCATAAATAAATAATCATAAACTTTTAATTATATTTTAATAAAGAAAAATGGTTCTTCCTTCTATTCTTATTCCGCTCTGCACCCACAGTAATCAGTTTCTCTGACAGCATTACTGAAATAGCTACACATAGAGTAGAAAGATAAGGAGAAGAGAGAGCCATACAGCTTATATAGTATTTCACTTGATACATCTTAAAATACTATTCAGGTCAAGGAGCAAGTCATTACAAATTTTAACAGCTTTCGTGTAATAAAAATATGCAAAGGAGCAAACATGGACATGGCCTAAGATACAATAAGATGTGCCAAAAAAAGAAACCATATTTTTGTAAAACTAAACCAACTAGCAAAAGGTGCAAAGTTAGAATAGTTGAACTTATACTACAACAGATACTACAACTCATACTACAACAGATTTACTATCCATTATAACTTTTCACTTTAAAAATCTGTTGAAGTACAAGGCTGTGTGTACAAGTACAACGCAGCACTATCCATTAGCCAGTTTTAGCTCATCTCCCAACAGTGGTAACAGCCAACACACTACAGAATAAGGGATGTGCAATATCAACAACATATTGGGGGTCATTTACTAAGGGCCTGATTTGCGTTTTCCCGACGTGTTACCCAAATATTTCCCATTTGCACCAATTTTCCCTGTATTGCCCCGGGATTTTGGCGCACGCGATCGGATTGTGGCGCATCGGCGCTGGCATGCACGCGGCGGAAATCGTGTGGCGTGGCCGAACGAAAAACCAACGGATTCGGAAAAACCGTTGCATTTAAAAAAAAATAAAAATGTTGCGGGACTCGCGCTTACCTTCACCAGGTATAGGATGGTGCATTCCGGCGGACCTCGGGGAACTTCATCGCAGCAGCGATATCTGGTGGACACCGGAGGAACTACCTTAGTGAATCCCGGCCGGACCCGAATCCACCGCAGAGAACGCGCCGCTGGATCGCGAATGGACCGGGTAAGTAAATCTGCCCCAGTATACTCTACATTGTACAGCATGATATGTATATAACAGTGCACATCTTCCACAGTACAGTTGGCAGCTCAAATAAGAAATTTAGAGAAAGATGGAGGAAAGAGCAGAAGGACAGACACAACTTCCTGTTGTTTACTATGTTCACTCTATAATGTGTGTATATATTCTGTATATGTGTGTATATGTTCTATATGTGTGTGCATATGTGATGCATGTATTATATACTATATGGTGTGGTTTATGTGTGTATACAATGGTTGTGTGTAGGATGTGAATATACTCTATGTATGTATCTCTGCATAAATGTGTGGGCATGAGTGTGTAAACGTGTGTATGTGTTTAAGATTGTATAACTGTTTATGAGTGATGAACTGTATGTGTACGTAAATGTGTGTGAATGTGTGTGTAGCAGATATAATATAAGACGCTATTTGCGTTACACATGTACTACCTATATCTATAAAATTACTATTTTCTCTTAGGCTCTATGCACACTGGGCTACATGTAATAAAGCCCCTGGGATAGTTTTCTGTCGGACTTTGCACATTCTTGCTAATGTATTTAAGATGTTTCAGCGCCACATGTGTGTTGCACACGACTCATTTGTGTTGCAGCTGCACTTTACCAGGCGCGACACAAATGTGCAGAGTCCGAAAGAGGTGTGTCACATGACCCATGTCAAAGGACCAAGACAAGTTTGTGCACGGGGCAGTGCAGGGAGCACCAGATTCATGCAAGGTGGGCACTCTGCACACTATACAGGCAAACTGCACATAGTACCGTTTGCACTGTTTTTGATAAAGGTGCCCCACTGTGTTTTGTTGGTGCTATGTGTTGGGAAAATTTTCTGTGGATATTTAGTTAAAGGGGCATCAGGGTTGGACATTTCATTAAATTGGGCCATCTGTGGTGGACATTTCATTAAACGGGGCATCTGGGGTGGATATTTAGTTGAAGGGGCTTCTGGGGTGGAAATTGTATTAAAGGAGGCCATCTTTGGTGGACATTTCATTAAATGGGGCATCTGGGGTGGATATTTAGTTGAAGGGGCTTCAGGGGTGGAAATTGTATTAAAGGGGGCATCTGGGGTGGATATTTAGTTAAAGGGGCATCAGGGTAGGAGATTATATTAAAAGAGGCATCTGGGGTGGACATTTCATTAAAGGGGGCATCTGGGGTGCATATTTAGTTTAAGGGGCTTCAGGGGGGGCATTTTATTAAAGGGGGCCACCTGGGGTGGACATTTAGTTAAAAGGGGCATCTGGGGTGGACATTTTTTTAAAGAGGGGCGTCTGGGCTGGACATTTCATTAAAGGGGGCCAAATGTGGTGGACATTTCATCAAAGGGGGCTCTGCTGAGGACTTCTCAGTAATGTGGTGCAGCTTCTGCTGGATATTTTATTAGAGTAGCCACTGCAATTCCTACTCTAGGGCTTATACTTCAGTGAATAACTTTTCCCAGTTTTTTTTTTTGTGGTAAAATTAGGAGCCTCTATTTATATGTGAGTATTTACAGTATGAGCAGCGGTTCAGCTGCAGAGCACAGAGGCCAGGCCAGCCAGGGGTACCATCCACATCTCCTACACTGTCTGGGCGATCTGGTCTGGATGTTAGTCGGGATGGAGGGTTTCATGCAGTTAGGGAATGTGATCGTCTTTACTAAATAGAAGGGCTATAAGAGAATGATTAATCATGAAATTACTTTAAGAACAGTATAAGATTAAGGATATAGAGTATACAGAGTAGCATTTACGTCCTAACATCCAGGCACATGTTGGTTTGGAAACTGGGGGGCCATCATTGTGTGAACAGCCCGGGACCCAGGGGGCACTTAATCCGCCACTGTGTGCACCGGTTCAGGCACAGGCTATGACCAAATTCTACGCCAGGTCAGACCTGGTTTAGAAATGCACTGCTTGTGCTTGAACTGTGAGCTCATCGGTTTTATCAGAAGGCCGAAGCGATCTGATAAATCGATCCAGTGCTGGGGAGCAGGGACAGAATCATACACTGGCGCCAGGGTATGATAGATGTTCCCCTTAGACACATAATTAGATCTAAAGCATTTCTTTCTACTTTTATTTTTTTAATGACGCATTCTTACCTATGACGCTTTGTGTTGTTATTTGTGCTTTTGAAATTACTTTTAATCCATGGTACAACACCAGTGGCACACCATGATTCACTGAGACCAGAATAACCAAAGTGCTTCCTGAAGGGGTCACCTTCAAAGATAGCTGTAAAGCCTTATCTGCAGAAGTCTGGACTGTGGTTATTTGACTTCCAGTACGGGGGAGAAAAATCTGTAAACAAAAGTAGATTATTTTATTGTTATAAAAGGGATGTATAGAATAAAATTAATTAAAAATTTGTCTCCTAAATGCATGATAATATAAGTTTATCTGTAGCCAAATATAGCCATCAGTTCCCAGAATCACCATTAAGTCTCTGCTTCTGTGTAAGCCAAAGGTTGGCACGTGCAATATGATGACATGAAGAACACAATAATGAGCACAACAGAAAAGGGAGCATTAAGAGGAAGGGGCTAGGAGGGCACAGGAAGGGGGCCTTAATTCAGTTCAGGACCACTAACGGGCACATTAATTATGTAGGTAGCCATAATATACTATGCAGGCACAAGAAGGCGCAAGTGCGGGACTTGTGAGTTGAAATCCTTTGAACTAGCATTTTCCCGAGTTGGGGGATTTGGCCTAGCTATGGGTAGTGCTGCTGGACAATGGGGCCTCATGGGCATGGGCCAGCATGGCTAAGCTATATATGTGGCTGCTCCATGCACCTTATTGAGGGGAATAAATAGTTGAATAGTACTGTACTGCCACAGTACATGCCTGCCTCTTCACTGAACCATCCTCAAGTGGGTTTGCATTTTAGGCATAAAGCATTTAAATGCTATATCACCATTTTTCACAGTGGTTGGACAGATTTATTAAAAACAGTTAGGCTATTCACACGAACGTATGGGGGACGTATTACGGCCGCCGTTATATACGGGATATACGTCCCACATAATTTCTGATGCGCACGGCACCCTAGGGAGCGGTACGGTGCCGCACACGTGCGGCACCGTACCGTTCCGTACCGGGAAAAAAGATAGGACGTCCTATCTTTTCCGTAATACGGCGCCGTTGCGCCATAGGTTGCTATGGAGAGGGGCGGGGTGAGCTGCGCTCACCTCCTCCTCCTCTCCCCGTACACTGCCGTTGCCCGCTACGGTACGGTACGGGCGGCAACGGCAGTGTGAATAGAGCCCTTAAGGACAAATTTGACTCATAATTTGCTTTAGAAAAATTAAGATGCCTTTATTATTCAGCATCAGAATATTCGTCCAACTTTGTCTTATTAACACAAACATGTTTTATGTACAATACACTGCAATGATGAAAGACAGACCATGGCTTCTGACACAAGCTTCTTCTGTAATAAGCAGGTGACACACTGCTGCAGTGGTTCAGATTGCAGTTAACTGTCTTAGGGGACGTACATACGGCCGACATATATACCTCGGATATACGTCCTCCATAGACGGCAGTGGGCGCATGGCGCCGTATGGGAGCGGACATGTCCTATCTTTTCCTGGAAAACGGCGCCGTGCCCCACGTTTCTCTATGGAGAGGGGCGGGGTTCAGCAGCGCTCACCCCCTCCTCCTCTCCCTGGCACCGACATGTGCCCGTTGTGCCACGGTATCGTGGGCACATGTTCATGTAAATGAAGCCTTATACTGACAATTTAGTCGTGTGAGATGCCATGGTAAGTAGTCACCATTGCATCGAGAAGCTTAAAAAAGAAAATTATCTCAAATTGACAAAATATTTCATGTATCTCCAAAATGATATTCAAATACAACTCATCTACTAAAATACAATATGGCTAGGAGAACAAAAACACTAATAACAGGGCCAGATCAAAGTAGGGTGGAGGCCACTGGGAGCGAAATCTGGTGAGAGCCCCAACTGAATGTAGCACTGTCCATTAATGTTCCACAATTATCATTTTCCTACTTACATGATAGCCGAGCTGCTGGGGGCACGGGGGCAGTGGTATTAGCCTAGCTGTTGGCCTAGCTGGCACAGTGGCAGTGGTTGGCACTACTGCACAGTGGCAGGTGGTGTAGCCTAGCTGCTGGCTAGCTGGTCACAGTAGCATGGTATTAGCCCAGCTGTTGGCCTAAGCTGGCACACGTGGCAGTGGTATTAGCCCGCTGTTGGCCTAGCTGGCACAGTGGCAGTGGTATTAGCCCAGCAGTGTGGCCTAGCTGGCACAGTGGCAGTAGTGTTAGCCTAGCTGCTGGTCCTAGCTGGCACGTGCAGTGGTGTTAGCCTAGCGCTGGGCCCTGCAGCTGGCATGGTTAGTAGTACTGCTACTAGTATAGTTCCCACCCAGTCCCATGTGCCTCTTCTCTGACTCTCTCTCTCCTCTCACAGATCAGTGAGTGATCAGTAAGGAAGTAACTGTAAAATGGGTTAGCTAGGACTTGGTCAGGTGTCACTCTACATGCAGCACAGTTCCTGAAAAGCATGCTGCATGCAGAATGCGATTGAGTACGGTCTAGGCAGGCATGCTTTGACTGACACAGCCAGTGAGTTACTGTCACAGCTTGGAGGTAGGTGCATGTGCAGCGTGGTGGTACCGCCACTGCACATCATTTCCAGAGACAGTCAGTTCACAGCTATTAACTGACTGTTGGACATGGCTGGTAGGGGCCCCTTTATGAGTAAAGTGGTGGGGTGCCCAAAGTGCACACCCCTGGAGCACTCCCTATAATCTGGCCCTGATTAATAATGTCAAGGCTTTAAGAAGGTGTAACTGGCAAAAAAACTAATAATATACATTCTTAAGGCTGAGGAAAAGAATAACTTTGTCCTACTAAGGCACTACTATACTTTTGTGTTTTGCTTTTCCAGCAGATCTGCATCTATTTATTTGTTTCCAAAAGGGCAGTCAAGATGTAAAACATACACTGCACATACATTGCTAAAAAGTGTGTAAAGTTTATATTGAACATCAACAGTGAACAGACATGCTGCAGATTTGAAACTACAACAAAATCAACAGAAAATAAAATATGTGTGAATGGTGTTTTTTACACAAAAATCTGACAAATTCACCACGTCAAACTGTTGTTGAACCAGTTAACAGAAGTAGCCTAACATATACAGTGGGTACAGAAAGTATTCAGACCCCTTTAAATCTTTCACTTTTCTTTTCATTGTAGCCAATTGGTAAGATCAATGATCTAATGTACACTCTTCCATCTTGACATCAACAGTAATGTATATGTTTGCTAACTTTTAAACAATAAAAAACTGATTTATCACATGGTATTTAGACCCTTTGCTCAGTATTGAGTAGTAGCAGCTTTTGAGGTAGTACAGCCGTGAGTCTTCTTGGGAATGATACAGCAAGTATTTCACAACTGGAATGGGGATCCTCTGCCTGTTCCTTGCCGATCCTCTCCAGTTCCCTCAGGTTGGATGGTGAATAGAGATGAGCGAACATGCTCGTCCGAGCTTGATGCTCGGTCGAGCATTAGCGTACTCGAAACTGCTCGTTGCTCGGACGAATACTTCGCTCGCCCGCTCGGAAAATGACAGCTCCCGCCGTTTTTGCTTTTTGGCGGCCAGAAAAACAGAGCCAATCACAAGCCAGCAGACTCTGCACTCCACCCAGCATGACGTGGTACCCTTACACGTCGATAAGCAGTGGTTGGCTGGCCAGATCAGGTGACCCGGATTAGACTAGCCCCGTGCCGGCTGCTTTCGGATCATTCTGTGTCTGGATGCCCGCTAGGGAGAGCGTCTGCTGGTCAGGGGAAAGCGTTAGGTTGTTCGATTATCTACTGTTAGGCAAGATGATTCTCTAAGAACCCAACAGCCCTTCTTAGGGCTACAATAACGTTCTACTTTTTTTTTTTTATTGCAGCTAGTACCATATTGTGAGGAATTTCAGGGGACTTGCTACCGTTGTGTTTAGTTCTTAGTGACACACATATTCACCTCAAACACAAAGTGGGAAAATTTATTAGGGTTGTTGATTTCAATTAGGCACAGTCTGGCATTTATTTTTATTTACGTTTATTTTTTAATAATCAGTTGTCATCCATCTGGCATAGTGTGTGCTTTCATACTGGTAGAAAATAGCCATAGGAGAATCTAAACGGCCTTACTTACGCCTACAAGTAGCGTTATATCTATTTGATTTCTGGTTGATCTGCTGGTGGCTGTACTTGCTGCAGTGCTCTACTAGCCATTGTGAGCAATTTGGTCATGGACTGCGACCGCTGTGTTTGTGCGCTAGTGACGCCATATCCATTGCAAAGACCGAAGTGGAAACTTTAGTAGGGGTTGGATTTCAATTAGGCACATCTGCCATTTTTCCCTTTTTTATTTACGTTTTATTTTGTTTTCTAACTCTGCGTCATCTCATCTGCATAGTAGTGTGCTTTCATACTTGCTAGAAAATGCCATAGGAGAATCCAAACATCTTACTTACGCCTACGTAGCGTTATATATATTTGATTTCTGGTTGATCTGCTTGGTGTGTACTTGCTGCAGTGCATTCTACTAGCAAATTGTGAGCAATTTGTAGTGAGACTTGGCGACCGCTGTGTTTTGGATTAGGTGACGCACATATCCATTGCAAAGACCGAAGTGGGAAACATTATCGTAGGGTGTGATTTTCAATTAGGAGCACAGTCCGGCCATTTTTCCTTTTTGATTTTACGTTATTTCTGTTCATAACTCTGGCTGTCATCTCATCTGGCTAGTAGTTGTGCTTTTCAATACTTGCTATAAATAGCCAATAGGAGAATCTAAAGCTGCTTACTTACGCCTCAGTAGCGTTATATAATTTGATTTCTGTTGATCTGCTGGTGGCTGTACTTGCTGCAGTGCTCTACTAGCCAATTGTGAGCAATTGTAGTGAGACTTGCGACCTGCTTGTTTTGCGCTTAGTACGCACATACTCATTGCAAAGACCGAAGTGGAAAATTTAGTAGGGGTTGGATTTCAATTAGGCACAGTCTGCCATTTTTCCTTTTGTTATTTTACGTTTATTTGTTTCATAACTCTGCGTCATCTCATCGGCATAGTAGTGTGCTTTCATCATACTGGCTAGAAATAGCCATAGGAGAATCTAAACGGCTACTTACGCTACAGTAGCGTTATATATATTTGATTCTGGTTGATCTGCTGGTGGCTGTACTGCTGCGTGCATCTACTAGCAATTGGAGCAATTTGTAGTGAGACTTGCGACCGCTGTTTTTGCACTAGTGACGCACATATCATTGCAAAGACGAAGTGGAAAATTTAGTAGGGGTTGGATTTCATTAGCCAGTCTGCCATTTTTCCTTTTTTATTTTACGTTTATTTGTTTCATAACTCTGCGTCATCTCACTGGCATAGTAGTGTGCTTCTACTTGGCTAAAATAGCCATAGGAGAATCTAAACGGCTACTTACGCTACAGTAGCGTTATATATATTTGATTTCGGTTTTTGATCTGCTGGTGGCTGTACTGCTGCAGTGATCTACTAGCAAATTGTGAGCAATTTGTAGTGAAGCTTGCGACCGCTGTGTTTTGCACTTAGTGACGCACCTATCATTGCAAAGGACCGAATGGGAAAATTAGTAGGGGTTGGATTTCCATTAGCACATCCTGACATTTTCCTTTTTTATTTTATACGTTTTGTTTCATCCTGCGTCATCATATCTGGACATAGTAGTGTGCTTTCAACTTGGCTAGAAAATAGCCATAGAGAATCTAAACGGCTTACTTACGCCTCAGTAGCGTGATTATATTTGATTTCTGGTGATATGCTGGGTGGTCTGTACTTGCTGCAGTGCATCTACTAGCCAATTGTGAGCAATTTTGGTAGTGAGACTTGCGACCGCTGTGTTTTGCGCTTAGTGACGCACAAATCCATTGCAAAGACCGAAGTGGGAAAATTAGTAGGGGTTGGATTTCAATTAGGCACAGTCTGCCATTTTTCCTTTTTTATTTTACGTTTATTTTGTTTCATAAACTCGCGTCATCTCATCTGGCATAGTAGTGTGCTTTCATACTTGGCTAGAAAGATGCCATAGCATAGGATAGCATCGTTGTTTTTTAAAAACTCAAAAACACAAAAAAAAAAAAACACAAAAAAAAGTAAAAAAATTAAAGTTATACTCTCAGTTTAAAAATGTTTAACCGAGGGTAGGGGTAGAGGACGAGGCGGGGTCGTGGCGTCCAACTACCTAGCAGGGGTCAGAGGCGCTGGTCTGGCGGGTGAGACACCACTCTATGAGGGAGACAGGGGAACGCCGGCCGAGCTACACTCCCTAGGTTCATGTTCTGAAGTTACTGGGACTCGTGTATAGCACTGTTGAGGCCAGAAACAGTCGCGAACAGGTGATTCGTGGATTGCCGACAATGCTTCGAGCAATTTGTCCACCAGTCAGTCTTCCACCAGTCCACCCATGTCACCGAAATCGGCACTCCTCCCCTCCGCTCTGCAACCTCCAGCCTCTCCCCCCAGTCTGCCCCTCCCAGGAAAATTGCCATTTGAACCGGCATACTCTGAGGAACTGTTTTTTCTGGACCCTTCCCACAGTCACAACCACTTGTCCGGTTGCTGCTGAGCAATTTCGATGCCCAGGTTTTCCACCAGTCACGTCTGTGGGTGATGATGACCTTCTTGAGTAGTGGAAGTGTGGTAAAGGTGTCCGACGATGAGGAGACACGGTTGTCAGACTGGGAAGTTGTGTCAGGGCAGGAAGTCCGAGGGGAGGAGCAGACTGAGGGATCGGAGGATGTATGAGGTGACAGAACCCAAGCTGGGTTGATAGGGCCGGTGAACACAGTGTCTTCGACGGAGGAGAGTCCTCGACCAGAACAGGTGGAAGAGTCGATTGTGTGGGCCAGACGGAGAGCAGGGCCGAGACTGGTGCATCAGCGCCAAATGTGTCAACTAGTGAGCTCCCGTGGCGAGGGCTCTTGCGGGCAGGGCTAGATTTTCGAAGTCTGGGAGGTTTTAGAGAAACACGGATGACCGACGACTGGTGGGTGCAACATTTGCCACACAGGTCCGCAGGGGTCCACATACTACTTACTACCACCAGGAATGCGCAGTCCATATGAATGCTAAACAACCCTCAGTGGACACAACCCACGTCACCTCGCCGTGCACACAACTGCTCCGTTCCCCGGGTTAGCTTATATCAGACCCCCTGCCCAAAACCCTGCCCACAAAAACCCCTCGTCGCCCACTATCCTCCCACAGCCATACACCAGCGTTCAGCTCTCCCATTACCCCAGACGTGGAGCGGAAACGCAAATAACGTGGCAACCACCCGCAGCGCTACGCCAAGCCCTTAATGGTCCACATCTCCAGATTGCTTAGCCTGGAGATGCTTGGCCCTATAGGCTAGTTAGAGACGAGCCTTTCGGGCCACCTATGCGGGCGGCGCACCTCGTATTCGGGTCCCAACAGCCGCCACTACTTTCCCCGGTACTCTCCGTTGCCGTCCCGCCCTGCACCAGCATGCAGACATACACACCCCGTGCCCTGACCAACTCCGTTTCTGACAAGGTCCACCTGACCACGGAACACGTGGACGAGTGCGCCGGGCAGGCCACATAGTATATCGCGGCGGCACCATTGGGTTAACTTGGTGGGTGGGGCTGGTACCGAGTCTGACCTGGGGCTGGGTCATAGACTGGCCGACGCGAGGACGGGGGCTACCTCGGTGCAGGTGTTTCAGCCTACTATGCCTCTCCGCCTCCCCACCCCTCCTCCCACCTCCTCCCTCCACACTACCATCCGTGGGCACGGCGCCATAGTCGGTAGCTCGTAGCACAACAGCAGTGCCCGTCGCTAACACAGCAGCGCGGTGCTCAAACTGCCTGAGGCCTAGGCGATAAAAGCACACCGTTTCTCTCTTAAGAGCTATTACAGGGCATCAGGGCAGATGATCTGTGCTGGACCGCTGAACTGAAAGCCACATGGTTGTGTGTGACAACGGCCGTAACCTGGTGGCGGCTCTGCAACTCGGCAGACCGACACATGTTGCCATGCCTGCCCAGTGGTTAAATCGTAGTTCAGCGTTTCCGTCAAGCTACCCCCATCTGTCGCATTTGTTCACGTACGTTGCCGCATTGTGCGCCATTCAGGAAGTCCAGCACAGATGCTGCCCCTCTCCGGGGCGTGCAGGCGCCTCCCTCCACTGCCCGCTCACCGACTGTTGTGCACGTACCCAGAGGTGGAATCAACCTGCACCATGTTCTCGCGTTGTACCACAGCGCCGGCCTTGTAGACTGCCGTGTCAACTTCCACCCTGGTAGGTCGGTTCCAGTCCGCTTCCTCAAGTCTACAAGAGGAGTGAACGTGCGATGTCGATATCTGTCAGGTGCTGAGTAACTTGAGGTCAACACAGAGGGTCATTGGCGATCCGCCAAATCAGCATCCATACATCCCCTGCTTTTGGCCTGTGAAAACTCTCTGATCAGCATGAAGGCGGAAGCTTGGCGCTCGTGCCAAAGGACGGGGGCCTAAGATTCCCTTTTTTGATAGCCAAAGCAATCCCTTAGGTCGTTTTCTCTCAGCGCAGTATCGGAGAGTTGGAGTTGAGGAGGGAAGGGGAAGAGGAGGAGAATGTTGCGGACAAAGAGGTACTCATTGTTGAGGTCTTCACTGTTCACAGCGTGTAATGGCGAAGAAGAGGGATTGGAGGAGTTGGAGGAGGAGAAATGGACAGTCAGGCCAGGGAGGGATTGAATTCTTACGCGGTTGGTACTCCTGGCGGCATATGGCGATTTCTAGCTAGGCTGCCTATCCCGTTACCCCTGCGTTCAAGAATTTTTCCCGCACAACCGATTACTGGGTGTTCACTTCTCCTGACCCACGGTACAAGCAGAATCTTTTCCACTCTCATCCCGGCAGAGGAAAGGAGTGTGGAATGCATGAATACCAGCAGTGAGCCCTGGGTCCCAAGCTGAAAAGTATTTCCCTCTGACAGCGCTATCGGCAGAAGTGCGTATTTTGCGGGACAATAGCGAGGGAGAGTAGGCGAGCTGCAGCTTGTCCACATGGGCAAGGGTACGCTTTATTAATACAAGGGCTTTTTGCCAGCTTTATGTCACCCCAGCGAAGACACTGTCACCTGTCCCCATTCTCGTCGAGTTGGCGGATCTTTACAGAAAGATGGTAGGAGTCCGTAGCGACCATACCATCGTCCTAATGTCACACAGCTTCCTACAACTAACTGGGTTTCAGCTGGACATGTGCACGACTGGGCGCCTGTACGCCTTTGGCATGTTCTTGCCTGCCCTGCCGCTAAAGCGTCTTGTCCGAGCGGGTTTTTCAGTGCACTGGTGGCATCATCACGATAAGCGTCACGCCTGTCGAACTGACATCGCTGACAGCTGACGCTTATTAAATGAATAAGCCTGGATTTCTCATAATTTCCATCTCCCACCAGGTGAAGGAAGCTCAACCCTGAATAATTGATCCACTCCTCCTCCTCCCCTCATTTCCTCCTCTCCTTCCGCCTCTTTGACTAAGCAGAGAACGGTCTCGTTTTTGACAGGGCCCACTGGCTCTAGCGTAGTACTTTATTTGCATTTAGATTTTTCTTCTGGAGGCCACCGACACCGGTCCTCTGTTTAAAACAATTTTTTGGAGTGCCCCATACGGCCCAAGCTATTCAATTTCCTGCGGGCCACCTACTGCTCCTCTGGTTAAAACTTTTTTGGACTGCCACATACAGGCACTATCATCTATTCACTTTTTCTGGAGGGCACCTACCTGCTCCTCTGGTTTGAAAACTTTTGGGACTGCACATACCGGCACTCACTCGATTCCATTTTTCTGGAGGTGCCACAACTACCTGCTCCTCTGGTTTGAAAACTTTTTGGGACTGCCACAACAGGCACTCAATCTTTCTATTTTTTCGGGGGCCACCTACCGCTCCTCCTGGTTGAAAACTTTTGGGACTGCCACATACCAGGCACCAATCTATTCATTTTTCTCTGGAGGCCACCAACCTGCCTTCCTCTGGTTGAAAATTTTGGGACTGCCCACATACAGGCACTATCTCAATTAATGTGGTCTCCATATCAAGCCTCGCAACGTTGTCTCCATTGCTACCTCCCAAAGTCGTCCTAGAGCTGGCCTCCATCCATCGTCCTTTTATCAAACGGAGGTGTGTCAGGCGATACTTTTGGGTTGTTTTCATGGATTCCACATCAAGTTTGTTTAACTTGTCACCACCCAGCTGTGTTTTTCCCCATCCACAAATATACTAATAAACCCTTTTATCATTTACCAATATTATTTCAGCGCTTCTTGCGCTCTGTTTACATTCCCCCTCACCCCGCCGATATCCCAAACTTAAAACGCTACTACACTTGATCTTATACAAAAGGTTCTTAGAATGCTGTTTGGGGAGTAGCCTAGAGACAAAGGGGCTTGGGATTGGCGAAAGCCTCGCCTGCTTCGGATCCCCATCCATCCAAGATCCAACGAACTGTTTTAACTGCACCCCTTTAATCTACTACTAGTTCACATGCCCTCCATAATAATCATAATATCTTTATTTATCTAGCGCCCTCATATTCCGTAAGCGCTTTACAAATCAGAGCAACAATACCAATGTAATGTAACAGCGCACCCATTTTATGGAACAACAGGAGTGAGGTCCCTGCTCCGCCAGAGCTTACGGTTTATGAAGGTATGGGGTCACACGAGGTAAAAGATATTTAATGGTCAAGCCATTCTCTTAGGGAATTAGAACAAAATCTACCAATATTTGGAATTGCTGTCGCTTGCACCACTCAGGCCGCAGCTTATATACGAGGTCCAGGGTGAATGGGGACTGTAGAAATCTGGTGCCTGTTGGTTGCTGGTAACAATGTGAGATCTACACAGGACGGTTTATTAGAAAGAAGAGTTAAACTTCTGCAGTTATGAGTGTTTATAGGCTTGCGCTAAAGAAAATGGGTTTAGAGCACGTTTGAACTTTGGAGGTTAGGTATTAGTCGATAGTCCTGGCCAGAGCATTTCCATAGAATTGTGCACCTCTAAGAAGTCTTGGAGACGCAAGTGTAGGTCCGCACCAGTGTAGATGTGAATCTAAGATCACTGGCGGATCTAATAGCACGGGTTGGGCGATAGCTGAGATAAGAGAGGAGAGTAGGGGGTTCAGCATTATACAGAGCTTATTGATGAGGGTTAGTATTTTAAACTAATTCGAAAGAGACTGGCGCCAGTGCAAGCGGACTGGCATGAACTGTAAGCATACATAGGTCCCCTAGCAAACGAGCTGTGTCAGGCATAATTTTGGGTTGTTCTTCAATGGGCTTCCACAACAACTGTTAACTTTTGTCGCCACCCTGCTGTATATCCACAAAAAATCTGGCAAACGTTTTATCATTTACCGATATTATATTTAGCGCTTCTTGGCATCTGTTTACATCCCTTCACCCGCCCTATCCTAAACTTATAAGAAGCTACCTATACCCTTGATCTATACAAAAGGTTCTTAGCAGTGCTGTTTGGGGAGTAGCCTATAGACAGGCTGGGATGGCGAAGCTCGCCTGGCAGCGAGCGCCAGCTCCATGCCAAGACCACTAACATGTTTAAAACTGCAGCACCTTTAATTACTACTAGTTCACTGCCTCCATACATGTTCCCCTTATCAAACGAGCTGTGTCAGGCAGAATGTGGTTGTTTCATGGCTTCCATGTTAACTTTGGTTCGCCACCCTGCTGTTTAATCCCAAAATATACCTGCAAACTTCTTCATGTACCGATTTATTTGAAGCGCTTTCTTGCTCCTCCTTTGGTCCCCTCCACCCATTTGGTTTTGAAGCCTGCGTCCCATTTAGTGTATGTCGCCATTACACGCTCCTAGCCTGCTGGCCGCTGCCCCCTCTTGCATGCCGTCCCCTATAGTGTCAGGTCAATTATTGGATGTTTTAGATGCTCTCTGCTCATTCTGTCACTCTGTTGGCCATGCTGTTGCCCATAATTTTGGCATAATGGTGGGGGGCGATTAAGCAGCCTCAGAGGCATCCATGCGCTGCTGGCCCCTCTTTTCCTGTCTTCCGTGGTGTTTCCATCCTTTCTGAGTTCCTCAATGTTTTGGCCACGGCCGTGCAGAGCTGTGGTCCCCTTGAAAAATGCTCGAGTCTCCCATTGACTCAATGGGGCTCGTTATTCGAGACGAGTCACTCGAGCATCGGGAAAGTTCGTCTTCGAATAACGAGGGGTGTACCCGCATTTTAGGTGCTCGCTCATCCCTAATCTGTGAACATTGGTGGAAGACATATTCAAGTCTCTCCAGCGATGCCAATTGGGTTTAGGGTCGAGCTATGTCTGGTGCCAGTCAAGAATGGTCACAGATGAGTTGTTCTGCCCCACTGGGCTTTGTTAGTTTAATGGGGCTTAGTGTCTTGTCCACATTTACTACGGGCTGTCAGCAGTTTATAGGCGAATTTTCTTGGTAAAATGTTCTTTTCATAAAGACGTGCTGCAGATGTTATGTAAGAAGTGCCCGAGACACATTTTGGCGCGCCACACATGTGGCGTACACACACTTCATGGCGCCCCGCACTATTCTCATGTAACACAAATTCTGCACGAATGGGCATTCTGGTGGCAGTCGGACCGTTCACACATTTTATAATGCAAAATTTCTAACAGAAATGGACCAGCAAAAAACTGGAGCAGTACAGGGGAGCCATCTCTCTCAAGTATGGAAAAGTTCGTCTCGAATAACGAGCACTCGAGCATTTTAGTGCTCGCTCATCTCTAGTTATAACTTTCCTTGCATTCCGACAGAATCCTCTGTGTAGTCCCAGGGATTGGGCTTTGGGTTGGATGCATTTCAAAAACCAACATGTGACTTGTCGGTGCTGCAGACTGCTCAGCTCTCAGCCTCCACCTTTGTGCTTCTGTACAGCTCCTCCCTCTCCCACCGATGTCAACGCACCTCTGTTCCTGTGAAGAAGGAGGAGGAAGGAGTTGTACAGGAGCACAAAGAGAGCTGAGGAGTCTCATGTTGTTGTGTTTTTACATGCATAAAAACCAGGGCCGGATTATAGGCGGGGCTCCCGGGGCTCTAGCCCCGGGGCCCCCACCATCTTGCCCCCCCCTAGGGGCCCCCACCAGATCGCACCTCCCGTGCCCCCCCTCATGAGCCGAACGCCGTCCTCCGCCTCCGGGCATCGCCTCCCTGGCGATCCAGCCCCTGCATAAACTGCCCGCCCACTCATCCTGCTGCATGGGGAGCCGCCCCTCCCCCCCTCCGGCACAGTTTCACAAGTCAACCCTTCTCTCTCCCGCTCCCTGTCTGACTCGCCTCCCTCCTGTGGCCAACCACCCGCCCCCTTACCCCTCCCCATCCCCATGAGGGCGAATAAGAGGCAGACTCTCCCATCCCCCTTTCCTCTCGTAATCACGTTTGTCACATTTCGCTCTCCGCTCCCGCTCCGCTTAATCCCAGCTAAACAACGCCCCCGGCTATCCCCGCCCGGCTCGCTCTCCCTCCACCCTCTCGGCTCAACAACCCCCTCTTCCCTCTCGCTCCCACCACCCCCCCGCCAAGGAGGGCCGCCTCTCCCCTCTCCTCTCTTTCCACCACGACCGCCCTCAGAAGGTCTCCAACTCACCACCCCTTTCTTTCCCCCTCTCATCTCTCTCCCACCGCCCGCCTCCATCCAGCTCACTCCTCACCAATCCAAGGACCCTCTCCCCACAGTCATCCCTGCTCTAGCAACTCACCCCACTCCCCCCAGGCCCTCGTACGGCCGGCTCTCCTCGTCTCTCCACCCCAGACCCTTTCTCTCCCGTTGCTCCCCTTCTCCTCGGTCTCTCCACCCCCCCCCCCGTCCCCTCTTCCTCTTCTCATCACCACGGTCGAGGGTAAAAATATAGTACCGTTTCTAAAGGGGATCCACCTCATGGCCAGGGGGGATCTAGGAGAAGGGAGGAAAAACAAACCGTGTATCGTCCCGGGCTGTCCTCTCTCGTCATCCCCCCCCTCTCCTCTCGACCACCACCCTCCCCTCACGTCTCTTCTCCCCCCGACCCCCCTGTCTCCCCATCCTCACATCTTCCTCGTCACCCACGGCAGGGCGTGTGTGCTCGGCCCCTTCTCGCTTCTCTCCCCCCGGCCCCCCGTCCACGCACGAAACAATGCACCTGTGTATTATATATGTGTATATACTGTGTATTTATGCATCTACTGTGTATATACACGCATATACTGTGTATTTATGCATCTACTGTGTTTATACACGCATATACTGTGTATTTATGCATCTACTGTGTATATATATATGTATATACTGTGTATTTATGCATCTACTGTGTATATAT